>VDFB02193867.1:182508021-182535146 GCA_007258455.2 Sequoia sempervirens
TTGCATTGATTTTGAGTGTAGACATTGCCCATTTTGGCCCATCTTTCTCCGTTTAGGTGAAAAACCCTAGAAGTGTAAGAAAGCAATTGGAAGCCAAAATGTTTGTCCACAGTAATGTAATTGGTTTTTTATTTTTTCTATATTCAATAAATTTTATGTAATGATTTCCTTGTTCATAGGGTGCAAAGAGTTCAACCTTCAATCCCAATATGTTGTAAGGCAAGATGGATTAGAGTTCAACCTTCAATCTCAATCTGTTGTAAGGAAAGATGGATCCCCCCAATTGAAGGCTTTCTTAAAATTAATTTCAATGGACCATTCCAATCTCTCTAGTGTGCGATGTGTAATTTGGGACTAGAATAGAAAATTCATTTGTGGTGATCAAATTCCATGTGAGGCACTTTGGCACATGTAGAAATCAATTGTAAGGCACTTGAAGTTACCAGGTTAAGCTTGAAACATTTGCGGGTTTGAGGTATGTAGGTGCCGTGAGGTGGAAAGGCGTTAAAGCTCGGCCATTAAGTGACGATGTTCATGATACAATGACCTATATGGAGAGTTCTGCAAAGCCACAACTCTTAGCAATTTTGAGTTTTTCCAAATTAAGCACATGGAAGATGCATTAGAAGGGTGCCTAGACCTATTCCTCAATGATTTGGCCCTTTTTGAAAAATATGAAAATTTGGAATGCGGAAGTCAGAGGGTTTGTTGCGTTAAAAACAATATTGAGAACAAAGAAACCTGCGAACGACAACTGAGGGAAGGTGACCCGCATAAGGAATCCCACAAATGGTGACATAGGGATGACGACCCGCAAAGAAATTCCCATGGACGACGATGGAGGGACAATGACCTGCAATGAAATTCCTGCAGACGACGACGGAGGGGTCTGACGACTTGCAAATAAATTCCTGTGGACGATGACAAAGAGATGGTGGCCCACAATGAAATTCCTACGAACCACAACCCACAAAGAAATTCCCATAGACAACAATGGAGGGACGACGACCCACAAATAAATTCCCACAGATGGTGACGGAGGGGTGACGACCCGCAATGAAATTCCTGCAACTTCACAAAACTTAGTAAATTTGAGATTTTTCAATTTTAGCACATGGGAAATGGGGTAGAAAGAGGGCCAAGAAATATTTCCTTAAGATTTGACTCATTTTGAAAAATGCAAAAATTTGGAATGTGGAAGTCGGAGGGTCCGTCACCCTTTTGTAATGGCATTGCTCAAATAGACTTCCACGAGCAGACTTCCACAGTTAAATTTTTGCAATGTCTAAACACATGGAAAATTTGATGCAAACCCCTTTAGGCATGTGAAGACACTCATTTTATGGGCCCTAGATGATGAAAACTTGAAGTTTTCACCCCTTTTGGAAATACGAATATTTTGAAGGGGGAAGCCAAAGGGTTTTCCACCCTTAAAATGACAATCCACACACAGAAACCCACACACGGTGACCCACAAATAAATTCTTGCAAACAACAACCCGCAATGAAATTCCCGCAGCTTCACAAAACTTAATGAAACCTTGGTAGTTCATTTAGGCATCAGAAAAACATCTCAAATCCATAGGAAACTTGTCCCCAAAGTCAACAAATGAAGGAAAAAGCGAAGCAAGCGAGCAGGGACCAAGTCAGCAGGAGCAAGGAAAAAGCGAAAAAAAGGGGGTCCCTGCCTTCGATGGGGCATGTGTGCAAAATATGCACAAAAGATACACTCTTGATCAACGGGAGGTGTTCCTATAGGTTGTGACAAATATATCCCTTGCTTAGTACAAGATGTCATATTTATGCAAGATTCTTTAGATTATGATATTTTGTTCTCCTTTGCAGGAGGGTGTAAAATCTAATGAACTCAAATCATTAGCATTTTGCAAGATGACATTGATGTTAAGTGAATATTTCTTTGTTTGTTTCATTTAAGGCCAAGGAGAACAATCAAGACCACTAGTGTCTATTAGTTCAGGATGCACTATTGTTATAGTCATCTTAGAAGGAAGTTTTGTGATAGTGTTGATGTTGAGTGAAGGCTTGTTTATTTCTATCAAAGGACAATAACCAAGACAATAAGTTGTTTCTTGCATGCTAGGTTTGATAGGGACATGAATACCTTGTTCTCTAGTACCACATCCTTTTCCACTATATCCAAGTTGTTTCATAAGCTCATAACGTTTTCCACAAAGCTTTTTCATTGCATTTGGATCAGGTGGTTGTTCATGGTTAAGTTTGTCAAAGTTGTTGTGTAATTTGCCTCTTTGTCTAAAGTGGTTGAGGTGGATGCTTTCGAAGGGTCTTCTAAGTTTTGTGTTGACATTATTTCTTTTTCGTGTCCCTTTTTCGTGTCTATGTTTATGATCTTGTACTCTCCCATGAATGTATGTTCGAAATCTAAGGAACCCCAATCATCGTCTAATAGCTTTGTGACTTGCTCAATATGTTTTTCTTTGTCTGTTTGGCGTACAAGTTTGTGTTCAAGGGATTCTCTTTTCTTTTCTCAAGTTGTAAGATACTATAAGGCTCATGATTAGCATCAAGTGTGTATACTTGGTTGTTGTAGATGTATTTCATTTTGCGATGAAGAGTAGAAGGCACCCCATTCATTGCATGAATCCATGGTCTTCCTAAGAGAAGATTATATGAAAGTCCATGAGGCATAACATGAATTTGTGTTTCCAATGTGGCCTTTCCAACTGTAATAGGTAAAGTAACCACACGGAGTGGTTTTTTTTTATATTGTCAAATCCCTTAAGAGATAAAGAATTAGTTTGAATTTGTGATTTATCTACATGAAGCCTATCCAAAAGGTTTATGCTACACACATCAAGGGCTGACCCATTATCAACAAGGGTTTTCTTTATCCCTTTTTGTTTGTATTGAGCGATGATCATGAAAGCATCATTTTGTTTTTGCACTTCCAAACAGGGGAGTTCACTCTGGTGGAAAACAATGTCAGCGTTTATTTCTTGAATCATGGCTAGTATCTCATTTGGTTGCACATTAGAAGGGATAGGAGTTTGTTGCAAGGCTGCTTGAATCATGTTACATGATAGTGAGGGGAGACTTGAATAAGGTCCCATAATGATATCTTAGTAGGAGTATTCTTAAGTTGCTCAACAAGATCATACTCCTTTCCACGAGGAGGACTTGGTAGGATAGGGTTAGGTAGGATAGGATTAGGAAAAGGTAAGAGTGTTGGGATTGGTTGTGGTGGTTGTGGATTGTTTCTAGTGTTATATGTATGAGCAGCAGTATTATGACTTAGTTGTTGTGAAACATTGTTCTTAGGTGGGTATAGGACAAGTTTGGGTTTGTTCGAAGGGGGGTAAAGGATGAATTGAGGTTGAATAATATTAACATCCCTTAGTGAATAAGAGTCTAACATGGTCTCTTCATCTACTTCTAAGCGAATAATATCATTATTGTCAATATTATCCTTATTTTGCATCATGATATCCTCCCTAGGAGGTGAGTTTTTAGGAGAACTACAAACCACATGTTCGTGATGTTCGAGGACTGGTTCTTCTAAAATGACTTCATCACAAGTAGGGGAATGATCAATGGTTGAATTTTCTTGTTTTTCGATAGTGGGGAAATTAGGAGAAGACTCTATTTGATTGTCCTTTGTCTCTAAGGTCTCATTCTCTTGTTCCATATTATCTACCCTAGTAGGAGAGCTTGTAAGATATTCATCCAAGGTTGAAGTTTGTAAAGTAGCTGCATCACAAGTGGGGGAGACATCAAGAGAAGGACCATTATGATTTTCCAATAGATTGTCCCAAATGGTAGGAGCATTAGGGAAGGGAGGATCAAGATTCTCATGATTCTTAATAGGTATATCTACTAACACCAACCTATCCTCTTGGCATTGAGGAGGGATATTAGGAGAAGGACAATTTTGATTGTTATGGCCCATAGGGAGGCTAGGTAAGGTGATGTTTAGGAAGGTTTCTATGATCTTGTCCTTTTGTGTTCTAATGTCTTCCAAAGGGGAATGAGGAGAGGGACAATCAAGACCTTCAATGCTCGTATCATCTTTCACCAAGATACCTTTGTCACTAATAGAAGAGGTATCGGGAGAAGAACAAGTATGATTGTTAGGATTGTCTACTCTACGATTCTCACTAATGGGCAATGTAATATTAAGGATTGTGTCAATGGTTTGATGCTTAACATGTTTCTTAATGACCTCATTGTTGTAATCAAAATTGAACTCATAAGAGGGAATGTTGTATTTATGCAATCCATTTCTAACCACATCAAAGCCACATCTCTTGAAAGAAAACATGCTATGATGGAAAAGTAAAGAAAGTGCAATGCAAGGACTTAAAATGAAATTTTTAAATGCAATTTTCAAATGTGAAATAGGTAATTTTCTGAATACATTATGCAACAACTTGAAAGATGAAGTGTTGGAAATACAAATTTGAAATTAAACAATGCATGAAATGAGCTAATTTAAGCTAGATCTAATGAAAAGAATGTAACAAAAACTTAGCCAAATGATATAGATAGGTAAGGGAAGAAAATAGAAGCTTAAAAATAGGGCTTTCAGTTCTGTAAAAGGTAGTTTTAGGGGTGAAAAGGGACTAAGTCGCCCAAGGTGGTGAATTAGTCCTAGTATGGAATTTTTTTAGAATTTTCAGATTTTTTTGATTGATTTTGATGTTTGTTGTGCTGTATGATGTAGACCTAAGACGTGAATGAAAAATTTCATATATTTTTAATGATTTGAGATTCCAAAAATGCAACCTATATGCACTTTCACTAATGCAAAATTTGAAACCCTAGAATGCAAATTAATTAATGCAAACCCTAATGCAAAGTTAATGCAAACTAATTATAGGATGATGATGGACTCCAAATTAGAAAAGAAGGTATTCAAAAGTCAGGTTCCAAAATGTGGACAAATATTTTGGCACCACAAGACTCTCTAATGTTGTGCAGTTTTTGCACACACGCCCCACTGGGAGTGGGGACCCTCTCTTTTTGGTGTCTTTGACCTTTGATTTTATTGGATTTATCATTTTAGGGTCTTGACATGTTGGTCTTGCTGGCTTTGCCCTTGCCCTAAGATTGCAATTGATCAAAATTGAGTTTTTGGCCAAATCCGGGTTTTCACCTGGATCCGGGATTTTCCGTCTCCGACGGATTCTTCCGTCCCTGGTTCCTTGTCTGTTTCTGGCCAGATTCTCCGATTCCGGGTTTTTTCCTAACTTCGGGATTTTCCGGTCCTATCGGATTTTCCCGGATTCTGTCAAAATCCCGGTCCTCATTATTTCCCCGGTTTTTGCATTTCCGCGAAGTCTGTGTTTCCGCGCATTCTGGGATTTTCCGAAATTCCACTTGGGGCACGGGTTTCCGGACTTGTCAGAAACGTCTTTTCGCGCATTAATGGCTGAGGTATCTTGGTTCAGACGGGTATAAGGGCGAATTTGGGGCATTTTCTGATTCATTCTAACTTCGACTGCTTCCTTGTTTTCTGCTCTGGCGATTCGGAACTTTCGTTTGAGCTTTGGGGTTTGGTCTTGGATTGTTTGCGCGTGGATTGCTTGAGTGTTGCTGCCAGTATCCCGTTGCCTGGACGTGTTGTCACCTGGATTGATTTTCCAAGCTCGGTTTCTGCTCGTCTTGATCCATGGTATGTACTCGTCGCCCTTCCGTTTGTTTGCATGGTGATTTGAGATTTTCTTGTACTGGGCGTTGTTAAATTTTGGGGTCGGCTCATATTTTGACTTTGGGTGTCGTATTTATTCAGTCGGTTTGGTCCGTCTTTTTTTTTTTTTTTTTATTTTGAAGCCCATCTCTCGTGCCCTATGAGTTCCGTTTATCCGCTTGATTGCATATATACACTTTAGGCGGAAGTCTGGGTCGTGTTGCTTAATTGTTTTGGGTGTGGGATGTGTTGCCATGCGAATTTAGGGTTTTCTGGGTGTCTCGGCTAGTGCGATGATTTGATCTTGTGTTTGAATGACTTTCGCCTCGTTTTATGTTGGCTCCCCGTCCTGTGAGGATTAGAGGGCTTTTTAGGTAAATCCCGAACTGATATTTTAACCCTAAAAGCTTGCTCTGGTTCTAATGGCGGATATGTGATTGTTCGATTTAGGGCATCGTCATTTTAAGTATGGGATCCTTCCTTTGAGTGCTTCTGAGTGTTGGACACTCTTTGCATATTCGAGTCTGGTAATTGTCGTCGGTTTTGGGTTCATTCGAGCTTTGATATTGAAGATCTTGTGGTCGCTCCTGTGTTGGTGCACGTTTTGCCATTTTTCGGGTTTCCGAGGCTGTCGCGGAATTTCTGGTCTCCCGGATTTTCCCGGTTTCCTTTTATTCCGCGGACAGAGTTAATTTCCGGTGCATTTGATGCTGTCCGCGAAAGTCCGTCCCATTCGGATTTTTCCGGATTTCCTGTCTGATTGCATTCTTTTGTATATTTCGATGAGGGAATTGGTGGAGTGATTGTTGATGCCTATTTCTTGATTGCCAAAGAGTAAAATTGATGATTTTCCTTTGATTTCGAGCATATTAATGATTTACATGGCTAATAGTGCTTTGGTGGCAGGAGTCCGTCTGGGTCGGATTTCTCCGGAATTCCGCCCCGAATGTATTTTCCCGGATTATACGATTTTCCCGGATTATTTGATTTCTCCGGATCTCGGAAAATTGGCAATTGGCATTTGGTTTTAATAGATTTGTATGATGTATGCTAACCTTTTGGATGAATATGAGCTTAATAATTAGATTCTAATAATAGTTCTTGGATGTGCAGGCTGAATCAAGCAAAGCTGCTGCTGGGAAGTCCAAAGGTGGTGCGGGGGCATCTGCAGTTTCCGAGACAGAAAAATTGAGATTAGACATGAGGAGTCAGGTCCCAGAGAGTAAGATATCTTCCGTGTGGGCAGATGTGTCTGATACCAACGTTGGTGCCTGGCGTTATGAAGAATTCAAACAGAGAACAGCTGAGAAGGACCAATCGGCATTGAGGCAAGGGATGATGAACTCAGGGTTGGTACACGTGGCAGGGTTCCCTCCAGCAGTCCAGTGTTACGAGCTGATTTTGGAGTGTGCTAGGCAGTACGCCTTTGACACACAGATGGTAGTTAGTACTGAGGGGCGGGTGTTGGCAAATTTCAGTCCAGCCTCCATTGCCCGAGCTTTCAGCATGCCGGATCTCCCCTCGGTCTGCGCCCTAAACATTGACACTGCTCGCACGTATTATGAGAACGAGCCAGTTAAGGCTCAACAGCTTATCAACTCATGGCTTGAGAAGCCCAAGTCTCACCACTCTAAATTGCCCAAACAGTTGCACAGGGTGAAGTTTAGGCCGGATATTTATGATGCCATCACACTGTTGAGCAGGGTGGCCGGACTTAAAACTGCCGGGGTATTGGAAAGTTGGATGGTCCATGTGATCACCAAGATAGGCCAAGGAACGAATTACCACTGGGCAGGACTTATCAGTGCGGAAATAGATAGGCAACTGAGGAATGTTTTGGAAGGAAAGAAGTTCACCATGTCCTCCTTTGTTATATATATACTGGCCATCTCTTATCCCTATAAGGGACTGACTCCGGCAGGAGCTATTGGACAGGACATTATCTATGAGGTCTATCCGGAATTGCACCTCGGACACGGAGATTATAGGAGGGCCAACGATGCCTTCACTATGCACATTACCCGGACCCTTCAGAATGCGGAGCACATCAGATTGTCCGATGGGGCTAGGGGGTTGATTAGGAATTATGGGGCCTGGTTCATCCAGTTCCCCACTTTCACTTATCTCCGGATTGATGGATGCCCCGTTGCTCCCTACAGATTGCCCAGGTATCCCACTGACCACATAGTGCTACTGGAGGTCGTAAGACAAATTTGTGAGTTCGATACGGTGGTCAAGAAGGAGAAACATAAAACTGGTTTTGGAGGTGACTTCCCTCTTGGGATTGGCGTGGATGTGATGTGTCCTTCCATTCAATCAGCTCATACTGCAGGTGAGGAATTGGCAGCCTATGGATTCTCTTTCCATTCAAAGAGAATGAATTTTGACATCACCGGAGGGGCACAGAAAAGGGCTACCCGGGAATACAGGCACAAGGAGGACTTGGAAGACTACTGGGTCAACATCAAGGATGACCTTGATGCACGAAGGAAAAGGTATTCCCGGCTGCCAGTGGAGGCAATTAGGCAGTACAATGTGAAGCTGATTCCAGATCAGCTGGAGGATGATGGAAAATTGGTCCAGGACCATGTCTATGAGCCCATCAAGGATAGGTCAGTAGCGGATATTGACTGGAATGAGCCTGAGGTGACAGAGTTGGAGGACTTAATGGCTCCGGTGCTAAAATATACCTTTGCTTGGATCAAACATGAGGTCTGGGTGTTGGAAAATGCCAATGTTCCCCTCACTTTCGACCTGATGGGGAATCTCAACCCCATGTCCACTTCAGAGGAATCCGGGGAAGAGGACCCCAAAGGGAAAACAGCCAAAGCCTCTCCTTTCAAAATCAAGGTCAGAAGCCCTAAGGGGACTCAACCTGCAGCGAAAAGGAAACCTATCGGCAAACGCAGGTGGAAGACCCTGACTATCAGCAGGTCTTCGGACGAGGAGGAGGTGGAGAAAGCTGAGGAGGAGGATGTTCCTCCACCGCCCAAGAAGGCCAGAACTACAAGGGTGGCGAAAAAGAAAGGCCAAACGACTTCGGAAGATGAGCCTCCGGTTGTGGATGTAGAAAGTTCCGGAGGGGAGAAGACCAAAGTATACACCAGAAGATCCAGAACTCCGTCCCCAAAGGATGCTGCACAGCCAAAGGTTTCTTCTCCAATATCGCCAGCCACTGAACAGGACAGGCCTGTCTCTCCTCCGCAGGGTGTAACAGAACCGGTAAATCCGGATGAGCAGGAAATCAGCGGAGAAGCAGAGCCGTTTGAGGAAGGGGCATTATTCAGTGAGGCTGCCGGGCTCGAGGTAGAGACAGAAGAAGGGCACACTTCTCCCTTGGTGCAATACGAGGACTCTCCGGAGAGTGAGAAGGGCCGCGGATCTCCAGAACCAGAGAAGAGCATCCCCGCTGGAACTCCATCGCCGGTGCTTCCTGAGTTGCGATTTGAGGAGATGGACCAAGGTGAACACCCCCCAGAGAAGGATGATGACAAGGCAACAGAAGAAGGAGAAGTCGAGGTGGCAGTAACAGAAGAGGAGAAAGCCACAGAAGACCCGGGGAAAACTGACACAGAAGGAATCCGGACGGACCCTGTAGCCCCGGACTGGTTAGAAAAAGAAATAGCAAGGAAGAAACAGGTGATAGTAGAAGACACTCCTCTCGACTGGGATGCAATGTTATCTCAGATTGGAAAGGGGAAAAAGAAGAAGGCAGCTAAGATAATTTCCCGGGTGGAAAGGGATGAGGTGCATAACCGTGTAGTACACATCGCCACCCCTGCTGCAGATAAAACAAGGGAGGAGGTAATAGGCCAGGATTACAGTGTCCAAACCATTAACCTTGGGCCAGCTTCCCTAGAACAAGACATTGAGGAATTCGAGGGGTCAAGTGCTGTGATTCTGGATAGGTTGAGGAAGGAGACTCAGACAAAGAGGGAATTGAAAAGGGAAAATGAAAGGTTGAGGAAAAGCTTAGAAGAGGTCATGAAACCTCTACAGTCCCTCCATCCGTCCTCCTCTTCTACTCCCGGATTTCTGCCGAAGGAAACAATTTCTGGTATAGAGAAGATGAAGGCTTCCACACAAGCTGCCATGGACTGGTTGATGAGTGTTCGGACACAAGGAGATGAAGCTATTAAGGAGATCCTGTCAGTTGGCAAGGATGCAGTCCAAAGAAAAGAGCTAATGGAAAGTATCCTTTCTCAGGATATGAATGATGTCGATTCTCTGTTGCAGAAGACAAAGGTTATTCTGGGACATGGCAGGGAACAATTGGGCAGGGATGGAATTCTTCCCTCTTCCAGGTTGGATGAACCGTGGGAATGGTTCGAAGCATTACAGATCAGGCAGGGAGCCCTGAAAAAGATAAAGAAACGAAGAAAAGCCATTGATGCCGACCTTACTGCAATCTATGATGGTTGCATTGCTTTTTTTGAAGTGATGACAGGGAGGAATAAGATAGCTCCCAAGTACCTGAGTTTGGATCAATTGAAGGAATGGTGGCATGAGGTTTATGCCCCGGATTCTGATGAGGTTGTCACTGGCCATATGCTTGATGATGCGGCTACATATTTGGCAGTGATAGATAGATACCTGACCAGCAGAAAGGATTGGAAGGGGACCATTGAGCGGTCCAATGAGGGGATTGAGTCAATTAAATGCCGGCTCAAAGTTTTGCCATTGCCACCTGTTGCTGAGTTGGAAGGAGTTTTCTTGAGGGTCCAAGGGTCACCAGCGCGAAGAAAGGACAAGGGAAGCAGCGGTTAATGTTTATCTCGAGATTTGTGCTTCCCTATTATCATAGGGCATGCATTGGACCGGATTTCCTTGGGGATTGTGCCTTGGCCGACTTGGATGATGGCATTAAATGTGTGCCTTAGTTTGTTTCCCTGGCCGACCTGTTTTGGCGGGTTTTGTTATTATCTTTATTGTAAAATGTTTGGCTGGGCCGACATGTTCTGGGATTAATTGGTTAAATAGGCATTTTTTGCCTTATTGTAACAGGTTCAGAAGATTTTGATAGTAGAGATTAGCAAGAGCAATAGTTAGAGTTTTAGAATTTCTTAAAGCAGATATCATATTCAGAACAGTTGAAATTGTTGCAGTATTTGATGATTAATACAATTGGAGACATTGTGGTTTTCCTGGTGGAATCCTTTGTGTTATCTCATCTTGCATGGTTCTTTTGTTCTATCTTTCACATTGCTTGAAGATCTAGGGTTTATTATTTAGAAATAAATTAGTTTAGTTAGATAAATGGTGTATGTGATTTCATATTTGGAATGTTGGTAGCTATCTTTGGTCTACACTCCCAGTAACTATCTGATTGTAGTAGGCTGGTGAAGTCAACCTGGACCATATATATTCAAATGTGCTTAAGTTCGGTTGTAGATGCAAGTCTATGATTTGAAAATTTATACTCCTCAGAAGATTGCACTGTTCTTGTAGAGATTGCCTTGTGGGTCGAACAGGAATTGGTTATTTGAGATAGGTCCATTCCAAATATATGTCATTTGCATTGCTTGTCTGTTCAATAATTTAGATTTTATTACCTTCCCTGCACCCCTATCTTTTGCAATTTCTTTGTTATTCGGTTAGATTTAGGATTCAAGACCATCATATTGTTAGATCTGGTAAATGGAAAAGGTTTAGTTTGCTTGTAGTAAGGTCCGATTGTGATTACCAGCAATTTCACATTTCATCTGAGTTGTTTTACGCATTGTTATGACCTAACACCCGAGAGACCTTGGGGTGATTTTCAGTAATTCATTATTGGAGATTACCTTACAAGAGAGATAGGATTTTGTATTCTGTCTGAGTTGTTGCTGTGCAGAAAACACCATCAACATCTAACACTTCTAGGGTTTTTCACCTAAAAGGAGAGAGGTAGACCAAAATGTGCAATGTACCAACTCAAGAATAATGAAAATATGGATGAAATATGCCTAAATGAAAAGGATTGATAAAAGTAATTGAATACTAGATGAAAACTAAAGAAATGCACCTTTTTTGAAAAAAGAGTGATGTATACAAAAAGACCTAGAAATGTAAACAAACAATAACAAAAATGAATGAAACTGAAGAGGTGCACCTAGAAATTTGTTGTAGACTAGAAATGATACTCATTCTAAAATTTTGATCTATTGGGACACTTACGCCATTCTGGGCAACTTAGTCCTAGATCTGGAAAATTGCATCGAAGCCCATTTCAGCCAAATGGATATCTAGATCTATAGAAAACTCTAAAAAATAGGTACATTGGGACTAAGTCACCATTGATGGCAACTTAGTCTACTTTGGCTTTTTTGAAAATTTGAAAGTGGAAACAAAAGCCCTCAGTCTGCACTTTCTATTCCTCCAGGTGTCTAGTTCTAAAACTTTGATTTTTGGCACTGTAGTGGCTTTTTCTGGATATTTTGACCTATCCAACAAGGATACATCTTCAACAAGTTTTCAACTTATTCTTCAATGATTTCCAAACCTTCAAAGTACCTAAATCTGCAAACACACAATGAAAGATAGATAACTGTTGAATGTTAGTGCATGGGGGTTTGCCTTGGTCAAACCCCTTTTTAGGTACTTAAACCAAAATGAAGAAATAATGTAATGAAGCATAAAATAATAGAAAATGACTTTCCATGATGATAGATCTTGAATTTTTGCAACAATAGATGAAGAATCTACCCTTGAATGTTTGAAAATGATCTTGAATGCTCTCTAAATGGCCTAACCCTAGCTTGCTTGACTTGAATGCATGATGAATGATGAATGAATATTAAATGAGTTATGATGATAATGAATTAGGGTTTAAAATCTTGTTTATATAGGCAATCCATCTAAAGTGCCTGTTAATTTGATCCCCAAGGTCGACATGAAGGAAAATTAAACTTAAAATCCAATTTTTCCCGCTCGAACCTCAAAAATAGCCCAAATGGGACTAAGTCGCCAAGCTGGGTGACTTAGTCCCACTTAGATGGGACTAATTCATCTAGATAGGCAACTTGGTCCCATAGGGGCTCTTTTGCCAGCTAGATTGTCAGGGGATGAATAATTTCAGTTTTTATGTTCTTCTAGTCAGGTCTTTGACCAAATTAAGCCTCAGGATGCACAATATGGGGCCATAGGGGCCTATTAATGATAATATAAAGGGTAGTTAGGTCTAGGGACACAAATTTCAATGTGAAAGTGTGATTAAATATATTTTACAACATTAAAATGAGGTCCACATAGCCTAAAAAGGTGCAACATCTAATGTGAATGTGTAAAACACATTACAACACTAGTTTAGAATTAGGTTTAATTTACAAGCCTTCCAGATTAATGTGATAATGCCATTAAATACATTTTACAACATTGAATTAAGGGAAAAATAGGTCCATTAGGCTTAAATACTTAATAAAAGTCTAGAAAAGTGTGAAAGTCATTTACAACACTTTACAAGACATTGATAAATGCATTTTATTTAGTTTGCAAGGGTCCAAGACCTAATGTGGATGTGTAAAAAACCTCACAACACTAAATCAAGACTTCATTAAGTCCAGTTTCTCATCAATTATTCCTATATCAAGCAAGAGATACATTTTTTTGTGGCACAATGATCATTAAGATAAGTATCATTAATCTAACTAGATAAATCATATGAAAATTTACAAATGGATTTGAAAAGGGGGATAAAATATGCACATTATTAGGTGGAAGTGGAAAATTTAAGCAAACATTAGAAGGACATGTCTTAGGGGCTAGATCTATTCCTTGGGGGCTCATCTTTGATGGCCTTGTCTATGTAAAAATTGCGCAGAGGATTCACAATTCAACTTTTTCCAATTAATACTAGGTCACTCACAATGAGGGTATATCCCCTCGGGTTCAACATATAAATTTTACTTCGACACAACATAATCCCAATAATGTCAATATACACTAAACTCAATTCCCTACTCAAATTCATGTAGTCCCCTATTCTATAAGTTATAACACTATAAGAGTGGGTACACAATCCTCTCTAGGGTCCTTTTTCCTAGACAATTTCTCAATTGACTGCCACCAACTTAGGTGAAGTCGGGAATTGAAGACCTAGTTGAGGCTATACTAACAAAAAATGGGTATAGAATAAATACTCATTCTTGCACAAACAATGTTACAAGGCATAGCAAAATGCTAGGGAATTATTCCATTAAGCATTCTTAAGATAGAAAATTCACTTATTTTGCATGTTGGATAAATACTTTTAACACATGGTTTTATCCTAATGTATGCTCAATTTTGATTTTAACTAACTTTTAACCCTAATACAATGAAAGAAATTATGACGTAAAAATAAATAATATTTCAATAACTAATTAACACTAGATATGAATATCATATTATTACTTTCTAATCAATGAGTAGGGAGCAATAATGATTATAAAATCCATAAATATATAAAGAAATACTAATTAATAGACATTTTGACAACCAGGAAAATTATAATAACATATCAAATCATTGGCTCAAAATAACCACTTAATTTCTATACAAAAGGATAGTAATATAACAATCATCTAAAGATATGGTCTCTAAGACTAGATGGATAACAATCACGATCATTATAATAATAACCAAAATCGATTCTATTCAAGGTAACTACTCTATGTTAACTAAGACAAAAAGGATAATATCAACCTTAACCTTCTAGTTTGCAAACAATTTAATACATGCAAAGGACCACAATGGTTAAATTGTGACAAACTCCCTATCTTATAATTGAACTATTATAGTAGAAGTATATTTACCATGAATCGTGCTCATAGAAGGATTTTCTCTTGATTATAAAATAAACAAACTAATTCCCATTCATATAAACTCTTATCCCATGAAATATTTCACGTTGGATACACTCAAAGGCATCTTAAGTCAACGTTTAAATTAAGTTCACATCCGAGATCTTAAAACCATAAATTTATAGACAACAACAAACCTAGGCTCATTCAAACAATTAGATTGTATCTACCTCTTCATGTCCAAGGAACTGAAGGATTAGAGATTAACTTAAAGCCTTCAATAATCTAAACTTCATAAAAATAAGTGAAAAACTTATTCTTTCCATTTAGGTTTCATGTTATAGAGCTAAAGAATCAGACTTTGGTGAATTACTAAGTTCATTCTTAGAGTTTCAAACTACTTATTATAATACTGAAAATTTCATGGAGAATAATATTATAAGTCTTTTGAAAATAGGATTAAAATAGTCTTGCAAAAATAAGAATGTAACTATATCATTATATGATAAGGGTGGACAATAAACTATCAAGAGGTATATTTTATTTCTTATTGATCTATAAAGTTTTAATATAAAATTTTAATCTATAATCAAAAAATAAAATGATGTCTCAATTTATTTAATCATATAGAACATTATAGGAGAAACTTGTAGATAGTAAAAGAGTCACCTATTGCCATGTTAATAAAACGATATTGTCTTAGATAATTTATTTCAATTACCTTGAATACTATACTTGAGTTCCTACTCTTATTATAATTTATAACATAATGAGTTTTATTACTCATCGTATTAACATAACTAGATATTAGCTTATTGTCCATAGCAAATCTATATCATTTGACAAAGAAGGGTGAATAGTTTGGATTCAAATCAAAACCAAAATCTATAATTGAAGATCAATGGTCTGTAATAATTGAAGATATGTAGATTAGTCTTCAAGGAGATTGTGTGTAGGAAGAAGAATATGTATGGTGTGTTAGGTTAAGGACTTGAATGAAATATGCCTAGTGGGGTGCCAACATTTAAAGAAAAAGATGGTTCTCTATCTTATTCAACCCTTGGTTAGCAACAAATTGTAAAGCTTCAAGAGCAGTGTGCATTGTTGAATAGTTCGTTGAGCACAAGGGTTTTGCTTCCACTTTCCAATTGTCCATGACCATGCATCTATAAGGTTAAAACAACTCATAAGAGTCATACAACTCATAAGATGGTACTTCCTATGGACCTATACTTTGTCTAGTCATTTAATTTCCCTTAGTTGATTCAAAGCCCTATTAATTGTTTTAAATATTTTTATTGGCTACAAACATCTACCCTGCTTGAGCCTCAATCCACAACAACATACCAACTTCCCATGGTGATAATGCAATCATGCATAGAAATTGCCTCACCATGAGCCTACTAATGTTGTCCACAAAAGAGCCACTACCATCAAACTATACTTAACAAAGAAGTTAACTGTGTGCTGCCATTGGAACTAAACATCAAGAAAGTTGGTTTTAATCAAATAGCAATGTGTCCTCAAATTATTTATCTAGGTTATTGCCATGCACATAGTCAATGATTTACAATGATTGTGAAACTCCTTTTTATTTTTTTAAATCTATGCCATCATTTTCCTACCCACATAGTAATGGGAGCTTGGAGCATGACATGAGACATACATTTAATGTTTGGGATCATGGATAAGACACAAGTCCTGTTTTGGTAGAATTCCACAAAGAAATGGGATCTTAGGGTCCGCCATGATTGTTGGTTATGCACAAAATAGGTTTATTGAAAGGGCTTCATAAACTTTTGAGCAATGCAATTCAACAGGGGCAATGCTGAATTCCTCATCCATTTCTAGTCTCCTCCCTGCATATTCTTAAATGGGAATTCTAGAGTAGGGTATGGACATCCATCGAAGCATAAAGGATGGAGGAATTTTGACAGTGTTGTAGTTGCAACTGCCTTGGTAGGCATGTATGCAAAATGTGGGAGCATAGACAAGGCATGTGAATTTGACAAACTAACTCAAAAAGAAAACGTAGTCTTTGTTGGGTTTAATAAAGCCCAAATATTCCTTTTAATTATAACGACAGTATCTCTCACACTTGAAATAGATGCCTTTTGTAACTGACTCTTTTTGGGCATGCATTTGCTAATTTTGTAATAAACCATTTTTGGTAGATTTTTCTATTTTGGAGATGGGACTAAATTATAAGAGTTGTTGTTGCTTGAATATGTATTGTACTAAGAATTAATAAATGAGAATCCCTGTTGAAAGTGGATGTAGCCATTGTTGGGCGAACCATTATAAATATTTGTGTTCTCTGTTTTTAGATCTTTAATTTATGTTCTTATTTTTCTGTAATTTCTTCTTTCATTTTGCTGCTGCAATTTTATCAACAATTGGTATTAGAGCCATGGAGAAGTATTGAGCAGAGATGGAAAACGATTGGGTGTTTAATCTCAGAGCTGGGTGCTTTTTATAGAGTGAAGAGACAGGTTGAAGTGGGAGTTTCAAATGATGATGAAGCTGATTCTATCATTGAGGAATTTCTTGGAAGTTTAGATCTGGTAGAAAGTAATGTGCAAGTGCAACTTGAAACAAGGTGTTGTGTTCATTGGTGGAATGAATGGAAAAATTAGAAGGATTTGGCTGAAGAGGAGAAGGATGCTAGGTTTGTTTCCTTCTCAACTCTTGATGCATTTGTGGCTACCATTGGCAAAGAGAAAGAAGATAACAAAGAGGGTTTGAAGCAATTGCTGGTTAAACAAGGAAAGACTGTGGAGTTTGCCTTCTAAGATGAGGAGGATGCCTCCAAAGGAGAGGACGATGCAATCTGGAACCAGGCGAGTGAAGATAAACCTGAGAAAAAGGCCAAGAATTGAGAGGATTACCTAAACAAAGAAGTTGTGATCCTAAAGGAAGAGATTTTGATGATTAGAGAGTGAATTTTCTGTATGGAGAAGGAAAAGACAAATTTGAGAAAGAGGGAGTTTTCTGGAAAGAAAAGAAATGAAGCATTAAAGAAAGAATTGGTTGAGTTGGATATGTTCCTTACCAAACTAGGCATTGGAAAAAAACAACAAGATGTGCAAGTGGAGATCTCGGTTCAAACCCCGGATGAGGAGGTCAGTGAAGATGTTGTCATGGTGGAGGTCGTCCAACCGGTTGTGAAAGAGGAGTGCAAGGTTGAAGAATCTGCCGTTGCTGTAATCATAGAGGTGAAGGAAGAGCCAAAGGTGACAACTGTAGAAGAGCTGTTTGAAGACGTGGAGGAATGTCAGTGGGAAAGTGCATTGGAGGAGCATCTCCAAACATTTGGTGTGAGGTGTCATAGGATAACCAATCAAAGAGTGGCAATAAGGACCTTCTTGAGGGGGAAGATGAACCAGAGGACTTGCTTGCAGGAAACAAACTGTTTTGTGAAAAGAACTGGGGAGTGTTTTTGAGGACAATGGTGGTGGCTTATAGGTTGCTGATCAGAGACCGAGATTTGATCCGGAGTTAGGGTTTAGGTTTGGTCAGTCTGTGAAAGGTGCAGAGTTTCCCATGGTGGAGACGATCTCTGATGCCAACCTCAACATTTGGGAAGAATTATTGGCGCAAACCACAGAGAAGCTTTGCATTGAACCAGAAAGGGAATCCTGCAATTATGATTGTGTATGCTCTCCCAGTCTGAAGTATCATCTGCCATTAAATGAAGCATAGAGAAATGATTGCAATAGAGATTTCATATTGTTTAACACGCCCATTTTGGGCCTAGAAATGAAAATAACCAACAATTGGGAAAAGTTCGATTCTCCTAAGGCAAGACAGGAGGAGTGTGTAAATTCTTGTTCTTGGGAGCTCGCTCTAGATATCTCTGTGTCTTTGGCTTCTTCATCTTGCTTTTTCAGAGAACCATTTGCAACTTTTGCAGGCATTTTTCCTCCGTCATATGTGGAAATTGAGGACATCAAAATGAAGTACACGACCATGCTTGAGGAGTATGAGAGTAGGCAAGCTATCTGCTCCACTGTTAAGGTGGTCAATCTGCTACCACTTTCAATGGTGGATGGAGGCTACTTGGCACTCATTGCCCTTGAGGCTGCATGAGGTGGCAAGAAGCTGCCCAAACTTCCCATTTATGATATTGACGAGGGAACATGGGCCTTTTTCAGTGATTTTTTTCTTTGCTAAAGGCGAGTCCTTGCCCTCCTCGGCAGGTTCTTCCTTGGGGGGTGCTTGAGGATAATTTTGAGATGCTGTTTGAGGGCATTTTTCCCAAGCAGGTTACGAAAATGAGACACTGGTTAGCCCTAATTTAAATGAGGACGAGGAATTGCCACAATTGATGACTCTGGAAGAAGTCATAAGGAGTTTGTAGTTTGTAGTTGCCATGGAAAACGATGAGAAATCTAAGCACAAGGATTTGTAGTTTCTGCATGGTTATTACAACATAGAGCCAAGTGAATTTAGGAGGCCATTCCAAGCATCTATGTTTCGAAGTGATGTAGAGAAGGGGAGCACAGATGTAGGTGATGGTATAGTGTATTTTGAATCTGCAGAAAGTGGTGTTTCTGATTATGGATTAATGGGTGCATTTGTGTTAACCTTTGTTAGATATCTGATTTGGCCCGGAGAAGACTAATCCGGTGTGTCCGTGAACAAATTTTGGTGAAGCTAAAATCTTCGTTGGGGCTGATGTGAATGCTTGCAATGGGGGATATTTTTGAGTAGCTATCTTAAACAATCTTTGGTCTTCAAGTGGGAGATTGTTGGGTTCAGTGAAGCCCAAATATTCTTTCTAATTATAATGGCAGTATCTCTCACACTCCAAACAGATGCCTTTTGTAACTGAATCTTTTTTGGGCATGCATTTGCTAATTTCGTAATTGACCATTTTTGGTAGATTTTTCTATTTTGGAGATGGGACTGAATTATAAGGGTTGTTGCTGCTTGAATATGTATTGTACTAAGAATTAATAAAAGAGAATCCCTATTGAAAGTGGATGTAGTCATTGTTGGGCGAACCACTATAAATTTTGTGTTCTTCTTCTCTGTTTTTAGATCTTTAATTTCTGTTCTTATTTTTCTGCAATTTCTTCTTTCATTTTGCTGCTGCAATTTTATCAACAGTCTCATAGACTGCAATGATTTCAGGGTATGCACAAAATGGTGTTCTTGATGAGAATTTAAGACTTTTCAAACAAATGCCTCGAAAAAATAAAAAATAAAAAAATCTCAAGGAATGCGCTGATTTTGGGATATGCACATAATGGATTTATTGAAGAGGCTTTACCTGGGTACAACCGCACACAAATATTCAACCATTTTATTTATCAGTGAAAAATTAAAGCATGCTAATGTAGGTCTGCCCTTCAATTACAGAGATTTCACTAGCAAACCTCAAAAGTTTTGTCAGAGATTTTACTGGGATTTCCTTGTAATAGTTAATTGTTTGTGCAATGTTCCATTCCAACCATGTTTTCACAAAGTAAGGGTGTTTTTCTGTTTCAATTATTATGTTTAGCATCAGGGTGATGAAGCACATAATTATTTCAATTTAATCCCAGTAAATCAAATGCGTTCCAAATAATGGCAAGTGTGGACTTCTTATCAAAAAAAAAAATCCATGGCTACTGTCAAACTCACGCAAGCAACAATATGTAGTTATCAAATGACATCAGAGTTGAAATTCACATGGACAAAATAAGTAAACAGTTGCGGGGGGTTACCTCTGTCCTATTTGGGTTTCTATATTTTTCCTCCCATCTGATCTTGGTCTCTTACCACATTAAGAGAGACGTCCGTAGGAAGGAATAAAGCCTTTACCAGTAGAATACAGGTCACTTAATCTTTTGGTAGCTATCTACAATAATCTCCCACCCAGTTTCAACTTCTTGTGCAACCCAGGATCCCCTCATCCAGGTGACAGACCCCCGATTTGAAGGTAATACGGTTGCATTTGAATACAGCTTCCCCCCTCGCATTTGATGCGCTTCACAAATCCGAAGAGTCTGTAGAATCCCCCCCCGGTCGATGCTCTCTACTTCTAAAATTAAGACCTCTCGTTTTTCCCGGGAGTAAGGGAGAGGGACCATCGTGCGTAGGGTAATATTGAGCGAGGGGTCCATGTCAGCAGCATCTCATTTTTTTTCACACTCATTTTATAAATTTGTGCACGTCTGAAAAAAAAGAGTCAAAATTTGTCATCGACCGATAGTGGGTCACCAGGTCATGTATCATTGGTATGCATCACATGATTGGTCAGTTTGTGTAATTTTTGGATTCAAGTGTTTTGCAATTAGATATTAAGTGCAAATTTATTGGATTTTTTATTACCCAAAACTGGTCCGAGGCTGTCCAATACTATACCCATGATTGGTCCTATGCCCACGATTGGTCCCTCTCCCTTAGTTGCACCAATCTCCAAAAACTCCCCTGTGGGTTGTCGATTCTTGGAAGTATAATCCAACTACTACATTAACTTCTCCAACTGCAAACCATACATCTCATCAAAGTACTCCATATCCCCCATGGATCACAAACCATATCAACATATCAACGTTTTTAAAAACAAAGATGGGAATGGATTTCATATTAATTCCCCCCAGTTGTTCGCTACCTCCATTTAATAAATGCTAAGGCCTTCTTATTACAAATATTCACAATGTAATCATCAACTTATCGACCATTATATGATAACATCATTCCAAATATTCCACTACTAACAAGAAAAATATGGGTGTGCATTGGTGAATAGAAACCAACTCCCTTAAAACAAACACTCAAATTTGAATACTGATATAATTGAATAACCTCATTTCAATATATAGGAATGAAAAATATTTGATATTATAGAAAAAATACATTATTAAAGTGATTTAGTTCATGATTTAAAGAATTCTCTCATAAATATTGTAATTGTTATTATGTAAGAGGTTTCATGAACTCCTTGCCAAAAAAATATTACCAAACAAATTAAAAGCATGTGTAGATTGTGAGGCTATTGTTAGAGCATGCCCATATATGCATCATTTACAATCTCTTCTAACATTCCATAGCACTTAGTAAATTAATAGGTGATGATGCTTCCTTTGTGAACCTAGACTATGTGCACAAATTTTAGTATTAGGTGAACATGCTTCTTCCCAACATCTAACTAGTAGATCAACATTCTAAACACAATTACACTTGACAAAAATGGCTATATTATCTCCTCCAATTTTGGGTAATCTTATGCTCACTAATAATTCTTGCACTGTTTAGAACTTTTGTTATGTATTCATCTAAGGATTATTTTCTTTAGACTTGTCATTATCTTCATTACTAGTGACTATTTGTAGATAGACTTGGACATAATGTCTTAATATTATTGATGTGTATTGATGTGTTCAAAATCAACAACCCAATTTTTTAGTTGGATAACATTTCCCACAAAATAGGTTGTCCTTATTCCCATTTTAAATACTTTTTATGGTATTGCACCTTGTCATAGTTGTATTCACATTATTTGGAAACCTTTTTCCAAATAATTTCAAATGTAAATGAAGATTAGATAACTATATACATAATCAAATTAATTCAAGAAAATATAACTCAAAATATATTCCTTCATTTATCTAAGTACTTGAATTACATTGATTATAATAAAACATTTATTCATCAATGGTAAATTTGATATAGAAAACATTAGAGGATTTTGTAGGATAGCAACTATAAAACTAAATATACATTTTTCTTTTATTTTTTTGTAATTTTAATATGAATATGAATACTTATAAAGTGGAGTGGAAACTATGAAAGGAATGAATAAGATGTAGAGATGAGAGAAAAAAAAAAAGAAATAATATGGAGTAAAGCCAAATGTATATTGACGATGAATGTTGATATATTTGCATGTGATCTACATTGTTACTTTGTTGGAAAGATATGGGAATGAAATAAAAATAGATGATAAATATATCAAACTTACCTATAATTTGTACTATTATTTTGGAAAAATACAAGAATGATGGATTGGTAAAAATGACTTGTGTGCATGGTCCTCATTCCATCATCATTGAACACTGCTTTAGAGAAGGAAATATGAGTGAATGGAAGGGAAAAAAAATCTAAAAAATATACTCTAATACCATATTAAAATTGATAGGCTTAAAAATGTGATTTATTTGTTATTATGATCATGGTAATCTTGAATTAGTTCAAAAGAGACATCAATAAGTTAATACAACTAATCATAAGCAATATCATGAATTCCGATCATGACCCAAATAGACATAAACATTGCTCCTTTCAAAAACTATATAAGAATAAATGACACCATGTCGTTCCCATCTATAGATGGGGCCTCACATTTAAAACAGTTTAATCTTCCCTTCTAATGCTTACACAACAATGCATATCTTATATGTGCTTCTTCATTGGTTTTGACTAGTCCAATATTGCCTTATGGGCTGGTTTATTCTATTGCTAAGCGCTGAACATTATGGTTATTATGCTAACTTAAAGTCTTTGAACTACAATGTTTCCAATGCCATAGTATTATTGCCTCCCATGTGCTTTTAAGCACTGGTTACAAGCTTTACATATGCGCTATCTAAGGTAGTGACTTATTCTTACTCCAAGCACTTTATACGCAGGCTTGCTGTTTCAAATACTTGGTTTATAACTATTCTCATGTGCCAAGTTTGAGTTTAGCCTTTTATTTCATAAGGTTGCGCTTACATTCAAGCACTTAGCTTGCTTATAAAGTGCTTTATATATATATATATATATATATATCAAATCATTTGATTCACATTAATATGAATTGATTCTTTTTATATATAGTATTATATTCATATGATAACTAAATGCATATAATACTTATATATATATAGCTTTTACAATAATTATATTAAATAACATATATTCACGTACTTATCTACATACAAGTATCCAAACATACTCATTCAAATATCTCGATTCATCAAAAAGACATTAAATCTTTTTAACTCTAATGGACTAAACTATCTTAAGGAGATCATAATCAAAAACCTTATTTGCCTATCAACCCAAAGGAAATCAAAGATCGAAAAAAAAACCATAATCAATCAAAGATGACCACACAAAATTCCCAATTTATCCAAGACTTTAACTAAGGGTTTACTTACCAAATCTCAATCTAACTTGACTAAGTTTGACCACCCTAGACTGTGAGTGTGAGTATGCTTAGTTAGGTTGAATTAGAGGTTACTAGACCAAGTTCTTCTCTTGAGTAATACTTCCCCTCCCTTTCGGAGGTTCAAACCTGTTCCTGCATTCAACTTAGTACATCACATAGGTAGTTAGCCGTTCACATAAAATTCATTAGCATCATCAAAGCATTCATATTGCAATACATCTTCATTTATCACATTTCCACTAGTATATGAAACATACTTATTCCTTCAAAAGTAGTAACATCACAATATATATTCAATATTTCATTCACTTACTTAGACATATCAAAGTACTAATTAACATTTATCATCATATTTATTCACAAGGTAAAAGTAACCTAATAACTAGGAGACATGGTGTAACAATCCAATAGTAAAGTCTCTAATCATGCAAATTGAACATGGAGAGAGCACTACAACAAATCCCTATGATTAGCTCCCTTTTTTGCTTCCACCCCACTATTTTAATGTATTTTTCTCCATTTTTTTGAAAAAGTTGGTGCTATTTATTGGGATGGCGCTATTTCTGGTGTTTTTTGCTCCGATCAAAACAAGACTAAATTAGGCACTAATTAGCACTCGGTTTAGTGCCGGATTTAGCATCAGGTTTAGCACCGGATTTAGTGCTACGTTTAGCATCAAATTTAGTGTCGAGTTTAGCACCGGGTTTAGCGTCGAGTTTAGCATCAAGTTTAGTGCCAGATTTAGCGCCAAGTAGGCACTAATTAGCACCCGATTTAGCATTGAGTTTTGTGTCAAGTTTAATGCTGGGTTTAGCGTTAGATTGAGTGTCAAATTTAGTGCCTAATTTAGCGCCTAATTGTTTTGATCTAGCAGGGAACAAGGGTTAAGGGATTAGAGGTGTTAGAACAAAAAATCTTTCCCCAATATTCACTGGCTTTTAATTGCTTGCCTACATTTCATTTGCATCAAAAGATCTATCAACCCTCAACCCTCAACCCTAATCCTTCAACCCTCAACCCTCAATCTTAAACCCTAAACCCTCTACCCTCCATCCCTCACTCCACCCATCGACCCTCTCTCTCCCCCCCAATCCCTCAATCCTAAACCATCAACCCTTAAACCCTTAAATGCTCAACCTTAAACCCTAAACCCTCAACATCCCTCAACCCTTAAACCGGCCTCTATCCTCTACCCTCAACCCTCAACCCTTAATCCCCCAACCCTTAAACCCTCTACCCTCAACCCTCAACCCCTATACCCTCTACCCTATACATTGGACCCTCAACCCTATACCCTTGGTGTGACTACAAGGGCATAAAAAATTCAACTATATTCTTTTTGTACATTTTGTGGCATAATACACCTCATTTCTACATTCAATCATCTACAAATTTGCCCATGTTTAAGATTTTTGAGTAAAAGATAAAAAATGTTTTTAAAGGATAATATGAAGATAATAGTATGATCTTAAATTTGAGAATTAATAGCATTTGAATTAAATGACATTTTTATCTTCTTTTCAATTAGAAATTGTAATATTTAATTTGTAAAATATTATAAAATAAATAAATAATAATAAAATTTATATGTTGAATATTAATCATTATTTAGAATTTATTTTTCACAATAATAATATGAATGGTTTGGAAGAAATGCAAGAGGTGTAGATTAGTTTTAATTAAGGAATCTAATGTAATATCAAAATCACAATCACACAATTTTTTTAAAATATAATAATTAAAATCATAATTTAATTCATATTCATTTTAGTTTTATTTAAATCATAGTAACGAGATTTGGACTCGGCTCGAACTTGGCTAGGGTGACTCGACTCGAGACTTGATTAAATTATGATTTTAATTCATATTCATTTTAGTTTTATTTAAATCATAGTAACGAGACTTGGACTCAGCTCGAACTTGGCTACGGTGACTCGACTCGAGACTTGGGACTCGGCGCCCAGACTCAACACATACTCGACAAAATGATAAAACACTAGAAATTTAGAGATTTTTAAGGATTTAAAACTTTTTTCAAGCACACTTTATTGAATAAACCTTAAAGACACAACAACATCATTAAATAGAAGCAAATTTGATCACATACACAAGTGTACATCAATCACATAAGTATAAAGTATACAAATTGTAGCTAAGTTGTTGAAGGAAATAGCACATGCTTAGATATATAAATATAGTCAAATGTATACAAAACTCATGGAATATGAAATCCATGACATTGAATGTTCCAAACAAATATGAAATATCAAAACAATAACTACAATTATCTAGCTCAAAGGAGTCTACATCCTTCCTACAAAGGCATCTAGGGTGGGTCCTAAATGATGTAGCAACTGCAACCATAGTCTCTGCTTGTGACTCCATGCCACCTTAACCAACATTAGTTGTGGATGTGTTTGTTCATGCTTTAGCCTCCTCCTCTGCCATGGCTATAGCTTCAACCTCTCTATCTGCTTGGTCAACCCAATCAAGTTCCTCGTCACTAACACAAGTATATATTGATCATATAAGTATAAAGTTATAAACAAAACTTGTAACTGAGCTGCTCAAAGAAATATCACACATAGATGTGGGTGATCCCACAATAGTGGTTTACAATTTTTGGCCAAACTGGACACTGATTTTTTTTTTTTTTAAAATAAATCTTCACATTCAGACACCTATAGTAGTTAAACCGTGAGGAATTTGAAGATGATGCAAATTAGAGTCTTGTCACATTTTGTCTGTAGATTCTAAAAATATTTTTTTTCAAAATTTTTGGAAGTAGATTTCACTTCTTTTTCCATCTCCCATGAAAATTGGTTTTTTTCAAAAAACAACATTTCTAAAAAGTGACGCACACCGTATAACGCATAACTTTTTTTCCTTGAAAGATAATTCCAATTCTTTCAAATTTAGATTTGTAACTCCGATATCTAGTGCTTCCACTTGGTTAGATAGTTTTTTATTGAATATTTTTTCTTTAATCAAGTTTCAAAGTCAAATCAATTACAATTCAGATATAACACGACCGTATAATGCATAACTTTTATTGTATGTATCGAAATTCTTTTTTTTTTTGTTGGATCAAGGACTCCAATATCTGGTGCACTCATATTTTTAATTTTTTTTGATAATCTTCTATTTTTCCACATGTGCGAACAAAGAGTTTTTTTGGGTGAAAAACCTATATTTAATAAAACTTAAAAACAAATAGAAAATATAATCAAAACATATTAAAATATATTCGCTGATAGCTCGCTTTTGAGGGAAACCTCATACCAGCTTGGTTTCGAGATCTCCTCCATTTTCATTCTCCTCAAATCGAGCTCGGGCGTAAAATTCTGAGCAATTTTGGTGCCTTAGGGGATGTGGGTGAAAATAAGTGGGTTCGGTCGAACAAAAAAAAAAATGTTCGGTCGAACAAAAAAAAAAATGTTCGGTCGAACCAATGTTCGATCGAACCCATTCAACATACAATAAAAAATAGATTTAAATGGGGTTCGGTCGAACATTCTAGAGATGTTCGGTCGAACCCGCTCTATTAAAAATTAATTTT
>VDFB02193867.1:182535609-182587681 GCA_007258455.2 Sequoia sempervirens
GTGGGTAGGAGGGAGAGACAAGAGAGGGGGGAGTGGGAGAAATATAGAGGGTAGGGGGTACAAGGGTTAAGGGTTTAAGGGTTGGGGTTTATTTTTTTATTTGCATTGATTTATGTTTTATTAATGTGTACAATAATTTTATAATTATATAATACTTAATTTTAAAATTTACATAGTTTCCCATGGAACAATTCGATGGAACAAATTATATAAGTTGTATATAAGTGAATATAAGATTCTTGAACTTAAGAATTCCATGAAACAAATATAAGTTGTATATAATTATAATTTAGGCAAAATGATTTTAAAACAATTCACTACTTTTCAAATAAGGATTGAAAGCCTATATATGGGTTTACATGCAACCAAAAAAAGTGAGAGATGATGCTATCAAATATTCTTGAACTTAAGAATTTTCCATGGAACAAATATGTACATATAATTGTAATTTACACAAAATGATTTACAACTATGTACAAGTTAATATAAGTTCTCATTTGAACATGTGTAGGGTTACAATTGAACTTGAAAACCATGGATATAATCTAAG
Organism: Sequoia sempervirens; assembly: GCA_007258455.2. Taxonomy (NCBI): domain Eukaryota; kingdom Viridiplantae; phylum Streptophyta; class Pinopsida; order Cupressales; family Cupressaceae; genus Sequoia; species Sequoia sempervirens. The sequence continues at coordinate 182,536,160 of VDFB02193867.1, forward strand.
TCAAAGATTTTGGTTCAGCTCGCTCTTCAATAACATGTAGAATTTTTTGATGATCATCACTATCTAGTCTCCATTTTCTTTGGCCATGTGCATGTGGAACTACATGAAGATGTAGAGTGGTAGCAATTATTAAGTGACTATATTGATATACCTTGTTATCAGGTTGATAGTCAACAAAATGAATCCCATGCTGAACAACTTTGACTTGTTTTAGATATTTCCCTTGCACTACAACAGAACCTGCATGGTAAACATAAACCTAAGGTAAGACATATGAACATGTGCAACATTTTTTGTGCTCAAGGTTTGTACAATATATATTTAATGTTTATAATGTAATGTGCACATGTGAATACAATGTATATAAAATTTTAAATTCAAACTCACCTATGGGAAATAACATTCCATCACTTGTTTCGTGTTCCGTAGCTTATTCCTCTTCAGTACAACACAATAAATAATAGCTAACACCTTCGGCACGGGCCTCGCTATGATCATGAAAACATCTCCGCATACACCAAATTTACACAAAAATTCTTAAAAATTAGAAATGTCTCTAAAGATCATTAACTAGATATATATAATATTTAAATTATTGAAAACTTACACATGTGTACCTTTTCTAACCAATCGAAATATGGTCATAATCAATTGAAATCAAAGGAATGTCTTCAAATCTTTCTTCCTCGTTTTCATCATATGTTTCAAAAACAACTAGTGGCACCGTATCCCATTTACCAACATATCCAAGTTCTTGATTGTTGCATGCATAATCAGTTTCCTCAATGCACTCAGTGCAAAAACAAGAGTAATCCCTTGTGTCTAATATCCATCCATGGTGACTATTTGAACTCCTAACACAATGCAAAGATCTTGTTTTTTCTACCCTCTTGCATCCATGCATCGATCTTCTATCCACACCTAGATACATATGTACAACAAAAAACTTATGTGAAAAAATATATATATATATATATATTAAATTTAAATAAATTCAAATTTTTGATTTAATGTAATTTATACATACCCGATATCTCCCAAAACACTCTATGTGGAATGTGTCAGTTTGTTCTTGAAGATGTGCTGACCACATTTGATGCAAAGTGTTTCTTGCACCATTCAACAACATCATGTGCATTGCCTAGATGATCTTCTGGATAACTCATTTGATGCTTTCTTAAAGCTCGTTTGATGCAAGCTCCTGCTCCATCATGCTCACCCTTTCCATGCCCACTCTCAAAAAAACTCCAAACATGTGGTATTTTGTAGATTTTATGATATCTACAAAGTGCATAGAATGGCCGTGAAGATTTGAATTGTGCCACACATCCATCTGACCATACAAAATGATTTTCAAATTTGACACCCTGCTTCTCAAATTCTCAAAAAATATTGTAAAACAATGTTGGACAAAAAGTGTGTCATGCTCTTTATCATCACTAATATAAAAGTGATATTCTTTTTTAATGAATCGTTCTTCATCTTGTACTCTCAACACCATCCAATTCTGATTGTGCATGTCGATAACACACATGAACCATAATAGTGATCTGCTTTGAAAAGTAATACTCTGATTGAATCTCCTTTTGATGTACAAAGAAGTAATTTTCTGCAAAGTCAACTACTGATAGAACTGTTCCATGTGGGAAAGTATCTCTCAATGTTTGGAATTGTTGTGCTTGCCACTTAGCAAAAAGGAATGATGTATGTATGGTCGTATCAATTTTCAAAAATCTTCCATAAATTTTCCAATGGGAATCTCCTCTTCTACATAGTTCAACCTTGTGGATTCTTTCCCAAAATTTGTTTGCAACTTTACATACTTGTACTGTAAGAAATATGTGAATAACTAATAAACCACACTTGATCAATGAAACATTACATCAAAGAGAATCCAAATAACAATATATGAAAAATTGAAACAAATAAACTCTCTAAAAATAGTACTTACCTCTTGCAATTTACTGTCTTTGTTAGGTCAGTATCCTCAATTCTTGAAGGAAATTTAGCCAAATTTCCACATGTCTCACAAATTCCTTTTATGCAGTTTATTTGAGGTCCATTTTCATGATCACATAATATAGACTTTATGAATAAAATTTTCTGTTTATGAGGTGCATTTTGAAACCCACATCTTTCTTCTCTCATCTTTCGAAACACCTAATAGTAGAGATGAAATTCAATATGATAACGACAACAAGTTTCAAAAAACTTGTTTATCTTCACATAATATGGCTTTAACCTTTGAAACATTGTTTGCCCAATCTTTATATGAGGATATGCATTAGAAAAGTTCATATACATCTCAAATTGTGTTATGTCTAGCCAATGTTTGATATGATTTTCATAAATACTAGGTCCAATCCTGTGTCTCATAACATCTCTAGTATTTGATGATGGACGAGTCTGATCATTCCAAAAACATGAGACCAAATTCCTAACAACATCTTCAATCCTATCAGAATGGGGAGCTCTACACATAATTGCCCAATTGCCTTCTAAACTCTCATCCAAAAACTTTCTCTTTTTCTCATATTTTATCAATTTGGTTCTAATATAACCAATTTCAGTTGAAAGTGCAGACATTTTTCTTTTTCTTGCTATATCTTGATGGACAATAGATGTCAAGATCACCCTTCTTGTAGTGGCCTTATCCACTGATTGAGATCCTTTCCCAATGGAATCTAAACCCTTTTTAACATTTTGAACAATAATCTTTTGTAATCCCATGTGTTTCTTCTTATTTGATGTTGAATGAACCCCCAACAATTGTAATGACTCTTTGAGCTCATCACGAAGAAGTAAACGTGATAACAATTGGGGTTTTTCAAGTGTATCAAGATGATTGAAATGATGATTGATCATTCCACTTACAGATTTAGTCATTGACCTCTTTCTCTTATTATAAGGCTGGTTGGCATAATATTTCAGTTTCTCCATATCCATTTCAAGTAAATGATCTAAATTTCTATGAGAAATTTTTTTCCCTACCTTCTCAGCTAGTTTTATATGCTCATCCATACCAGTAGGAGGAAGTGATCTCGACCCCTCTCCAACATGCATTGTTTGAACTTGTGCCTCCTCCCTATCTTCAAGGACCATGAATTCTTGAGTGGATTCATTTTATCCAATGTCTAGATTTGGATCGACTTGAGCATGAAAACTTCCTGCTTGTTGAGCCTTTCCTACACATGTGTCACAAAATATTTTGCAAAAAAAAGTGAGAGATGATGTTATGTAAGTGAAGTTTATGTATGCAAGCAAACAAACTGATAAAACATGATGCTATAAGTGAGAGAAGTTTGTGCTAGTTTTATATGCTCATCCATACCAATAGAAGGAAGTGCTCTTGACCCCTCTCCAACAAGCATTGTTTGAACTTGGGTCTCCTCCCTAACTTCAAGGTCCATGTGTTCTTCAACGGATTTGTTTGACCCAATATCTAGATTTGGCTCGACTCCAGCTTGAGGAATCCCTAGAGCATAAAACATAAAAATAATTTGAGAACATTGAAGTGATGAAAATAAAAGACCAAAGACACAAAACACAAATATTGAAACAAAAAGAATTGACTTAAGGAATTGGAGTCAAGGATCATATAAACATTGCAACTTGCATGACCAGGATGACTTGAGGACATTTAAAAGTATTTATAGTTATTCAAGTGCAATGATGGTTAGAAACCTTCAAAGTAAAAGTCCTAAACACATAATTGAGAGTGAGAGAGAAAAGAAACAAGCATGTACCTTGTTTCTTTCTATGATAATTTTCCAAGTTTTGTTCACGCCTCTTTTGTTCTTCTTCTTTTGACAATTTTTTGATAGGGAGGCTACAGGAAGCAATCACAGATTCCTGGAAGCTGCAGGAATCAGTTACACTGTTTTCAAATGCTGCAGGAACCAATCATAGATTCCTGTGCTAGGCCTTGACATAGACCTCCTTGGTGAAATTTTTGTTCCACCCTAACCTATAGGAACTCTACCTTGTCTAATTTCCCCTAGTTCTCCTTCCAACCTCACTATCTTGTCAAGTTTGCAACTACCAAGCCAAATCTTGGTGCTATGACTCCTTTCTTTCTTAGCCTTTTATCCATCCAAAAGACTAATCCTCCCTCAATACATGAATGAATCTTGCAAGGGTGAGGGAATGTTTTCCAAAGCTCCAAAACAACCTCCTAGGGTTTCTAGAACTTCACTTAGACTCCATCTTACCAACACTTGCATGAAGCCTATTCCATAGGTTTTGTTCTTGAGCCACTATTTGGTCTCTAAACAGGGGTAAATTGCTTTTCCCTCCTAAACCCACCAAATAAATGTGGTTCTTGGCTTAGGAAATGTGTTTCCCCTATCTACAGCTTCAAGATTTCTAGGGTCTTGGCTCTATCCAAGCCGTATTTTTTCCTCATGCAAACACTGCCTAGAAAACTAGGGTTTCTAACTGTCCAGAACCAGTTTTAGGACTGGTGAAAAGTTCTCCTCCTAAACGGATTGCTGGGCTCTCCTCCTTGGTACCACACATGGCCAAGACATTCCCCTAAATTCTCCAAAAATAATTTTTTGAAAATATTTTCTCCCCTACAAGTTATCAACGTTGTTTTGCAGCCTTTCCTAGTCGGGCTCTTCCCTGGCTCGCCTAGGGCAAGGCTTTTCTCATAACTCCTGCAACCAAAGAAAACCTAACACCTACCACTAAAATATGTATAGATATGGAGCCTGACCATGTTACCAAAAATTCCATACTTCCAGGTATGGAGTGAATGCAGCCTAGAACTCCATTTTTACACAGTTCCAGTCAAAATAGCAAATAAGGGAAAAAACACAGAATTTAAGAGAATGTGTGAAAACAATGAAATAGCTATCAAATTTTCCAAAAAAAAAATTCTAGAGGCTTCTCTACATGCTAAAAAAACCTACAAAATGCCTCTTTTAATTCATTTAATTGCTCTCATGCAAACAAGAACTGGAAAAATAGAAAAATAAGACAAGAATGTTGTTTTCTTCAGTTTCTGGAAAAAAAGTCCATACAAAGAACTTATAACCAACCAAAAAGGTCGTGGAATACCTTAAATATGCATTCCCAACAATTTAGGTTCTTGGGTCGAGGCTTAAATGACCTAAAAATGCCTTTTTGTAAAACCCGCTGTGTTTTCAGACATTTAACAATTTTTCACTATTTAGCAAAGTGAGCCTCTAAACTCATTGGAATCTTGACACCCTCTTTTCCAAAGACCAAAAAAAACCCTAATAACTTAAAATAATGGTCAAAATGACCTTATAACAGCACCAAAAAATTAAAGAACTCAAAAACAAAAAAATCCTTTGCCTGGTGCTCTTGCACCATTTTCCCCCTCTCAGCACAAACAACTAAGGAAGTTTGGGAGAGATCAGAGATATATCAATGCCTTGCTTCTTAAAACCTACTTCTTCTACCCAGGTAGCTTCAGATTCATGTTTATCCTTCCATTTAACAAGATGCTCCATGTACACCTTGTGCCTTGTAGTCTTCTTCACTCTTGACTCCAAGATCTTTTCTGCTTGCAGCTTGTCTGGAGTTGGTATGGACATGTTGCTGATGTCCTTGAAGACCTCCTTACTATCCTGAACTAGATCCTTGACTGTCCCTTTATATTTGATCAAATCAGTAACATTGAAAACTAGAGAGATTCCCAAATCTGATGGTAACTCCACCTTGTATGCATTCTTGCCATATTTGGCCAACACCTTGCATGGACCCACTCTTTTCATTTGTAACTTGGTTTCCATGCCCTTTTACAATATGGATTTGTTGAGGTGGACCATAACATAGTCTCCAACTACAAATTGTACATCCTTCCTTGACAAATCAACATTCTCCTTCAACTTTTGAGTTGCTGCAGTAACTGTCTTCTTGACCTGCTCATGAATCTCCTTCATGGTCTGAGTGAAGTCTTCAACATGTCCACTCCTATTCTCTATTGATCCAAGGTCTCTGAGTTCACAAATACCTCTTAGGTGCATCCCATACATAACCTCAAAAGGACTCTTTCCTGTAGTTCTATTGACACTGTCATTATAAGAATATTCAGATTGAGAAATTACCATATCCCATATCTATCCATATTCCTTGGTTAGACACCTTAAAAGATTACCTAGCACTCTGTTAACCACCTCTGTTTGACTATCGGTCTGAGGATGGTAAGCTGATCCAAATGATAGATTTGTACCCAATCTACTCCATAGAGTTTTCCAAAAATGACTCATGAACTTCACATCCCTGTCTGATACAATGCTTAGAGGTAGTCCATGGATCCTTACAACTTCCCTGAAGAAAAGATGGGCTATGTAACTTGCATCATGTGTAGTCTTGCATGGAATAAAATGACTCATCTTACTAAATCTGTCTACCACAACATAAATACTGTCAAAACCAGTATTGGTCTTAGGAAGACCTACCACAAAATCCATGCTCACACACTCCCATTGTCTATTTGGAATGGGTAGGGGTTGATACAAACCAGCATTGCTAGCTCCCCCTTTAGCTTTCATGCATACAACACACTATTCCACATATTTCCTAACATCTCTTGCTAACTTAGGCCAGTAATAGAATCTTTGAACTAGCTCTAAAGTTTTATTAATACTAAAATGTCCACTAAGACTGCCATTATGTTTCTCTTGAATCAGATTTTCCCTCATTGACCCTCTTGGAACACATAACTGATTACCCTTAAATAACAGTCCATTTTGTAGTGTATACTCAGCAAACTGACTATGAAAATGATTCTCAAAATTAGAACATACCTTGTAGGCTTCTGAAAAGTCTTCATCCTCACCATAGAGGTCTTTGAAACACTCTATTCCAATGCTCTTCAGCTGTATTTCCTGCACTGTCAGCATTCTTCTACTTAATGCATCTGCCACCTTATTCATTTGTCCCTTTTTGTGCTTGATAGTGAATGTGAAAGCTTGGATGTATTCCATCCATTTCAAATGTCTATTACTTAGCTTCTCTTGGGTGTTGATGTAACTAAGTGCCTGGTTATCAGTAAAAACCACAAACTCTTTGGGTAACAAATAATGCCTCCACTTCCTAAGGGACTGCACTAAAGCATATAATTCTAGATCATAGGTAGAGTACTTTTTCTTGGCTTCATTGAGCTTTTCACTAAAGAAGGCTACAGGCCTACCTTCTTGACTAAGTACTCCTCCTATAGCTACTCCACTTGCATCACACTCAACTATAAACAATTTATCAAAACTAGGCAACAAAAGTATAGGTTGGGTTGCTACCTCTTGTTTCAGCTTTTCAAACCCTTTATCAGCTTCTTGTGTCCACTTAAACTTTGTTTTTAGACCACCTTTAATAGTATCTAGGACTGGTGCACATATACCACTGAAATTTTTGATGAATTTTCTATAAAACTGAGCTAAACCATGAAAACTCCTTACCTCTGTTGCTGTGGTTGGTGTGGGCCAGTTTAGGATGGCTTCCACCTTACTTGGATCCATCTTCAATGTTCCTTTGGATACTACAAAGCCTATATACACAAGCTCTTGTTTGAAGAACTCACACTTCTCAAGGTTAATGGCCAACTTTTCTTCTTGCAGCCTTTTAAGTACCATCTCCACATGCTTGAGGTGTTCTTCTTCTGTCTTACTAAAAATCAGTATGTCATCAAGATAGACTACTACAAAGATTCCTGTAAAATTATTAAGCACCTCATTCATTAGTCTCATGAACATGCTAGGGGAATTTGAGAGGCCAAATGGCATCACTTTCCACTCATACAAGCCATCATTTGTCTTAAAATCTGTCTTCCATTCATCACCCTCCTTAATTCTGATTTGATGATACCCGCTCTTAAGATCCAGCTTGGTGAAGAATTTTGCACCACCAAGACAATCCATCAAGTCTTCAATTCTAGGAATAGGAAACCTATACCTAATTGTGATTCTATTAATTGCTCTAGAATTAGTGCATAATCTCCACTTACCTCCTTTTTTTGTTGCCAAAACAACTGGGACTGCACAAGGGCTAATGCTCTTTTGGATCAATCCTTGATTCAACAATTCTTCCACTTGCCTAGCCACCTCTTGGTTCTGCTCAGGTGTAAGCTTGTATGCTGCTTTGTTAGGCAATGAGGCTCCAGGTATAAAGTCAATTTGATGACTTATTGCTCTCTTGGGTGGTAGAGTTGATGGTGTTCCATCACTCACTATGCTCTTGTATTTGTCAAGCAAGTTTTGGACTGCTGCTAGTAATACTGTCCTTTCAGCCTTTTCTTCCTCTTTGGACTGCATCATGACCACATCCTTCATTCCCTTGGTGTAGGTCCTTAAGGAACTCCTTGCCACTACTCAACATAATGTTGGGTACCTTTGATTGTCCTTCATCTTCCTCAATCAATGACTGCAGTTTGAAGGTTCTTCCATCCTTCTTAAATGAAATGGTGTTCTCTTTTCCATCATAAACAACACTTATGTCATATTGCCAAGGTCTGCCCAGTAGTAGATGACATGCATCCATGGGTAATACATCACAAACCAGCTTGTCTTTATAGCCTCTAATTGAAAATTCCACTGTTACTTGCTCATTCACCAAAACACTCTGCCCTTTATTCAGCCATGTGACCTTGTAGGGGTTATTATGGGGTACTTTCTCCAATTTTAGCTTTGTTACTGCCTCCTTAGAGATGATATTATCTGTAGAACCAGAATCTACAATGACCTTGCATACCTTTCCCAATATATTGCACCTTGCTCTAAACAAAGCTCTCCTTTGCTTAGGTTCTTCCTTGACAGGTTGTCTGATTAGCACTCTATTAAACATCAGATTTTCACCTACTTCTGATTCTATTTGACTGATCTCAGGTGATTTGACACTCATGGTGTCCTCTTGTGCATAAGCTACTCTTTGCTCATTGCTAGATGAAGCTTTCTCTGGGCATCTATAAGCAGGGTGACCTAGTTGGTTACAATGATAACACTTCATGTTTGCAAAGTAAGAATTACTCCTACCTGCTCCTCTTCCTTTGTTTGAACCTCCTTGAGGTCCTCTTCCTCTATTAAATCCTCCTCTTGAAGATGTTTCACCTCCATGCTCAGTAAGCTTGGATTCACCTTGGTTCCTTTGATCATTACCTCTACCTTGGTAACCACCACACTGTCCTCTTTGATCTCTGCCTTTGCCTCTGCCTTTAGAAGACTGATCTTGCTTCCTCTTGTTCCTTTCTTCAATCTTGATAGCCAACTGATAACATTGGTGTACTATTTTAGGACTCAAAAGAGCCATCTCTTCTTGGATGTTCCACTTCAAACCATTTAGGTATCTAGCCACTTTTAGGCTCTCATCTTCTGCCACATTTGATCTCAAGCAAAACTTTTGGAACTCTTTAGTATAGGTGTTGACATCTTGATCTTTTTGTCTTAAACTCACCCTCTTCTTGTGCAACTGAATCTCATAATCATCTGGCATGTAGGCTTCCTTCACCTTAGCAACCATTCCTTTCCAAGTTGAAATGGGCTGCTTACCTTCTTTTTCTCTTTTAGTCTGAACAAACTTCCACCATGTCAAGGCTGATCCCCTCAATCTTGACTTAGCAACCTTCACCTTCTGAGCTTCAGTTACTCCATCACACTCAAAGTGATTCTCCATGCCTTCTATCCAATCCATGACCAAATCAAGATCCATCTTTCCACTGAACAGTGGTATGCCCTCAAGTCCTTTTCCACTCAATGCTTTCAATGCCTTCAAGAAAGGCTCCTCCTCCAAAATGGGGTCAGGTTCAGGGACTCTGTCCTCCTCTACAACCTCTTCTTCTTTTGGCACTTTTCCTTCCAATTTCATCTTGTTCAATGCTTCTTCAAGCTGTTCTATTCTTTCCTTTAGGGATTTGTTATCCTCTTCCTGCTCTTCAACCATCTTGGCTAAGTGTGCATTTGTCACCATCTTGGGCGGTTCACTTGACTAAACTTCCTCTGAAATATAAGCTGATTTCCCAAATCTTTCACTTGCTCTGATACCAATCTGATAGGGAGGCTACAGGAAGCAATCACAGATTCCTGGAAGCTGCAGGAATCAGTTACACTGTTTTCAGATGCTGTAGGAACCAATCACAGATTCTTGTGCTAGGCCTTGACATAGACCTCCTTGGTGAAATTTCTATTCCACCCTAACCTATAGGAACTCTACCTTGTCTAAGTTCCCCTGGTTCTCCTGCCAACCTCACTATCTTGTCAAGTTTGCAACTACCAAGCCAAATATTGGTGCTATGACTCCTTTCTTTCTTAGCCTTTTATCCATCCAAAAGACTAATCCTCCCTCAATACATGAATGAATCTTGTAGGGGTGAGGGAATGTTTTCCAAAGCTCCAAAACAACCTCCTATGGTTTTTGGAACTTCACTTAGACTCCATCTTACCAACACTTGCATGAAGCCTATTCCATAGGTTTTGTTCTTGAGCCACTATTTGGTCTCTAAACAGGGGTAAATTGCTTTTCCCTCCTTAACCCACCAAAGAAACATGGTTCTTGGCTTAGGAAATGTGTTTCCCCTATATAAATCTTCAATATTTCTAGGGTCTTGGCTCTGTCCAATCCGTACTTTGCCCTCATGCAAACACTGCCCAGAAAACTAGGGTTTCTAACTGTCCAGAACCAGTTTTAGGATTGGTGAAAATTTCTCCTCCTCAACGGATTGCTGGGATATCCTCCTTGGTACCACATGTGGCCAAGACCTTCCCCTAAATTCTCCAAAAATAATTTTTTGAAAATATTTTCTCCCCTGCAAGTTATCAACGTTGTTTTGCAGCCTTTCCTAGTCGAGCTCTTCCCTGGCTCGCCTAGGGCAAGACTTTTCTCATAACTCCTGTAACCAAAGAAAACCTAACACCTACCACTAAAATATGTACAGATATGGAGCCTGACCACATTCCCAACAATTCCATACTTCCAGGTACAGAGGGAATGCAGCCTAGAACTCCATTTTTACACAGTTCCAGTCAAAACAGCAAATAAGGGAAAAAACATAGAATTTACAAGAATGTGTGAAAAAAATGAAACAACTATCAAATGTGCCAAAAAAAAAACTTCCAGAGGCTTCTCTACATGCTAAAAAAACCTACAAAATGCCTCTTTTAATTCATTTAACTGCTGTCATGCAAACAAGAACTGGAAAAATAGAAAAATAAGACAAGAATGTTGTTTTCTTCAGTTTCTGGAAAAACAGTCTGTACAAAGAACTTCTAACCAACCAAAAAGGTCGTGGAATGCCTTAAATATGCATTCCCAACAATTTAGGTTCTTGGGTCGAGGCTTAAATGACCTAAAAATGCCTTTTTGTAAAATCCGCTGTGTTTTCAGACATTTAACAATTTTTCACTATTTAGCAAAGTGAGCCTCTAAACTCATTGGAATCTTGACACCCTCTTTTCCAAAGACCAAAAACAACCCTAATCACTTAAAATAATGGTCAAAATGACCTTATGATAGCACCACAAAATTAAAGAACTCAAAAACAAAATAATCCTTTGCTTGGTGCTCCTACACCATTTTTGTTGAGACACATTTTTTTCTTTTTCTTTGTTGTCCCATTTTCTTCTTCAACTTAAAGATGACTCAAAAAAAGTCCTCTACCAACTTAGTTAAACTATCCTCCAAATTTTTCCTTGATTGATAAAAATGAAAAGTTGTCGAGCTCCAATATTTGCCTCCTTGATAAATGTGCAAAAACTTTTTCTCCAAAATCTGCGCTCCAAGTGATATAAATGAGAATTAATCTTGCAATTTGAAATCCAAAATAATGAAAAATAAGCTTCTATTTATATGCATATGGGATGGGAAAAAAATTATTCTAGTGTACATGGAATAACTAGATCCTAGTTTAAATGAATCAAGTAGCAAACCATCAAGTTATTTCATTGTGGAGTTTGTTGTTATTTAATTCATAGGTATGCACAACATATCTAATAATTTTAGAATTTTGTTAAAGTGTCAAAAATGTATATTAGAGGTATAATTTTAATTGAATTTTCTTAATTATATTTGAATTGAATTTCAAGTTAGTTGTCAAAAATGTATAATAAAGGTATAATTTGAATTAAATTTTATTAATTATATTTGAATTGAATTTCAAGTTACTTGTCAAAAAATGTATAATAGCTCAATATAATTTGAATTGAATTTTCTTAATTATATTTGAATTGAATTTCAAGTTATTTGTCAAAAATATTATATCTTGTTCTCAACTCAATGGTTCATGTTGTTTAAGTCATTTTTAAAAAAATATTTATTGTGATCAACATGAATGAACTTAATTATAAAATGGCATTGATTTCCCTAAAATTCTACTAGAGATCAAATGTATATTGAATATAAGGAAATGCAAGTTGTAAGAGATCATAAAATAAGAAAACATGTATGTATATTGAATATTTAAAGCAAATGCATACATATATTATGTGTAAACATGTTTAAACCATAAGCAAACACATGTACATACATGTAAAGGGATTCAATACATATAAACATAACACATATTATAAGAAAGAGGAAAATGCATGTATATATCATATAAGAAAATATATGTACATATCATAAAAGCAAAATGTAAATTAAAGATCATCAAATGTTGAATACTAAAGATCAACAAATAAGCAAATGTATGTATATCATATAAGCAAATGTAAGATAGAGATCATCAAATATCAAATACTATTAAAGATCATCATATAATCAAATACATGTGGTAAAGATCATAAATCTAGAGTGCATGGCCTAATATGAATGTCTACTCCTAGATGAATGGCCATTTGAATGAGAACGGTCCTGCTCTGATGGATGTGCTGAGCCCTGCAAATAAAATTATGTAGAAGATGTGTTAAATACATATAATTTATATTAAATAAATTTTATGAAAGTTATTTTTAAATAAACTTGTATTTTTAAATATCAATCTAGATCTATGCATACATAAATATATTGCATGTACATATACACATGTGATTATATAAAAATGTAAAACTTGTTGGTATGTGGTGACTGATCATGCTATACTGTATAGCCCATTGTATACTGTACACCCCAACCCCTATTTTGTAGAACCCTAAAATATGGAAGCTTCTAAGCTTGTTAAAAAGGGGTTCGGATGGGTATTACTGTATGATAAAAAATGTGATTATTCGCAAGATTGTAATAGGTTTTACACTGGATAATAAAAGTATTGGATGTCTGCAGTTTGGTGGATGTAGCCCGGATTGGGTGAACCACGTTAAATTTCTGTGTTATGATTTAATCTATGTGTGTGTTTTAGTTTCTCTGTTTATTAATTAAATCCGCATTTAATTGTTAGATATCTGCCATTTTCTAACCCTAACAAAACTCACATGTCCACTGGCAGCAGATTCATCCACAGAGTCACATTGATCATGCACACGATCTGGACCAAGGTTAGGAGTGATATAAGGTATGTCCACCTGTAACAATATATATAGACATATATATCAACTTACATGAATATCTAGTTAAAAAAATTAAAAATAATGAAAAAAGAATTGAAACATGCACATGCACACATACATGCACATCATCTGATATTGGATGACCTAAGTCCTCTAAAACAGTCACCTCCACCATATCCACCAAATGATCAAGTGAAAAATCAACATCTATATCCATCTAATCTATCCATGTCATGCCATCAATGATGAATGTAGAGGACTATGAAGATGAGATGGCATCGGTGATGATGAACCAAAACCAATTAACATATCAGTAAAACCCATAGTCTGTGCAGCTGTCGTATGAACTATAGGTGGATCCTGATGCGTACTAGTGCTCGACTGAGAGTGATGGGATCCTGGAATTGAATGACCTTTGCATCTCAAATGATCTCTAACATTCTCTATACCGATCCCATTGTCTGATGCAATGTCGACATATGCCTCCAACAGGTCCTTAGCCAAACAATGCAGAGTCATGCGTGCCATATCTCCTGTAAGTGCATCAAGTTGTGTAGGAGTAGGGATGTCGACCACTGTAAAAGGATCCATGGTGGTCCACTGTGCTGAAAATGGTGTGGATCAGGAATGTTTGGACATTAAATACTGACCTACACGATCATCAGATATCCTACTGGTGGTAGCTGCAACGTCACCTATAGTGTCAATTTCTTCCTTTTGGAAAGCAATGACAACCTCATCTACTATGGGGGCTAGAGCTGGGGTGAGAGCAGGAGACCTATCACCAACCAATACCCTAAACACTAGGGGTGGTCTAGCTGGGGTGAGAGCAGGAGACCTATCACCAACCAATACCCTAAACACTAGGGGTGGTCTATTTTCTCTATGATAGGTGTGCCTATTAGCAATCCTGCCACACCCCTGACCAACATATGGTGGAATGTCTAGGTAGTTAACTTTGAGGCCCAAATGGACCTCAACATACAACTATTGAACAAAATATAATGGAATCTGGTCATTGTTTGGGTATAGACCATGTGCTACAATAAAATGTGGGTAGATCAATGAGGCCATAGCATGATCGACACATCTAGTGACCTGGTATCCCCTAACCTTACGCACATTTTGATAAAATGGAAAACAAGTGGCTTTTATCATTTCTTTGGTGACACTATCTTGTATTTGTTTAAGGGGAATGTCACCATGTACTTCTTCCCGCATGTGGGAAAGAATAGCAGTCACTCTATCTGGGGAATATGCACTAGTCCTCTCAAGTTCATCTTTTAGTTTTTCTAGACTATGTAATATTAACATGCATGGTTCACTATATATCCCCAGGTTTGCACCTTGTGCTAATGAATCTCTCAATTTTTTAATCTCATTACTGGTATTTGCAAACAAAGAATCTGTGCAGGTGGAACATGATTTGCATTTTCCATGTTATATATATATATATAGTACACCAAAAGAGTAATGAGACTTTGGTAAATAATATATCTAGATAAAGGGAATACAAATCTAAAATAGTTGTAATAATTCATCTACTCATCAATAATATTTTCATACCATTAACAATTTAAAAAGAATTGGAAGACAACTATAATCTATAACATAGCATCCTTAAATGGTTCAAATTTTAAATGAAACGATGAAAGAAAGAATAAGAATACAAATATTAGTATAAAATTATTTGAAAATAATTGGGGATAAAAATATTTAATCTAATAGTTGTTAACATAATTGAACTTCAAAATAGGATTATGTAAGTGAAAAAAAAGTTCTATTTCCTTCATTGAACCTAAATTTATCTAGTTAAGATATGTCTAAAATTAAGAATTCACACTAGAATATCAATATTCCATGTAAGAATCTCATAAAGAGGATGAATTTAATGGAAGATAATATAAAATCCTCCATATGAGGATGAATTTTATCATTACAATATGAGTGAATCATCTCAATTATATAGCTAAGAACATCAAAAAATTATAGATTGGAAAGCAAAATAATCAGACATTTATCATATTTTTATATGTATAAAGTTTAGATACCATCAAACTATTTAAACTTATAGATTGCATAAAGCTATAAATTAAATCGTTAAAACTAATTTATTAAGAATCAAATCTAATAAAGTTTGACTTCATATTGCATACTTGTTATAAATATCTCACTAATCCAACCATACATTTTATATATGTTAAAAAATATATAATTGTTATGCCCATAATTTTTCACTATATCTTGATGTGGATCTCCTTCAACTAGATCAATTAAAAATTATTTGTAATGTTGGAGGAAAATGGATTTAATATCATTAGAGTTGTCATGGAACTATCTCTCTTGATCAACGATAGATATTATCCACTCTCGAGAATGTAAATATGTTTGAGATAACTAAAAAATAATTTGTATCCCTTATATCCTTTCATCCAATGTAGCCTATCTCTTAATTGAGATCCTCTACCACAATTAAGTTCAAATCTTCTAAGTTCTATTTCAACAAAAGCAACCACTCATTGTAGAAAATTTATTAGTAAGTGCTAAAGCCAAAACAAGTTTTTTTTTTTTTTCTATTTGGATCCATTTTTTTTTCCATTCTAGATCTCTTTCTAGCCATATTCTTATTGTAATATCAGAGTAAGGTAGTGCAATGGATTTAATCGTATCATTCCACAATTGTATCCACTTACCATTTTGATGAGGTCTAGGAACATCAACCAAAGGGATATTAGGGAAGCAAGGTGATCAATTTGATTGAGGTGGGAAGTGTTGAGCTTGAAGGATAGATTATTAGGTATGAGGAATAAGAAGTTTGAAAAGTTTAAAGAATTGGGAGGTGATATGTGAGATAGGTTTAATAGAATCTACTTAAATAAGGGTGTTTTGTGGAGAGGGGACAATGGAAAGAGAAATAACTAAGTTTTAATCTATCAATACAACTAAGTTTCCCTTAGTTCACCATCTCTTTAGTTGGTCCAAGTGAACTAGTGATCAGTATAAGAATATTTTTTGTCTAAAATGGGATCTAAACCCCTCATGGTATTTCTAGTTAGGATGTAGGAATTCAATTATTTTTTAGAGAGTTTATGACAACTAAACCAACTTGTATCTTGGTTTTTTCCACCATATCATATTCACCTCCTTGTAGCCATTTAGTCATAGGGAGGGCATAAAAATCCATTCCCACAATTTAACTTGAGATGAGGAGTCATTAGGCATATTACAATAAAGAAAAAATGAATAGGTATTCCTTGCATTAGTAGTAAGCACTAAGAACAATTGTTTTTGGGATCCACTCCTCAATAGATGATAAACTTAGCCAAGTATTGGGAAAGGTGGGTCAACCTTGCATCCTAATATTTTGACTTAGTATTTTGTCCTCATATTAGAAAATGAGGCATCTCACTTTGTGTTGCTAGTTATTTGTCATTTGTTGAATGCTTCAAGGGAGGTGTATAAGATGTTCTAAATGCATATAATATTATTATAGCTTTATAAGATGAAACCCTAGATTATTGTTGAAGATCATGGCAGCTTCAAGCGAATACCTTCCAGCCCAATACGCATGAAGATAATAATTAAATATAGTTGTTGTCTATTTAATTTTTATATGCATCTTAATGAAGAGTCATTCCCTTTGATAAAAGATGAATTTAATAAAGAGATGCGAATTTAATAAAGAAGCACAACTTTGAGGTGGTTGACTTATTAAAATTAGTAAAAGATATAATTCTTTTGAGGCCGACCTGATATGATTTGGAGTGACATGCCTCTTCATATTGTATATATATTCATTCAATTATTTCATTGTGACTCATTCATTAGCATTCAGTTCATATCACATACATGCGAGTTCAGTCCAAGTACAAAAGGCAAAGTTATTGATTCAGATTGATTATTGTCAAGTGCATGTTCTTCAAGGTGGAGCGATATCTCTTGTGATTGTATCTTGTATCAATGAAATATTATTTTGTGTTGGCTATGTTGCATTATTAGTTGATGCTCATATTCCCGGCCTTCAGATTGGCCTATTGTAAAAGGAAACTCTCCTTATTAAGATTCAATATATAAGTGTTATTTTGTGGCCGGGTTTTTCTCCCTCAAGAGGAGGGTTTTCCCAGGGTATCTGCTATGTTATTGTGTCTGATTTGAATTAATTTTTGTGCATATAATTTGATCATTAAAACTTACAATTATGACACATTCTTATGACATTTTAGAGCATGACTATATAATATTTACAGTAAAGTATTGACTGGTCAACATTATGAAAATTCATAAGAAATCTTTTAAGAAATAACAACTGTGTCAAGGAAAAAGATGTGGACATTTACAAGAAATTTTTTTAAAGAAAAAGTGGGAGACCACTTATAATTTTATTTATATATAATATTTTACATATAGCTAGTTCAGGCGGACATACTAGCAGGAAAGAACCAACAAGAAAACCCCTAGTTGCAGTCCGAGTAACAAATTTTACAAAATATCAAAAAAACCAGTGAGGTCCTAGTACAAATGACCAATTGTCTGATTACAACATGTTACAAAAGCACATTGGTTCAATACATCAGTACATATGCATATTCTCTTTGCACCCAAAATACTCAAAATAAGACATCATACTAGATATACCCGTGACCCTAATACATAACATAGTGGAGATTACAAAACCTTACTAAACATAAGACTGATAAGTTAGGAAGCCACTTTCAAAAAGATGCAGATTTTCCACCAACATGCTGAAAGCCATTAACTAAGCTTTCTTTTGTTTCTACTTGTTTACCCTTGTGTTGGCGATCATGCTCAAATGAAAGTTTTGATTTGTTTTAATATCAGGCACATAACGATAACATAATTTCTTTTTGGATGAAGATGGAAGTTGCAAATCATGAATGCAAACATGACTTCTCAAGAAAGAAATGGCATGATATTTTCTTTTTAAATCATCAATCTCCTCCATGGAAATGGCAAATCTATATTTGCTTAGAACTTGGTAGAGATGTGAACAAGTGTCATGCATTGTGGATAATAACATGCCTTGGAATGTGTGAACATAGGTCTCTTCTTATGAAACAAAACCTTCTTTGAATAATTAACATTAGAAATTAATACAGTTTGGCGAGCATATTGTATAATCACACTAGAAACCAACAATGGAAGATTGAGAGTCTCAACTCAGAATTCCACCAAGTATAGATAACATTCATACTAGAAGCCAACAACAAAAGACCAAATTTCATAAATAAAGTTCATGTGTTATATATCATGCCTTTGAGGGGTCCACAAGTACCATGAGCCTTTTCAAATCCTTCTCCATCTAAATGCATCCATTCCAAGACCATTGGGAGGTGGGTATACAATATGAACCAAGTATTAATTTCTGATGTTAATTATTGAAAGAAGGTATATAAATTATTCGAGCATCTTAATTCTCATACAGAGTTACATCTTAGTCAATTTCTCTTGATGTATGAGTTCCATATATTTGTAAATTTTTCTTAATATAAAAACATATTTTATTTCATTAAAATTAACCTATCTATTCCATGTTACAAAGGATTCTCTTATTTTAAATTATAAGTATATAATTCAAAATTAATTAGTAATTTTCAAGATAGAGTACAAACAATTTCTTTAGTTAAAATAAAATAATATTCTTATTTCCATGTGAGAGTTATGTAGAATGGTAGTTTGATGTCTCAAAAATATTTCTTTCATATATACTGAAATTTTATCATTGTACATTATGAGTCTCAATTATATATCCAAGCACATCAAAAATTTATAGAGTGGAAAGAAAAATAATCACACATTTATCATATTTTTGTAAGGTGTTCGAAAAGACTAAAAGTTTCCCTAGAAAGAACTAATTAAGGAATAAAAAAAATGGAAAGTGTCTACCTCATTGTATGTTGACCTTTCCCATATAAAAAGATCATGGAAATGCTAAATGAGTTGATATAAGAATTTTTAAGAATGAAGGCACAAAATTCATAACACTAATCCTAAAAGCAACAAGAAAGGCAATGAATAAAATCTTCCTAGTTATTTTGAAAGAAACTTTAAAAGGTTCTAAATCCCCTTCACACCCCTTTCTAAATGAAGATAAAATAAATAAGTTACCAAATATTTCTTAGAGTTTAAGGTGGTGATTTTAATATGATTTGAGAATAAATAAGATAAATTAGATGAAATCAAGTTTTGTTGTAAAGGTGATGAATTTTGGGGGAATAAGATGAAAATAATTTTGAACCTAGTTGACTCATTAAATGGAAATAAGATAGATTTTAAAGGGGCTTTATTTAAAATATGTAATAGTTAGATATGTACTAATACATTATATTCTCTATTAGATAGTTATTTCTTCCATAAACATTTCTTACAATCTTATAATTTATTAATAATAGTGATGTGTGCATCCCTAGACACTCTTTGATAACCACACTATTAATGTTTCTATTTTTACTAGAGGATACTCTAATTGAAAAGCATGTAAAGAGGAAGGGTTAGTTAACCTTGATATTAATGCAATGAAAGGTGGGATTATCTTGATGGTATCAAAGTTATCTTAAAGATATATTGAAGGTTTTTCTTCTATGCCTAACACATTTAGTGAAATATAATGAATATGTGTTATCCTAGAAAAATATGTATAGCATTAAGGATAAAATTTAGACTTTAAGTTGAAAGAAAATGTCAAATATTTAGAATAAAAATGGTGGGGATGGAATACAAGCTTCAAGAATCTCCTTGTAATAATTAATTGCAATAATAAATGATTAAAACTAAACACGAATGGATATGTCACCAATAATTTTTAGATAAAATGACTAAAATTAGAGCCAAGATATCTTAGTTCAAGTATCATGATAAAGGTATCAAATTCTTATTCAATGTAAACATAGCCGAGTTTGATAGATAAAAAGTTGGCCCCATTAATACTAGGGGAGCATTGTCTAATGAGATTAAGTTGACACTATTCAATTTTTAGAAGTTAGAACCCTAACATTTATATGAGGCTTGTAAAATAGAACCTTATTAGGAAGAGTAGGAGAGGAGAAATGAACCCATAATAATTATACTTATACAAATAAAAATAATAATAATGTTTAACCATTTCAAAATGTTAAATTTGTTTCACTATGGTGATCAATAGCTAATTTGTACAAGGAGGCCACAATTTATAGGGAAATGAAGACTACATAAAAGGAGAATTTATAACATAGTAGCTTGGTTGTAGTTGTTTCTTTAGCATTAACTATTTTCTCTTTTTTCTTTTGTTGTTGACTATTTTATTTGATCTCTTAAAACTTATCAATGGTACTTGCTCTTCATAATGATTATTTTCTTCTTTTTCAATTATTATCATCTTAGAAGGAATACCATTTCAATTTAGAGCATGGAGAAATGTATTTTTCTTTTAAAGTATTTAAAATATTATATTTATTTGATGGTTCCTTCTTAACCTCTTCCACTCCTTGGAAAAAATTATCCAACCACTTGAATCTCCTTATATTAATCAATTTACTTCTATGATTTATGTATGTGTTTTTAGTGATTTACTCTTTATCCTTTCAATTTATTCATGATATACTTTAATATAGTTATAACAATTATATAATAGTTTTTCATAATTGGATATGCCTTAAGAAACTCTTTAAAAGTGAAATTATTTGATGAGGGAAGATATAAATTAAGGTTATTCTTTCTTACTTACCTCGGGCTCATCCATATTTTTTGTCCATAAATATCTCAAATCAAATTGGATTTTGCAAAGAGGATAGCTATATTTTAAATATTCGCTCTTAGTCAAAGTCATTTATTTCTTTGTACAAACTTAAAATTGATTTATGTAATTTAATTTTTAATAGTTTTAACATGAATATATGAAG
This sequence comes from Sequoia sempervirens, assembly GCA_007258455.2. Taxonomy (NCBI): domain Eukaryota; kingdom Viridiplantae; phylum Streptophyta; class Pinopsida; order Cupressales; family Cupressaceae; genus Sequoia; species Sequoia sempervirens. The sequence continues at coordinate 182,557,491 of VDFB02193867.1, forward strand.
AATAGTTATATATATATATATATAGTAAAGTGGACATATTTTTATATTTTCCTAATACTAGAAAATTTAATAATACCTTGATTCCTTCTAATCCTAATAGAACTATTTTATTATACATTTCATTCAAACAATCTAGTTTCTTTCCTCTAAATTTATTCTTTGATTCATACATTTAGTTCACCAACCATTTTTGGAGTAATGTCATAAGACTCAAAGGCAAAATATGAAGAATTTTATCCAAGTTTCCATTATATGCACCCTAAACTTTATACCATGAATTGTTTGATATAATTTCTCAAATAAATTTGTTAATGAACTATTTGATATAATGCCTCAAATAAATTTCCAATAGTGTTTTTGATATAATTCCTCAAATAAATTTGTTAATGAACTATTTGATATAGGGTGCATAAAATGGAAACAATATTTCTATCATACTCCATCAAAAATTACCATGAACTGTTTGATATAATGCCTCAAATAAATTTGCTAATGATCTGTTTGATATAATGCCTCAAATAAATTGGAGGTGCCTTGGTAGAAATGTATGCAAAATGTGGAAGTTTAGACAGGGCATGTTAATTTTTCGACAGAGTATAAATGTATCATAGAAATAGTGTATGTTGAAAAGACTTTAGATACTTTCAAACAAATGCAGTTTGCATTCAACAAATTTCCAAAATTTTGCATTTAGAGTTTCAAAATTTAACGAACAAATGCATTTTCAACTCTACCAAATTTGAATTTGACAAACCTGGTGCTCGATATGCAAGTTGGGTTGATGAACTTTGGAAAGATGAAGTTGAGTTTGCATTCGCCAGAGAGATGAATTCGTCACCATTTGCAAATCACATTCGGTTCGCCGCACGCATGTAAGCACAGGGAAAGCAATTGATAAAAAACGAAAATGACAGTGACAAATTCAATTTTTTTTTTTTTTAAGTTGTTCGATCGAACCCATGTTCGACCAAACCCATTAAAATATTATTTTTTTGTTTAGGGTTTGGGGGTTCGGTTGAACATATAATGTGGTTCGGCTGAACCATTGAGTTCGACTGAACCCGTCAATTACGGTGAAAGGAAAAAAAAATTTCCTTCCTCATAAACTTTGTAAACCACTTTTGTGGTTTGAATCATGTATAGTCAAAGACTCAAATGTATACAAAAATCATTGAATATGAAATCCATGACATCAAATGTTCTAAACAAATATGAAATATTAAAAAATTCAAAATAATTTAACTAGAATTCTATGGCTCAAAGGAGCTGCATCCTTCCTACGAATGTGTTTAAGATAGGTCCTAGATGATGCAGTAGCCATAATATCAAGTATCAGAGTGATTTAACTAATGGGGTTGAGGGGCAGTGCCTTTTGTGGGGATCTAGGCACAATGCCTCTAGTGGGGTCAAGGGGCAGCGCCCCTCATAGGGATTTGGGGGTAGCGCCCCTTGTGGGGGTTGGAGGCAACACCCCCAGTGGGGTCAAGGAGCAATGCCCCCAATGGGGTTAAGGGGGAACGCCCCTTGTGGGGGTTTGGGGGTAGCGCCCCCAGTGGGGTCAAGGGGCAGTGCCCTTTGTGGGGGTCTAGGGGTAGCGCCCCTAGTGGGGTCGAGGGGTAGCGCCCCTAGTGGGGTCAAGGGGAAATGCCCCTTGTGGGTGTCTGGGGGAAATGCCCCCAGCGGGGTTGAGGGGCAGCCCAAATTAAGACCTCCAAAACCATATAAACCTTCATGGTGTACATCATTTTGCATTCACAATAAATAAAAAAGAAAACAAGTTTTAACTTTAAATTTCATGTAATTTTTTGCACTTTTCAAACCCTTCCTGCCGAGTCTTGCTGACAAGACTCACCTGAACTTGGCCACGTATAATACCTATCTTGATTTTCTATAAAAATCATAAAGAAACTAAGGCATGAAATTATATGGTTTTTATTCAAAATCATAGGAAAACCTAAGGCATAGAACAACCTAGGAATGTGTACCATTGAAAAATGGACCCTTCCCATTTTCATGGTCTTTTAGGTCTTGTTTCATAGTGTTGGAGCTATGTTTCTTTAATTTTATGATGTATCTTGGCTTGAACATGCTTATTTTGGTGCTAAAATTCAAAGAACGACATCTTGTGAAGGTGTTGTTAGACATTTTTGCATTCTTCTAGACTCTATTTAATGTAATTCACCTAAAAACCACCTTTTCACTCATCAACAAGTCCTATTTTGAAGTGTTGTAAAGTCTTGTAACAAGATTTCACACTTTTCTAGGCATATTTTCACTATTTACACCTTTCTCATGCTTTATTTTATCTTTTTATGCCCTCATATGCTTATATTAAGTGTATTTTTGGGTCCTATCCGAATAAACAACATTAAACATGACTTAATTTCTGACACTTGGCTGTGGGTCCTAGGTGGGACTCATTCGCCAAGGGTGGCGAATGAGTCCCCCTTGGCCCTAAATTCAAAAAATTTCAAAATTTCTTTTAGGATTTTACTCAAATTCACTTCATGTCGACCTGTGATGAGGTATGAACAAATAGTAAGGCACAAGATTTGTATAAATATGTGATTTTAGCTTCATTTTACATCTCCCATTCACTCATTCATTCAAGCATTCATAATTCAAGTAATCTTCAAGCAATCAAGCATCTTGCATCATCAATTCAAGCACTTTCAAGCACTTTGGAGCAGCCATTGACATCACTTCAAATTTGCATATTCAAGGATGTGGTAAGTTTGTAATACTTTCATGTTATTCATTTATCATTTCCTTTGCATTTCATTCATTTCTATTGGGTTTGATTACCAAAGTGGGGTTTGACCAAGGCAAACCCCTATTCACTAACCCCCCAACTTCTCCCCTTTGCATGTGTCTTTGCAACCTTTGTTTTGCATATTTGACAGGTTTAAAGGTGTTGAAAAGTGGATTTCAAGTCAACTAGTCTCTTCAAATCAATTCATCATCTATTCAAGCAATTTGAGTGACTTTCAACCCATTTTCTGCAAAATTGACCCTGACAACCATACATTCAGTCATTATTAGATCTGGAGTAGTAGTGTTGACCTTTGAATTTTCAAAAATCTTGGGGAGGACTGATTTTCCACCCTTGGTGAATGAGTCCCACCTAAAATCTAGAAATCTGCAATTTTTCATAAATCAACTCCTGACTGTCAGAAATTAGTTCTTGACACTTTTTCAACAGTAGGACTGATTCACCACCCTTGGCGAATGAGTCCCATTATGAAAAATTAAAATTTTCATCAGAATTCCATACATTTCAGAAAGCTCACACATCATCCAGGTGCACTCAGATTTGACCTTGTACTTTTTTGTTCTGCATATTTTTTCCAATTTCTTCATATTTCATAGTTTTTTGCATATCACACTGTGTTTTCAAACATAACATAAATTGCATCTTTGCATTCATTCTAGATCATTTTAATCAATCAATTGCACTTAGATTAGTTCATTTACATAACATCACATTGTATACTTCCTAATTTGAATGAAACATAAGCATTTTAGGATCTAATCTCTCTCCTTTTGGGTGACAAAACCCTATAAGAGTTAGAGAGTCCATTGGGTCCTAAAATCTATGTTACATTTTGATGAACCTGACTCTTGAAAATTTTAAAACTTATGATTGCATTCATATCTTGCATCCTAGTTTACATTTGCATTAACATTCAATTAGGACATTGGATTGGTTATTGCATTCTATGATCTTTCATTTTGCATTAAAATGAAAAACTCATTTAGTTTTCATTCTTGCATTTAAATTCTTTGAAAAAACTAAAATTATGCATTATGTGTTTGTCTTTGCATTCTAGAAAGCATTTAATTCATTCTTAAAATTCTAAAAAATACAAAAAAAAATTGCCCCCTGGGACTCATTCACCACCCAAGGCGAATCAGTCCCTCTGCACATTTTAGACAGTAATCTTGCATTATTTTTAGCATTTTTCTACATTTCCATTTCTTGTATTCATATCTCTATTAAAGTTAGCAGATCTTCTATTATTTACATTTTACATTCTTAGAATAGCTTGCATTTCCATCCACCCTTCCTTTGTGGTACTTGCATGAGTGTTTGGTGCCCTATTGATAATACTAAATAGTGAGAAGAAGTTCTAGACTCATGGCATCCCGCGATAGTACTTTCATTGTGGACCTTGGGATCTCATGAGATCCTACTCCTAGTATGGACAATGGTGCATTAGGCCCTAGAAATACCACTTCCATGTCTTCCCCTTTCCATCCTATGCATGTTGAAAAGCAAAACAAGTCTCTCCCGCAAGAAACAATTATTAACATTCACAAGGAGTTTGCACATTTACAACAAGACTTTTCACTTGAAAACATATCCACCTCTACTATACCTACTATTGAGAACCTTCATCACTTAATTGAAAGTGATGATGGCTTGCAAGTGTTCAAACAAATAGCCAAGATTTACAACAAACATGCCTCTTCATGTACTACATCAACAAACATTCTTGTCACCCAAGGAACATCTCAAGTTCCTCCTTCAACTATAGCTTACATACCAACTTACACAAATCCGCAAGTCCATACAACTTTACATCAATCTAATTATGTTGCTACTTCTTTCCCGATTTCCACTATCATTCCAACTTCTTTTGTGGCATCGCAACCTCCTTCCACTTCTCCTAACATCACCTACACTCCATCACCATTTTCCCTTCCACCTCAACCCCATTATCCTGATCCCTTTATGACACAACTCCTTAACACTGTTTCATCCATGCAACACCAACTTTCCACCATTAGTCAAGCTCAAACTACTCCACCCACATATCTTATTTGTAGCAGCCCCTTATCATTAGAAATATTGCCTACCTCGATGCCACAAGGGATAGAAATGCTGAGATTTGAGAAATATGGAGGAAAAGGAGATCTTATCAACCATGTCAATGCTTTTACTACCTTGTGTTGTTATTTTGTCCTTGACGATAAACTTTTAGCAAAAATATTTCCAAGGACCTTGAAAGATACTGCCTTAGAATGGTTTTCAAACTTGCCTAATCATTCCATCCGTTCATTTAATGAATTGGAAAAGGCTTTCATTAATCACTTTCAAGTGCACATGACACCTAAAAATACAATGGTTGACCTTATGCGATGTAGAAAAAACACTAATGAAAAAGTAACCGATTTCATCTCTCGTTACCAGTCCTTATATGCTCAAGTTGATGTCCAAATTCTAGATGCACATCTGCAAAAAATGTTTATTGAGAATTTGCACACTAACCTTCAAGATAAGCTTACGATGATGAAATTACCTTCATTCATGCATTTTTGTACAACCTTATGTGAGTATCAAAATTCAGTTTCAAGTCATGAGTCAAAATCCACTTCTAGCCGAATTGACAAAACTGAAAACAACAATCAACACCAAAACAACACACAAAATTTCCGTAAACCTAACCGAGGTTTCTTACAATTTAGTTCACCTCCTCCACCCCAACCACAACCAACTTCACAAGTTTAGAATGTAATGGCCACCTCTAAAATAGTTGTGCCTTATCATTATGGTGATCCAAACAGACATTTCACTCCTTTACCTGACACCCTCCACCAGATATGAACCAACTCATCCAAAAATGCATGCTTACCTTACCGCCTATTCGACCACTTGATCCTAATCAACCCCAATCTTGTCCTTTCAAAGAACCCATACCTCTTTGGAATCCTCAATGAGTTGTTTTCATAGAATCCATGGGCCTTTACATTACTTGACTCACCCAATATTGTGGATTCCACTTGGCTATGGATAGCTCGAAGACTAGGCTTTCGCTAATTCTAGGCTTGCTTGGATTTTCCAAGATTTCACAATTATCACTATGTTGAGTGCCATGATGCCATTGAAGTTATTTTTTGTTCTTTAAAGGTTTAACTTTTAGTTATCAAGTGTATTTGGATTGTAGGGGAGAATATATGATTCTTGATGATCACTTTGTTCATGTATTATTATGTTTCATAGAATCTATGTGCCATTGGATTTTTCGAAGGACACTTTGGTGCAGGGGCACCTAGGCCAATCTCCACCTTGTTTGAAAATTTTTTGGCTTGTACCTGATCTTGGCCAAATCAAGATTACTTTATGTTTGTTTTGATCTTAGAGTTCTTGTAGTATGGGTGAGTTAGTCATTAGGGTAAATAACATCTTAGCTTAGTCATGTTTTTAAATTTTTGGCTTTAAGTAGTTTTGGACAGTCTAAGTCAGTTCCAATGTCTTGAGTGGGTCTTAACCACATCTAAATTATTGGAAAATGTCAAGGAACAGTTAAGGGAAAGGTTAGTTGCTCGAGATAAGGATGTTGCAAGTCCTATGTTTGAGGACCATGATGCAATGAAAGCATAATGGCAGTTGTAACAGGCGGATGTAAAAGTTGCATGACAAGAGTTATGTAAAATGGCATGCAAATCAGTAAGGGGAATCCCTTAAAATTAGGAATGCACGAGTAACTACCTTGGAAGAAGTTGTTGGATCCAAAAAGGAAGGAAGGGGAATAGTCAGTTAGACATCTCTGTAAGGAGTTTTTGGTGTGGAGAATAAGAGAATAGTTAGTAGATTTCAAGTTTTATGTATTTTTCTATGTTTTGACTTGAAAACCCACGTGTTTGAACAGTGGAAATGAATGTATCTTTGTCTTGGTGTTCATAAGACAGCTATGGAGCAGTTCTCATCGTGGCTTATGTTCCATAGAATAGCTTATTAAGGGTTTTCATTTATGTTTTGGCAGATGTCTGTGTTTCTTGTATTTGCCGTGCTTTGTGAGAAAACAGTGATCTTGTGGCTGCTATTTTTGAGGATTTAATACTGTGTTTATAGTTGTTAGGGAAGGTAGAGAAGTTTTCATCTGGTATTCAAGGTACTTAGTGCATAGTTATTGTTTCAAATCAATAGTATAACATTAGAGTGTGTTCCTCATAATTCCCACTGTGTTTTGCAACAGTGTTATTAAAGGCGTTAAATACACAGATCTGACACTGCATTCATGTTATTAGGATTTTTTTGAGTCTTTTTCCTTTTGTATATACAAGTGCAGTAGTGTAGAGTCTTTAAATTGAATCCTCATAATTATAATTTAGAGGGTTTTCAAATTTAGTTGTGAGCAGTCAAATAAGAAATGGCTCCCCCATGAAGTTGGCACGTGGAACTTTCCTGAGGTCAATGGAAATGGTAAGGGAGCCATGCATTTGTAAATATTTAGTGGTAGGAACCTTTGGAAGCAAAGGAAAAGTCGGAACCACCAAACCCTAGGCGAGCTTAGGACCCGGTTAGGGATTTGGAGTGAAGATTAAGGAACCAAGGCAGGGGAGAGTACAGTTGTACGGAAAAAGGACATTTCCAGGTGGACCAAGCTTAAATACAAGGACACCAAAGTGATGAAGGCCTGAACAATTTGTTTGATTGAGAAATCAACAAGAGACAACAAAACCCTAGGAAGTGGGGCTATTAGCCCTCCTCTCCAAGAACTCAGGAGACAGCTGTACGGAAGATTTGGTGACTTGGGAACTTTTGCAAGATTTAAAGCTGGAAAAAGGGTGTCAGAATCTGTGATTAGTTTGCTAGGTACAGTGGAGATTTTGGGCATAAAAGGCAAATAGATGACTGGTAAGGGCTAGTGGAAACTAGGCCCTCTCAAGACGAAACTAAGAGATCGGGTAACTTGAAGATAGTGGAATCTTCCAGATGGATGCAAATGTTGGTGAAATGCTTGGAAACAGAGCATTTATCTTCCTTACAAGAGGTTCAAGACAGTTGGAGAATAGGGCACTTAGATTCTTCTAAGTCCTAGAAAGAGCATTCAAATTTCAAGAAGGTATTGAGCCACCCAGGGTAAAGCACAGAGTAAGAACTATTTGAGAAGAGTTGGAGCAAGGTTAGGTCAACCTAGAAGCTCAAGAGCAACCCACTGGAGTCAGGTTCCAGGCAGGGAATAGTGGAAAGTCTTCCACAAGACAGTGCAAGCAACCTTGGGTAATATCATACACCACACTTTTTCACGGAATCCTTGAGGTGGTGAATTCTTTGAATCCATGAGATGTTGAAATCCCCAAAATCCAAGATGTGCCTTAAGACCCAAAAGTTGTCTTGGCTTTTCTTTTGAGGATTTAGAGCTTGGTTTCTTGATTTTAATGATGAATAATGAAATGTTACATATTGTTTATGGGATATAATGATTGTGCTAACAATTAAATGATGTAATGATTAATTTTGTAATGCATGTCAAGTAATTATAGTGTTTGTCTAACTAGATGCAGGTAGAGTCAAGAAAGGCCAAGGCTACTCAAGAAAAGAGGACTATTGAACCTGAGAAGGAGGAGTGGTCAAGAGTTGAAAGAATGAAGTACAATTTCAAGGGAAGACTTCTAGAGTATAATATCACCTCCTATTGGGCAGGAGTTGGAGACACAAACCTTGGGAACAACGATTTAGAATATTTTAAGAAGATGTACTACCCTATTCCTAATTATTTGGCAAAGAGGCTTGTAAAGATTGGATTGGCACAGGTTGTAGGTTTCCCTCCATCATTTCAATGTCCATAGTTAATTGTGGAATGTGCTAAGCACTATGATTCAGATAGAAGAGTATTAGTGGGTCCTTAAGGTAGAATAATGGAAAATATTACATAGGAGTCCTTGGAAAAGGTATTTGATATTGTTGCACATAAGAAGTTGGTGAAGTTCAATATAAGCACGGTGAGGAAATTTTACATTGATGATCTTGAGAAAGCACTAGAGATAATAAATGCTTCATGGATTGATAAGACCATGTCTCAATATTCTAAGTTTCCAAAGCAATTGCATAGAAATTATTTCAAACATGAGTACAATAACATGATCACTCTTCTCAGTAGAGTGATGAGATTTGAGAGGGGTTCAATGTTCAAAGATTGAATGTTCTATGTGATTTCTCAAATTAAGAAGGGAGTTAACTACCATTGGGAATATTTACTTAGTGATAACTTGGATAAGGAATTGATAGTAGTACATTATACAAAGTTCACTATGAATTCTTATAAGGTTTACATGCTTGCAAGGCATTACAAATATAAGGGATTGACTTGCAAAGGTACCACTGGAGAAGACAAAGCATATGATATTTAACCACAAATCCATCTATCCAATGCTTCTAATTATAGGAGGGTGAATGATGCATTCACCATGTATATCACAAGAAAATTGCAGGAGTCATTATAGATAAGGATTTCAACTGATGTTATAGAGTTGATAAGAAAGCATGGGTACTGGTTCCTACAATTTCCTAAGTTTACATATATCAGGATTCAAGGCAGTCCAAAGGTATTGTATAGGCTTCCACAATATCCAACTAATAAGGTTGTGTTTCTAGAAGTGACGAGGTAGTTAGTTGCCTTTGATCAGGTTTTGAAAAGTATGCATGACTGGAGTTGGTGAGGAATTTCCCTTGACAATCAATGGTTGGGAGGCCTATCCATCAATCCAAAGTGCCCAACATTCAGAGAATGAAATGGAACATCTTCATTGGCTCCTCCATACTAATCGGTATAGTTTTGATCCATATGGAGTAGCTCAGAAGATAACTTCCAAAGACTACATACATAAGGACAACATATAAGACTATTGCCAGGCTAATTGCAAAGATGAGTTTGAAGTCTTCAAGAGGAAGTTTTCTAGGCTATCCTTAAAAATGATAAGGCTTTATAAAGTAGTACAAATCCCAAACCATGTTGAAGATGAGGAGGAGGTAATACAATATCATGACTATATGCAATACCAAAACAAGCCCCTACCTCCAATAGATTGGGCTGAGGAAGAAGTAACAAATTTGGCCTAGATTAATGATCCTATCATCAAATATTAAAAACAATGGGAAAAAAATAAAATGTTAGAGATGGAGGTAGATGGAATAAAGCCAACTTATGAGTCAACTGGAGAATTGGAATCCCAGTCCTCTTTAGAAGATGACTTAGGAAAGATAGAAGAAAATGTTCCTATTGCTGAAGAAGAAGGATACGAAGAAGAAGGACCATTAGTGATAAAAATAAGAACTATAGGTCAATCCAAGGCTAAGGCCAAAGCAAAAGAGTCCAAGAGACAACCAATTGCAAAGAAAAGGAAGCCTACTAAAGTAATCACTTAAGAAATAGAAGAAGTATCTCCTAAGCCTCAACCCCCTTAAAGAAGGAAGTTGATTAGAGGGGGGAATAAAGGTGCCTCTTCCCCAAAGAAATCAAAGAAAGGAAAAGAAAGTGAAGAAAACTTGCAAGATGTAGAGGGGAAAACTCAAGAAGGAGCGATTGATGTGGAAATTTCTAGAGAGAAAACTCAAGTCTACACCAAGAAGGCTTCTCCTTGGATTGGGATACCATTTCCCAATTTGGAAACCATAGAAAGCATCCCTCCTAGGTCACCCCAACAAGATGATCATTCTGATAGAGAAGAAGAGGAAATGACAAAAGGTGCAGCAGAGGCTTCAAAAGAACAAGAGGTAGATGATGAGGAGCCAGAGACTCTGAAGGGTGGAGACCTTAGCAATCTTGGGGAGAAATTTGAGATGAATGTTTCTGAAGAAGAAAAAGAAAATAAACCAGAAAAGATGAAAGTACATGTTGAATCACCAAGAGAAAAGGAAGCGCAAGAATCATATAAAGAGGGCATAAACAAGGAGGAGAAACAACCAAAGAATGTTGAAATGAATGAGTTAGAAGACCTACGAGGAAAAAATAATCCCCATCTTGATACAAATATAGAAGAATCAACTACTCCAGGCTGGTTGAACGAGAGCTTAAGGCCTAAGCTAGTGGTAGTTGAAGAAGTAGTTCCAGATTGGGACAATTTTATGATAGGCTTGGGAAAACCAAAGGAGAAAAAGAAGGGAAATGTAACTTCTAGAATTACAATGGATGAATCCAACAACTAGGTGTTGCACATTGCTACCCCTACAACTGAGAAGAGTAAAGAAGAGGCCAATCTTACAGATTATAGTGTACAAACAATCAACTTAGGGCCATCTACAAAGAAACAAGAAATAGAAGATTTGAAGGGGTCAATAGATGCTATCTTGAAGAGATTGGACAAAGAGGTACAAAAAAAAAGAGAGATTGCAAAAGCAAGTAGAGGAATTGAAAAAGTATATTCAAGATCTTGTTAAGCCTTTGCAAACCCAAACTCAGGCAGATATATCTACTCAACCCAACATTTTGTCTAAGGATACCATAAATGAATTGGAGAAGATGAAAACATTTGTGCAAGTGACTCGACAATGGATAGCTGGGGTTTATAAGAAAGGTATTGTTTTGATTGAAGAGATCTTGCAATTACATGAATAGACTCTTTCTTTTTAGGATACTGTGCATCAGGTAGTAGCAAAATATCAGGCTTGTGATGATAAATCCATGACCAAGTTAGTAAAGGTAATAAAAATTCTTGGAGAAGTATTGGTTAAGAAGATACTATTGCTTTTGAGGATGTAGATAAGCCTAGGAGTGGATTGAGGCTTTTAAATTCAAGAGAGAGATCATGGATAAAGAATTGGAACAAATTCCAAAGATACAAAATGATTTAGGTGATATCCTTGTCGGTTGTATATTGTTTTTGGAGATCATGATTGAAAGAAAGCTCAGTAAAGAATACCTTAAGGTTGATCAATTGAAACAATGGTGGAAGGATGTGTATTCTCAGGTTGAAGATGGATCTATGAAAGAAAATCATTTAGAGGATGCAACTATGTATATCACTATCTTGCATAAATATTAGGAGATGAAAATTGATTGGGATAAAACTTTGAAAAGGTATGAAGATGAACTTTAAGGTTGATCAACTTGATACTAAGGTTTATCCTAACTCCAAGTTAGGCCAACCTGAATGGAGTATTTTACATAAATTTCACTTGAGTTTTCCAAAAAGTAGTGAATAGGAAAGGAGGACAACTAAAGGTATCTACCTTGAGTTTTGTGCATACTACATCAACTAGTAGAGAAACAAGTCAGCTACCTAGAGAATAGTGTCAAAGCAATTTATTTAATATTGATGTATCATTTGAGGGATGATTTTAAATACCTTATTTTAAAAAAATAGATGAAAATTGAAATTGTATTGGGCCAACCTATGTTAGGTGCCCTGATTGAATTTTGTTTTGGAAACCTATGCTATGAAAAACTCTATAAATATGAGGTCTCTCCTCATTTGAGAGATTGATTTTGGAATTTTTGCAAATTTTGGTGAAGTTAATATATGAGAAGACATTGACTTGGTGATCTTTTCTGTGTTATTTCATCCATGTGCATGGTTCCTATGTTTCAAAGCTATTTTAGTTGATTAATTTCCATTTTAGTTCAGTTCTTTCATGTTGACATGATAAAGTATTGGAGGTATTTGAGGAATCTTTGGTCCATACTATTGGTGGCTTGCTGATTGTAAGTTACTATGTATAGTTAGCTTGGGCCTAATCTTATTGCAACAATTCAATTATGGATGTTCTTGCATTTCATGCCATTCTGGATGTATGTTCGAATGCTTCACAATCTATAAATCTTACATACCATCGGAGATTGCATTGTTTATGTTATATTGTAGATTTCATCTTGGTTAAGCGGGAACTAGTTATTGAAGATTGGTCCACCTTAAATATTGCATTGTTCTCATGATTGCACTTAGGTTTTAGATTGGAAGTCTCTCTAAACCCTTACCTTTTGCTATTTCTTTGAGATTATTGTTAGATTAGGAGAAAAGAATCATTGGAATTTCTATATTTGATGAAAGTATTATTTTCAAATCACAAATCTGGGAAAATTGTATTAGGGTCTATATTTATTTTGGATCTTGCAAAACCCTTATTGTTGACCTGGAAGTTCCAGTCTTTGTTTTGCCATAAATTCCCCTTGTGATTTACCAACATTATACATCATCATTGAGTTGTTTGTGCATTGTCAAGACTTGACATTAGAGACCTTGGGGTTGTTTCTTGAAGTCTACTGATAGGAATCACCTTTCAAGGGAGACAAAGTACGTGTACTTTATCTATGTTGTGTAGTGCTAAAAATGTCATCAACAAGTAGGAGTTGTTGAAACATCATTTTTTTTCAAATAATTTTATTTTTTGGTAAATTGGCCTAAAAATGGTGTTATATATGCATTTAGCCAACAATTTTAGTTGGAAAAGTTGTGAACATATCTAAATTAGCAAGAATGAATCTTATTAGGTCATATGTTTGACCAATATTGATTTTTTAGTTATAAATACTTAAATTCACTTGTGTTGATAAGTTGATCAAAAGTGTGATACAACTTTGTAATTTTATCCTAATGATAATTTTAATTTCAAAATGGCAATGAAGATGAGTATGTAAGATTTAATCATTCCTTGTGTAAGCTTCCTCATCATTCAAAAATACATTATATTCTTGAAAGGAAATAATTCTTAGCAGATGCAATTTAGAAGATATTTCCTTGAAATTCAAATTGTTCATGAAAAAGTAATTCATGAATTGGAAGAAGACACAATGTCGACATCTTGGTTTACCAAGAATGACCTGAAAATGTACTCAAACCTATATGAGAAGTCGGGATTTTATTTTCCTATACAAATTCGCTATATGTATTTCACAAGCTAAGATAAATTGATGAAGTTAGCATATTATACTATTAAAGTTTCTAACACTTCTAATCATGGGTGTCAAAATCTATGTACTCATATTTTCAAGGAAGGATTATTATAACAATAACGCGATATCCTAAAATCTCAAGTGCCCAATCTAGAGATCAAGTTTTTATTAGAAGGGATCCATTTTGTTCAAGAGCAATTCCCTAAGGAGGTGAACAATCTTGTTCTCAACTTCATCATAACTATAGCCATTGCATAAAAATTATTCAACTTAATTCCTTGCTAGACATATGATTTTTATTATAAATTTAGTTGTATTAATGCTTTTAAAACATTTCTTTTAATGAGTTGGTGATACACACTCATTAAAAGGGACTTTATAATATTTCAAAGATTTTGTCTAGCTTGAAATGTGATGGTAACAAATCAGTTGTAAGTTATTTATGGGTTGAAGGGCTATAAATTCCATGTTTTTTAATGTAAAGGGGTTCCATTTTCTTTAGGGTTCTATTTCTTTTATTTCTTTTTATGTTTTGAACAAAACTAAGATAAAAATGGAGGACTTTCTAGATTCAAGCTTTGTATAGAAAGGGTTTCTGAAGTTGTGTAACTTCAATAAAATAATAGAGAAAGAATTTGATTCTTATGTTTTGGGTGTTTTCCTTATTATTATTATTAATGATTTTTCATGTGTTGATGATCAACAAATTTGTCGCTATAATTTACCTTAAAAATTGACCCTAAATCGTCTAGTGAGCAACTATGAATGAACCAACAGTTGGAGAGATCACTAAGGGGTTAGCTATCTTCCTTTGAATTTCGAGGTACAACTCCCTCATATGTAAAAATTTAGTTTTTTTTATGAATATGCTTTTAACCAAAAAGAAAAAAAGATAGTTAAATTAAAATAAAAACAAAAAAACTACACAAAAATGAGTATGAACACAAAGATTCATCTCTCAAATGTATACAAATCATTTGTACAATAAAGAAAAACAACTGCAATTAAGAACTTGACAAAAATTCAAATAAATAACTACAAACTAAACATTCAAATAATAATCAACACAAAGAGGTGTACTCTAATTCACAGACCAGAAATACCATTCTTTATTTCTTTCTCCAAAATGGAAGAGTTCAAAAACTCAGTCCTCTCGTCCCCATCTTTTATATAAAAGAGTGACTTTTCACTTTCTATAACGGACTCTTTTAAGTTTGGGAGTTCAAAAATTTTTATAAAATAAATTACAAAATAACATTCTCATAAGTCACCTTTAGATAAGATTAAGATTAAATTTTTTAATGAAATATTTCCTTTGGTGATTTATAGAACTCCACTCGATAGATTTCCATAAACATTTTCTGGATCAAAATAAGCCATCCAAATGTTTAGTTTTTCTCCTTCCTCCCTAAAGTTTATTGTTTGCAAGGCCCTTCTAGCAATAACACATAATATATGCAAGGGCATCATAAAATCCATGTACTTGCTCCAAGTAAATTCATTATTCGGTGATGCCTTCACCACCTGCCCCTATTGATCCAAGCTATCAGGTCCTCTGTCGCCTACTAAATGATTTTATTCTGCAGCTCTTATCTCCATCCTTTTCCATAAACATATTATATGGCGAGGCACCAGTCTTGCTTTATTTCCAAATAAGAATCCTTCATCCCTAAATTAATGCAATTGTCTTTCTCCTCAATGTGAAGAAGTTTTAGCTTTTAACACTTTCATCAATACTACCGGTATTGTTATAATGCTCAACTTCATTCTTATTTTATGGAGTATTTGGTTCTGGCTTCTTCTACTAGTGCCATTTAAACTATGGTACTTCTTCCAAACATTTTGCCATAAGTTTTTTAGCTTGTTCTTCTCACAAATACTCTACCCAAACCCTCTCCTTCGAGGTGAAATGGATTATGAGTGAGGAAATCAACTGTATCCAAGTCCACTCTAAGACCAGTGAATAGATTTTCCTTTCTAAAACTATAGTAATATGATGAAGAGGGGCCAGATTTGGAGGTAAAATTATTTCCTTTGAAGTTTTCTCAATGTAGTTGTATAAGAAAGCACTCATGTCATTTCCTATGGCTTCTTGTTTTAAAAAGAAAAAAACTATACTTAAGCTACTCATATCCCTCATGAACTCAATGGTGGGTTCTTATCATAATACTGTCAATTCAATTGGGGTCCACTCAATGAGATTATCCGTGGCGGTGAATTGCTGATGATGAATTTTTCATGAGGTGAATTTGTCATAGTGATGAATTTTTCTATTTCCTAGAGCACTATAATTGTATTCCTCGACATGCCAAACCAAAACTCTTTAAAGTACTAATTGCATCCCGAATGGGAGTCAACCAACAAATCAGATCTTCATGTGTAACTGCGAAACATCCACTCTTATAATTCCTCAGGATGTGAAGAACTTCTTGTTCTCTCTGCAGTTTAAACTGCCAGGCCATATACAATTTTATGATACTGTTCAGCAATTATGTTTTGAGGGTGATTTTTGTGGTTTAAAATTCTGGCATTCAAATTTACATTTGCAAGCTTTTCTCTCAAGAATCTCATGTATCGGTCTTTTTCTACTATTTTGTTAATTTAGTCCAATATAGAATGCCTGCCTCCCTCTTTACTTCTCAGTCAAATTTTCTTTTTCTGTTTTCTCAAATCAGTTGTTTCTTGAAAAAGAAATTCCTAATCATCAGGAACACTAAATTATCATTTCATTCTGGAGGGCTAAGTGGTTCACCATTTCCTGGGGTAAGTTCTCCATCTCTTTAAACTATCCCACTGATGCGAAACCATGATGCTCAAATAGTTTACTATGGTCTGAAGCAAGGATCAGAGATACATGTGCAAAATAAGCATGAGAATCATAAGGCTTTGTAAGTGTTCCTCTAACATTGTAGTGCGATCCAACATTCAAAGGATTTCAGATCACCTCCTTATAAGCCATTGTCATGATGTTCATTGTGGCCTTGCCTATCTTGTCTCAAAATGTATGCTGCAACTGGTTAAATGCTTCCTTTGTATACAATTAATTTCTTCCCTCACCTTGGCGATTGGAGTTTCTCTTATATTAATGATCAAACCTGACTTGACTCTCCATGTAGATGTATATCTTTGTGTTGCTACCCTCTTCTCATCTTATTCAATAATATCATGAGCGAATTTGCAACAATTATACTGAGAGGGGAGTAAATCAGTATAAGACAAAGTTTTACTTTTTCAAAAATTAACCATCATAGAAATAGCAATCATATAAGATCTAAAAATTATGTGATATAAGAATAACACATGATTTACGTGGAAATTCTTTCGAAAGAAAACCATGATAAAATATTGCTTATATAAGATCTTCTTACAAATTTTGTACGGATCAACCTATAGGAAACACCAATTCTCTCTTTGTAGGCACCAACCCACTTGAAACACCAATCTCCCTTTGTAGGCACCAATCCACTCGAAACACCAATCTCCACAGCTGAACACCAATCTCTTCTTTCGGGAAGCACCAACCTCTTCCACAAAATATCACCTTCGAGATGTTGCTCCTTCGATAGATAATGAACATATTTTCACAAAATCTGAATATACATAATCTTTTTCTCACAAATCTGCTCTTGAATAATACAATCACTGTCATACACTTTCTTTCTCAAATCTACATGCACTTTCTTTTACAAATCTGCCATAAGTTTGTTGTTAACTTTGTTTATTTTTGCTCAAATTCTACATTAATCTTTGCTCCAAATCAGGTACAATGTTTGTTATAAATCTTCCTTAAAGATTTTCTCTAAATCAAGCACAATGTTTACTATAAAGCTGCCTTAAAGGTCTACTCCAAATTAGACACAATGTCAACTATAAATATGCTCATTTTCTTCTTAAATCAGCTCTTCTCCTAATTTTTGCTCTTCAAAGGAATGGTCTTGTATTGAAGAACTTGTTTTCTAACCTCCAAAATAACTTGTATTTATATCCAATCATGCACTTTACCAAAAGTAGGTCAGTCAAGATTTGACATAAAATTTATTTTAAATATTTAGGTTAACCTTTCAAAGTAGGTCAGCCATCTTTGATAAATATTAACTTAATGTGAGGTTGGCCATCCATGGGAGATAACACTTCCTTAAGAGTTCGGTCCCTTTAACAATTAATATTCTATTTAAATTTCTACCTTTTAAATCTAGTGCTACAATAGGTAGATGGAGGACGACCATAAATAAATTAAATTAAACGCTTATTATTCCTTGTCTTCAATCAACAAACTTTTCAACACAAAAGTCTTCCTTTGACATTAATGATAATAATTCTAACAATTTCTCCATACACCTTTGACATCAATGACAATATTTCCAATTGTTAAAAACAACAATATGATGCTAATATTGTCCTTCCATGGTGTATGACTGACTTGGCTATTGCTATTCAACAATGATAGAAGTGTTAATGGTTTATTGTCCTTTAAGCTTTAACTATCCTTCTCATGATAAAAATCTACTTGGTCTAATTACACAAATTCCTTAATTTTTGAGATGAAAGCTAAGTGGAATTTTCATGAGGAGAGTCATCTTTAAGTCCATGATAAAATTATAAAATTTTAAGATATCCTTCTAATTTTATGGTCATTCCTTGTTTAATTTAATTGTTTAATTTATTTTTTGAAAAGTTGTAGGATAGGTCTTCTAAATCATTTGAGTGGCAATCTTATACCAAAATGAATAAGAGGTAATGATAGTGTTGGAAAGATAAGGCTTCCCTCATGTTGTTATGAAAGTCCTTGAGTCTTTTTGAGTCCATGATAGTCTTAATTATTTTGGGGATAGTTTCTTTGGTACCAATCTTCATGAAAACTCTAGAATGATAAGGGTTTTTTTGTGACTTGCATGAATACCCTACCAATACTAACAAGAGTTATAGCATTGATGATTATGCTAATATTTTCATAGTGATATTCTTAGTGACTTTAATTAAATACATGGCAATTTTCTCATTGTTTGTATGATAAGTGAAAGGCCTCTAATTTTGATAAAATTCCTTTAAGGTAATCATGACCACACTGAATTGTTGAATTTCCCTTACTTAAAGCCTATATGATTGTCCTTTGTGTCTATTTTGTCATCATTACTATGTTAGTTCCTTTAAGGTAATCATGACCACACTATGAATTGTTGAATTTCCTTAACTTAAAGCCTATATGATTGTCCTATGTGTCTAGTTTATCATCATTACTACGTTAGTTCTCCATGATTGTCCTATGAGGTTAATGCCAACATTATTTGTGTATGGTAGTCCTCTAATCTTCATAAAAACTTATGCATCTTAATGATAATACTTTCAAGTCTATGACATGGGTGGTCCCACAATACTGGTTTACAATTTTTGGTCAAACTAGACACTAAAATAATTTTTTAAAACTAAATATTCACTTCCGGGCACCTATAGCGGCTAAACCGTTAAGGAATTTGAAAATGATGCAAACTAGTGATTTGTGAAATTTTGTTTGTAGATACTAAATATATATATTTTTAAAAAAATTGGAATCAAATTGCACTTCTTTTTCCATCTCCTTTGAAAACTAGTTTTTTTTAGGAAACACCATTTTTATGGAGTGATGTTCATCGTATACAACATAACTTTTTTCCTTAAAGGATAAAATTCTTTTTTTTTCAAATTTAGATATGTAACTACAATATCTAGTGCTTGCAATTGGTTTCATAGTGTTTTATTGAATATTTTTTTCTTAAGCAAGTTTCAAAATCAAACCAATTACAATTCAAACATAAGTGAACCATATACAACATAACTTTTTTGCTATGTATCAAAATTCAATTTTTTTTGTTGGATCAAGGAATTTAATATCTGGTGCACTCATATTTTTCAAATTTTTATTTTGATAATCTGCTATTTTTCCTCATGTGCAAACCAAAGAGCTTGATTTTTGGTGAAAAACTTATGTTTAATAAAACTAAAAAAATACATAATAAAACCAAAACATATTAAAATTATATACATTGGATAGCTCGTTCCAAGGACTACCATCATCCAGTTGGGTTTGTGAAGTCTCCTCCATTTTTATCCTCAACCCGAGCTTTGAAGGGAAAAATTATGGAGTTTTTTGGTGCCAGAGGGTGAAAAGGTGGGAAAAGGGGGGTTCACTCGAACCAGGGGGTTCGAGCGAACCCCCTTTCCACAAAGGTTTTCTTTTTGTTTTCTCTTGAGAATGGTGGGACCCTACGTTTAATGGGTTCACTCGAACCAGGGTTCTAGTGAACCCCTTCTGAGTTCACTCAAACAAAAAGTTTGTTTGAACCCCTAAAAACCAATTTTTTTTGCATGGGGTCATTTTTTGCAACTTTTCCTTCCTCACTAGAATTGTAAATCACTTTTTTGGGTTTATCCCATTCTTGATCGTTGGAACCTATAATAACCTTTCCATCACAAATATAAGTGTTAAATTTATGAAGATAAATGAATAACAACAATAAGACCTCACTATATTCAACTTTTTCCTACACTTTCCATACTCACTTTAGATTTCTTCTACAAACATGTTTGACTAATAAAATCAATAAAAATTCCTATATCTTGATGTATCACACCATCAATCATGCTTTTGAACTTAACCAACAAGCTTATGATATTCATTGTATACTTGGTGTAGCCTAGGACAACCCTTCAACATGGATCACACTAAATATTTATTAAAACATAGTTTTCTAGCTACTATTCATTATAATTTGGAAATCACCAAGTCGAAATGGTTAACATACTTCTAAAACTTGCATCTTCATGGTATGTATTCTTAAAACTAGGTTAGATACATAGTATAACAATCTTAAATTATAAAAATCCAAAGAAATGGTGTGTTACAACATTAGAAAATAATAATAATAATCAAATACATGTTGTCAACAAAAACTTGTAAAAAAAATGGCTTATGTTGTGCTACACTCTGCCTCTCCCATGGCTCCAGTGCACAACCCTTCTTGAATGGATGTTCATGACATGTTGGGTGTCCCTCCTGGGCACATCTCTATTGTTCAACCTCTACCTTTTTCTACTAGTTGTGCCCTTTTCCTATCTACAATCAATATCACTCCTCCTAGGTAGATTGTGAGGGGGTTTGTAGGGCTCCTTTATCACATATTTTGTTTCTCAAGTGCTTCCTTTTGTTGCTCTTGTTGCAAGAATGGAAAGATTGAAGGTGTTTTCATTGATGTCAACTGGTCAACTGGTTATCCACTAGTTATTGTTGGTTTTATATGTTGAGGATATTGAGAAAATTGTAATAAAGAGATGTTGCATGTGTTCAATGGGATTTTGGTCTAGATTTTCTCATGTGGTTGTGTGGTTCAGATATGTTGTTCATGGTTGTTAGAAGGTGTTATATTCATATTTTTTACTATTCGTTTGTTGTACCTGGAGCAAGTTGTGTTCACTAGTTATGAACTATGGTTTTCTATGTTTCTGGTTGAGGTTTGGGAGTAATGTTGTTGGTCTAGATTTCTCTTCGTTGAAGTCTTATGATGAGTGGTTTTAAAGTTGAGTTGCCCTAATTATATTGAAGTTAATTTTAGCATTTGGAAAGTTCGTGCTTAATGGTTCTATGTGTCTTACACTGGTTTGTCTAACCTTGTGTGAAATACTACTTTCAAGAATGATGAAGCATGTTGGATCTATTTGGGTCTCTATGAAGCGTGTTTGGGTCACTCTCATTCTAATTCCACCCTAGGATGTTTTGGTGTTGACCTAATTTGAATTTGGATTTGGATGGCCAACTTTGGATATGTTTCAAAGTTGAAGATGGTATGAATACAAGATGAGTTAGTGATGGAAAATATACAAGAGCGAAGAAGAAGAGCGATAAGAGAAAAGAGGAAGTGCAGTTTGGTCTGACATTGATTGTATTCAATAAGTGTGTGTGTTGCGAGTGTGGGAGATCAATATGAAGCTCAATGTTGAGTTTTTAGATGCAGTGAGCAGAAGGTGAACTCTATCATTCATGCAAGTTGATCAAGTGACTGTGGTCAAATCCTTTGTTGCATTGGGATTGTAGTCTCTCTGTAACAAGTCTTCTTTGTCTTATTTGTATCTCTGTGGCAGTGAGCCCTCCGAGTTGTAGCCCTATTGGACAATGAGTCTTTGTTCTAGATAGCGAGTCCTTATTTCAGGCAGTGATCCTTTTTGTAATCGGTTTCGATATTCTGTATAGTGTGAGTTAATCCTCACCGTGGTTTTTCCCTCATTGGATTTTCCATGTAACTCTGGTGTTATTGTGTTTATGTGTTGGATTTAAGTGTCTACATTGACATTTGATGATTAATAATTTAAGTAGTTTTAAGTATTGGTTCTGATGATTGAATGAAAGGTTTAATTATGTGACAACTAATTCGCCCCCCTCTCAGTTGTCCTATTCAACATCTCCTCTGCCACCAACACCTCCTTTTGTGCCTATTGCCACTTTTAGGGGTTTCTCTTTCTCCATGGAATTCAAGTCCGATTCTAGCTTCCCTCCTTTAGCATCCCCTAACCCTCATCCAAGACTTATCTAGTGGTGGTTTGTAGGGAGAAGTGGTAGAGAATGAATATTTCTATTAGTGGCAGGGCTTGACCTATATTGTTTTTCCAACATCTGGCCCTCTCTCCTCAACATGAATAAGTGGGTTTTGGAGCATTGGATGATGTTTTTTGCAGGTAATATTAAACTCTTCCCTTGTGCTAAAGGATTTTTAATAGCTACATTTTATTCTATGGAGGACCGTTGTGCAATTTTGGGTCATCTTTGAGCTTGGGGAGTTCACTCTCTCATGCTCAAATCTTGATCTTTATCCTTCAATCCCCTTACTAAACCACTCAATGTGTGTTCGATATGGGTTAGACTCCCCAATCTCCCCCTTCATTTTTTAGATGAGACTTGCTTTGAATCCATTGGAAACTCTATAGGTCATTTTTTGAAAACTAATGATGCTACTTCTTTTATGGGCCATTCCACTTGTGCTCAATTTTTTTGGATATCAACATCTCTTTGCCTCTCCATGAAGAGGTGGTTTTTTGGGTCAAGGGTCACTCCTAATCACAACCACTCGATTATGAGGGTCTCACTTTTAGGTGTCACCATTTCTTGCTACTAGTTACTTGGCTTCATATTACTCTCTCTTGCACTGGAAGGATGCAACTACTTGGTGGAAGGATTCTAGTGATGATCTCCTGACTGTTTCAACTTCAAACTCTCCTATGGTGGCTTCCCCCAAGCTTCTATGGAGCCTCCTACTCTTGGTTTAGATTTTTTTTGTCTTGCTATCCTTGGTGTTGCTCCTGAGTGCACTCCTACTACTCCTTCAAATAATTTTTACTTTCCCCTAGATTCTATTGGGGTTGACACTCCTAGAAATCCTTTTGTTCTCTCTTGCAATGGGTGTTTGGATGATAGTATCACTTGGATAGTCATACAAGGCGTAAAGGTTCCTCTTCTACCTCATCCAATTCTCTTTCTCTTGACTTATTTTTTAAGTCCACTTATAGTATAGGGTAGTATCCCTTGCTTCTTGTTTCTTCTCGATTCTTAGCTCCAATCAAAAGTTATGTTGGTCTTTTTTGGTCCTTTCAATCTCACATCTAGTCAGATTTTTTCCTTTGGCCTTGATGACTATCTTGTACTGCATTCAAACCCTTCCCATTTTTATCTTAATCAAAACATTAGAAAATATTATTTTAAAGTAGATTAGCTACCTAAAAATACTAAATAAGTTGCATGTGGAGAGAGTCCCAACTCTTAGAGGTGGCATACACAAAAAAATAGAAGATAAATACTTTCTAATACCTAAAACCTCTCAAATTGTTGTAAAAATACCAATATGTGCAAAAATAAGCACACACAATCTTATGATAGCTACCAAGATATCATTTACAAAGAAAAATAGGATATCAAATTTAACCTAAAAGTTAATGAATAATTATAGCATACAAAATTGAATTATCAATTGCACCATTAATGCCCATGATTTAAAGGGAAATATTTAATGGCCTAGATATAAAGATAATCTACCTAAATCCCCTTTCCTTCATATTTTATTCAAAAATATTCATGTAGAAATGATTTGGAGACTTTTTGAAAGGTTTTGAAGGGTTTAGGACCATTTAGGAGGGTTTTGGATCAATTTTAGATGGTGTAGGAGGTATCTAAGGTCATTTCATGCATTTATGATGTAGAGAAGGGTGAAACAACCAAATCTCACTCAATAAAACCTTTTTCAAAGTCTATAAACCTCAAACAAGTTGATTCTTTACACAAATTGCCCTTATTCCTTGCAGCACAACAAAAGGGGTTTTTCCACCATAATTTTCAAACCACACCTCATACCCAGAAATAAATTACAGATTTAAGTACCCATTATCCTATTTTGGAACATACTTCAAGTATAGGTGGGTTAATTTGGAACAAAAGGGCCAAAAAATTGCTACTACACCTTGAAATAGGCCTAAATTGGCTTGTTTTGATAGGTCACTTTGTGATTTTCACCACCAAGACCCCAAAAACTCATACCATCAGCCCAAAAATTTTATATATGGTCTAAAAAAACAATTACAATCACCTAGAATGGTCTCCAAGAAACTCTTCTACAAAACCCTACTTCTATGCAACTTTTTCACCCAAAAACAAGAGGCTTTCACCCTAGGGAATCACCTATTCTTCATCAAACTTCCTCCCATGCTCCCGCCAACACCATGAAATAAAAATAAACCCTATATAACCCCATTCCATTTATTATCAAAGCTTTTTATCTGTGGAATGGTGAGATTTCTATTATTTTTCTCTCAAAACCCCAAAACCTAGGTTTTCTTAACCAGTTTTAGTAAATCTACTATAAAATTTGTAAATCTTGATGAAATCTTATGATACCAAAACAAAATTTAATCTAACTCATCCCTTCATCAATTTCAATGCACAAGAGATCACCTACAGGTCGTACAAGAGCGTACCAAGTGTTGTAGCAACAAATTTTCCTTCAAAACGCAAAAAACAAGTGTTTTTTATTCAAAACTTCAAAATTACATAATCCAACCCCTGTTTCAACTATTAAAAAGAATATTTAACCTTTTCAACCATATCCAACTGACTACAACTAACTTTTTAACATCCTAACTATTCAACTTCTGTTTTACATCAAAAATGCAAAAGTTGCATAACAACTTTTTACAACATTTTGCAAAAATGACACATTTTAACAAACTAACTAAAAACATGAGGAATGGTTTTGAGAAACCTTATTACAGCCCAAAAATTGACTTAACATCAAAAAACCTAACATTTTGCAACATTTATGCATGAAAGCCTATGGTGCCCTACACCACTTTACAAGCTCAATAAAACATTAGATGGGTCCCAACTACTCCAAAATCATGCATGTATCCTAATTATCAAATATTATTAATGGTAAAATGGAATTGTACTAAATCTAATTAAACACGTGTCATTAAAACCATAACTTTCCTTGAAAAATACATTAATGACTAATGGCAAGTCAACCAAGAAGTTCATAACTTAAATACAAAAGATTAAACTTCATTGAAAGATTATAGTCATAAATTTTTTAAACAAAAAATAAGCCAAATTTTTTGGTAATAATGAATATGTACTTTAGAAATTAAATTTTCAACAAAATGAGGTGTGATCACCACCTAAATCAATATCCCTTTAATATATTTCCAAGACATTCAAGATATGAAGATACCTAAGAGAAGGAAACATCAAACACAAATAATTAAACACGTATACATCAAAAAGTAGTAACAAGACCAAGTAATTGTTGGATGTTGTGGATGTGTTGCTGATATGTGGTTGTCATTGATGTCAACACTATTAGCATTTGGTGTATTAGAGGTTGTATATGTCGAGGATATTGAGAAAATTGTAAAAGAAAGTGATTCTAGAAATCTCAGTTGTTGCAGATGTTTCTCTATTGTTTCTTGGTGCACTTACATGTTTCTAGATCATGCTCTATCTTTGTGGTGCATCCACATTGATCGGTGTGCTCGTGGTCATAATTTTTTCCTGCATACGTTCAGTTTTTCTTATTCTTGGTCGACATGTTGATGGTAACATGTTGTGGATCTTTTAGGTGAAATTAATTGTATTATTTTTGTGTTGGAATTGTTAATTTGGGTCCCCACTATGTTGTGGCTAACCTTGGTGGATTCACATTTAAAAATTTATTTGTAAATTTGGGCTGACATTGAAAATATGCTTTATTTTCCTAGCCGACTAAGTTATTGATGAAATCTCATGTAGTGGATATATAAGAGAAATCGCTTCATCCATGTAGTGTGTTGAAAAGGTGTTGAGTGTTCTCTTATGTGTGTATGTGCGAATATCATTCGGTTATAGAGCAGAGTGTGAAGAAGATCGAGTGAAGTGTGAAGTATTTTGTGAAGGAGTTTTATGTGCTTAATTGGAACTGTAATCAAGCTTGTGGAGAAGCTATTTTCTTAGTTCATACTCTCTGGATTTTAATCCTATTCTATATTGTTGGGTAGTGAGCCCCTTTTGTAATTGAGCAGTGAGCTCTAGGTAGTGTGCCTAAATGCATGTGCATTCCCCTTTATTGATTTCATTATACTTTTAATAGGGTATAATCTTGTGGACTAACATCCACCATGGTTTTTCCCCTAACAGGGTTTCTAAGTAAAAAATATTGGTGTTCTCTGTCTCTTTGATGTGTTAATTTCTTTTGGTTAATTGCTTATTCATCAAATCTGAGATTAAGTTAAGTTTGAAAAGCTTATTATTCTATGACAACTGATTCACCCCCCCTCTCAGTTTTATGTCCTTGTTTTACCAACAATTGGTATTGGAGAAGGTTCCTTTGAAGAAGTCTAAAAGCTTGAGGTGATCCAAGATGGTAACATTCAAGAAGGACAGTCCAAGATTCAATGGAACTAACTACTCATTGTGGAAATTCAGGATGCAATGTCACCTAAGGTGTATTGGTGAAGCCTTCTGGAAGCTTACAAAAGATCCATATGTTATTCCTTAGAATGGTCCCTCCATTGTTGATGAGATCAAAGATGATAAAATTTATATCAGGGCTATTGAAGCTTTGGTGAGTGCTCTGACAGATTCAGAGATGGCTAATGTGGTAAGACTACAAACACTTATGAGATTTGGAAAAAGCTAGAAACTTTGTATGAAGGAGATGAACAAGTTAAGATGGCTAAGCTACAGAGTTTAAAAGGCAAGTATGAGAATTTGAAGATGAGTGAAGATGAAAATATCACTTCTTTTATGCAAAGAGTAAATGAAATAGTGATGGGTATTACATGTGCCAGTGGTTCTCTAGATGAGGATGAAATTTTGGCTAAGATACTCAGATCCTTGCCTCCCTCCTACAAAGTGAAGGCTCATGCTATTGAAGAGATCAAATCAGTAACAAAGATGTCAAGAGACACGTTGGTTGGTAAGCTTGCTACTTTTGAATTAAGTTAATTTGGTTAATCTATTCTGAAAACTAAATGTACATTCAAGGCTATTGTATCCAGAAGTAACAAGCAAAGATATGGTCCAGGAGAATGTTTCAGAAAGATATCCAAGTATGATGAAGAACTGAAGCATCTTGAAGATAAAGAAAGAGAGGTAGAAGAATTGGAAGCATTGATTGTAAAGAAAGAAGGTAGAGGAAAAGGTAAGTATGAAGGGTGTTACCTATTCAAATGTTTCTCATGCAGTAAAATAGGTCATTTTGCATCAAGATGTCCTAAAAGTGTCCCTAGAACTAAGCCTAACAAGTCTCGATTCCAAAAGAAATGTTGCTTTGCTGAAGGAGTGACTGATGATGAGTCTAATAAAGATACTGGAAATGAAGATGAATGGGTTTTCATTGCTACCGTTGAAAATAGTCATGTGGCTACTGAATCTACTAAAGATGAGAAAGCTCTTGCAGCGTGAGTTGAAGAAAAGGATGAGTAGGTTATTGACAATGGATGCTCACATCATATGACTAGTGATAAAAAAGAAAATTGTAAGTCTAGAGAAGTATGATGGTGGTATTGTAAGATTTGGAGACAACAATGTTGGTGTGATTCGTGGCAAAGGTTCTATTTTTCTTGGTGGTATGGATAACACTGATGATGTTCTTTATGTTGAAGCCTTGAAGCACAATCTTTTGAGTGTTGGAATGATGTTGGGAAAAGGCTATGATCTACAATTCAAAAATGGAAGATGCAAGATATGTGGAAGTTCTGGCAATATGATTACTACTGGTAAATAGACAAAAGGTAATATTTTTCACCTAAATACTGCTAGTGGGAGTTGTTTAATTGCTCAAGTAGATGAAAGCTGGTTATGGAATAGGAGGTTGTGTCATGTAAAATTTGATAACATTGTCAAGGTAAGTTCCACTCAAGCAGTAAGACATCTACCTAAGCTAGTGAAGCCTGCTAACCCAATTTGTAAGGAATGTCAGATGGGTAAACAAACTAGTGTCTCCTTCTGGAGCAAACAGTTTCATTCAAATGATTTGCTAGAGCTGCTACATTCTGACCTCTATGTCCCTCCAGAGTTAGAAGTATTCATGGAGAAAGGTTCTTTATTTTGATTATTCTAGAATGATATGGGTTTCCTTTTTAAGAGAAAAATGTGAAGCACTGGAAAAGTTCAAAAGTTTCAAGGCTATGGAAAAGAATGAGAAAGGTCTGAAAATCAAGTGTTTGAGATCTGATTGAGGTGGTGAGTTCACCTCCAGGGAGTTCAACTCTTTTTGCGAAGAACATGGAATTAGAAGACAATTATCTACTCCCCAAACCCCTCAACAAAATGGAGTTGCAGAAAGAAAGAACAAAACAATCTTGGATGCTGCTAGAATAATGATGATAGAAGGAAATGTGCCCCAGAGCTATTGGAGTGAAGCTGTAAGCACTGTTGTGTATACTTTAAACTAGGTAAATGTTAATGGTAACTCTGACAAAACCCCTTTTGAGCTATGGTTTGGTTACAAACCTACTATTAAATATTTCAAGATCTTTGTAAGCAAATGTTATATCAAGAGAGATGATGATATAGGAAAGTTTGATGCAAGAAGCGATGAACGAATATGTTTAGGTTATTCTACTAAGAGCAAGGCATACCGATGCTATAATAGAAGACTGAGAAAGATGGTTGAGAGTGCAAATGTCAGAGTTGATGAGGATTCTATCAAATCATCCAGATATTGTGGATATGATTCTGATGAAGACAATACAAACAAAGGAAAGAATGTTTAGACACAAAATCAACTTCAAATTATTCCATATGTTATGGTAAAGCAACCTCAATTCATTTTGGTAAGTCAAGGTAGTCAGGAAGCAGAGACAAGTGCAAGTAGAAAAGGAAGATCAGAAGAATCAGAAGTTCAAGAAAATTCCAAAACTCCAAGGTATGTAAAGCTAAACCATTATGAAAGCCAAATTATAGGAGATAAGAATAAAGGAGTGCAAACTAGAAGGAAGATTGCAGAAGAATACTACCTGATTTCAAAGATTGAACCTAAAAATGTCACTGAAGCCTGCCAAGATGAACACTAGATGGAAGATATGAAGGAAGAGCTGACACAAATTGAAAAGAATGACACGTGGATACTGGCTCCCAAACCTAAAGACAAAAATGTGATTGGTACTAAATGGGTGTTTCAGAACAAGCTGAATGAACAAGGTGAAGTGGTTTGAAATAAAGCAAGACTGGTATGTAAGGGTATGTGCAGGATCATGGTATGCCAAACAAGCCCTTAAGTGGCAATGAAAATTCAGAACAATTAGAGTTAGGCAACTTGATGTAAAAATTTGAATAAGTTATCTATATTATTTCAAAAACATGTAAGAATAGATTCTGTGGGAAATTGAATATAGTTTCTAAACTACTAGGTTTATTTTTTTAAAAACAAAATTTATTTGGTGAAAATTTAAAATTTCAATGCAGTATTACTTAAATTTCAGGAAAAAATTCAGAAGTAGGTGTTTGTCTGACCACCCTAACCATAATAAAATGATAATATTTTTTTATGAGATTTTGTATGTAAGTAGGAGGACTCATGTCCAGATGTGACTTATATTTTTTGTAATTTTTTCCATGTAAATAATTAATTATGAATTTTTATTACAACTTTTAAAAATATAAAAACTGTAATTAATCTTTTAACTTGGTCAAAATTCTCTGGCTGAAATTCAATTTTTTTAATCCTATAGTATGTAAAAGCATAGAATGTGACGCATGTTTTGATTCAAAAATATGATACCGCTTGAAAGTTATAAATGTTTTACAATCACCTATCAACGACTTTTAGTCATAATTCTAATAGAAAATGAATAACAATAATCTATTAAATTCAAAATAAAGCATAATTTATATTGGCAAAAAGTTGAGAATCTCCTCTACAAACCCTTTTCATTTTATCAATTTTGGCTAAAAATAAAGTCGTCAGCCACATGGGCGAAGTCCAGAAAAACAAAGTAAGCTGTTAAACACGCTTTTTGTGTTGACTTTTTAGGATTGGTATTCCTAACCAAAAACCAAAGCAAACCCGAGCCTATTCCCTAGGC
>VDFB02193867.1:182587781-182757871 GCA_007258455.2 Sequoia sempervirens
TTCTTGTTCTAATCTTTGAATTTCTTTGTCTTTCATGCTCACAGTTGTTTTAAGACAATCCTCAATCCTCTTAGATTCTTCAAGCTCAGTCTTCAAAGAGACTATTGCTTGATTTGGCTTTTGTTATTGGGTAATAACTTGCTTTTTAAGTTTTATAATCTCCTTTAAAGCACATTTTAACTCACCTTCAAGATCTATTTCACCATCTTCTAACTCAGTTTTGCTATTTGAATCTTTTTGTAGTTTGAATTCAACCATAAACAGGGTCTCATCTTCTTCATATAAAGAGTCTTTTGCTTCAGTGTGTGTTTCATCTTTACTGAACAGACTCTTTTTCTTTTTGAAATTGAACTTCTTTTTAGTTTTATAAACCTTCTTCTTAGATTGTTTGTCAGACTTTTCATCATCACTGTTTTGATCACCATAAGGACATTTAGCTGAAAAATGTCCAATTTTGGCACAGTTGAAACATTTAAATGGAAGTTTTCCTTTGTATTTACCTGATCCCTTTTTCGATTTTCTAACAAAGTGAGATTCCTGGGTATCAAAATCTTCTGACTCACTTTCAACTACAGTTTCCCTTTTTTCAATTTTAAAAGCAGTTTATTTTCCTGGTAAGTTGTTTTTGCAAGTTCTCATTTCAAAGGCAGTAAGAGTTCCTTGTAGATCATCTAAGGTAAGCTTGTCAAAGTGTTTCTTTTCTTTGAGGGTTGAAACCTTAGTTTCATATTTAGGATGTAAGGTTCTAATGACCTTTTTAACCACATAAAACTCTTCTATTTCTTCTCCTAAACCTCTCCTTGCATTAACAACCTCACTAATTCTCAAGAATATTCAGCTACCTTTTCATCATCATTCATTTTCATTTCCTCAAACTGAGTTTTGAGAGTAAGAATCTTTGATTGTTTGACTTTATCATTCCCTTGATAAATGTTTTCAAATTTTCCCCAAATCTCCTTAGCAGATTTTTAGTGCATGACTTTAACAAATACATCTTTGGTTAAGCCGCACAAAAGAGCATGTTTGGCTCTAGCACTAGTTTCATACTTCTTCTTTTCAACAGAATCTGTGGGTATTGTGGATGGAACAATATACCCATCTAGAACTATGCTCCAAACATCAAGATCAATTGAAATCATATATGTTTCCATTCTGACTTTCCAAAACACATAATTTGTACCATCAAATAGTGGAGCTCTAGTCATAGAAGTACATTCTTGAGCTTGTGACATGTTTGACTGACTTCCAAAGACCAGAATCAATCCTAGGTGGATTAAACTTATGAAAGGACCCTACGCTCTAATACCAATTGTTGGAAGACTGAAATCACTAAGAGGGGGGGTGAATCAGTGATTTATAAGAGCCACAATATTTTTTTTATTTGTAGTCACTTTTAAACAAAGAAAATAAATGACAATTTGAGAAACAGACTTGACTTGTGCATCAACTAAGCATATGGATAAGATATTGAAATAGATTTCACTTGGATGGAATTTCATAACATTAACAGGACAACTTCAGTATAAACATTTGCATAAATATAAAGACAATCATTCAACTATGAACTGATAAGGATAAACATCACAATCTTGCAATACTATCATAACAAAGCAATGACACTATGAGACCATGAATTTGACGAGTGGAAAACCCTCTTGGGGTAGAAAAACCAGTCCAAAATGATGCCTTATTGGCTTAAATAAAACCACTGTTTACAATGCCTTACAGGAAAAATTTAGAGCACCAACTCTAGGAGCACCAACCCCTTGCAAATTTTGGAACACCCATTCCAAGGAGCACCAACCCCTTTTAATACATAACAATTATAGCATCCTATCAGAACCCTAGAAGTGCAGATTTTGCAACTCCAGAATTTCAATAGAAAACTATGTATAAATATCTCAATAAGCATACTAAAGAATGTTGTGCATCAACATCTTCCTTTACAAAGTATCTGAGATTCAATGATTTTCAATGTAAACTTAGTTTCTTGTCACTGCAAAGATAAAATCTGATGTTTCAACAAAAGCATTTTCTCTTCTTCTCTATAACCCAAGAAATACAACAAAAACTTCTTAAATAAAATGCATAAGCATCTCTGTAAACTGATTTGAAACTTCCAGATGAGATTCCAAAAACCCTAACAGGTTGTCAACCATAATCATCAAAGATTAAACATTTTAACAAAAATCTTAACAATATAACTCATTTGTAACAGTTATGGCCAATTTTCGAATAACTGAGAAACAAAAATGTTATCACCTTGTGCATAAAACAACCTCCTTCCTTTGTTTTTCAAAAAATAAATAATAAGATCCTTTTAATCCCTTAACAATTGTTTTAGCAAGAAAAACCTTAATGCAAAACTGAAAGCATATGATAGTTTTCCTTTACCTATTCATGGTGGGAGAAAGAGAAATAGATACCATAAACTATTGAAGACCACCATAACTACCTAGCTGAATACTTCCATTAACGAGCATTGTCTGTCTTCAACTTCCCCAGTTAAGATTTTACCAGAAATTTGCAATGATAATTCACGGTGGTGGCTAGGGTTTCATATTTTATACAATGAAACAATAATAACTCTACCCTATATTTCCCCCAAGTCTTTCAAAGACTTCTACCAAAAAGAATGCACAATGATTAAAATCATTTTGAAGTTCGGTGGGAAACATCATATCACATGATTTAATCAATTATTAAAATTCTTTTGAGACCATTGAATGTCGACACACATCATTAGTCCTCAAATACTGTCAAAGTCACATAATATCCCTTTACCAAAGCTTTTTCATAAAAACTTTAACCTTTAATAAGCATGACTCCTCAATGCTCAACAAGGGCTTTTTTGCTTTGCTTAATAGAAGTCCCATGCAGCCTGATTTAGACTCAAAATAATGATCAACAATATTCAATCCTTAATATCATTGCTAATACTTTTAAAAAGTCTATTTCATTGACATTCAACAAATGCCTTTATCACATGCTTTGATACTCATTAGGAGTATAAAGCAAACACAAGCTTTTTTACAAGGAGTGTCAATTAAGGAAAGACATGGTGTAATCACCTTTTCAAATAGAAGTCAACTTTAAACCAATTTCCTTATTACCACATCAAACATCGATGCAATGTGATCAAGCACACATGCATTGTGCTCAAATACAAAATACCATGCAAGTTTCCCAAAGCCACATATGTCCAATCAAGACAAACTAAAGCCTTGTTAGGATGAGCCTAAAACCTTATTAATGTCACTGCCATATGACTTTTACAAAGATAACTCCAATGTGAAATGAAATAACCACCAATGTGCCAAAATAAACCAATTAAGGTTTATATTATATGACACATTAAATAATCAATCAAGATGCTTATGAACACTTCAATGTTGATTATCATAGCAAGGCCCGTATAGAGAAGTCACTTGATAAATGTTTATTTTGACAAACTGAACCTACAAATGATAAATCAAAATATATCAAATAACCTGTGACATACAACCTCAAATGGAGCCTTCAAATGATCTTGAAAATGATCAATTCTAACTAACCTGTACAATGCCTTATCAACACTGTCAGTCCAACATAATCAAAGCAATGAAATAATATCATGTAGAGTAGATCAAACAACAAAACCCTCATGGATATCCTGAAAGTGAAGTAGCATCAATATGAAAAACCAAGTTTTGTCATCAAGGACAAACAATAAACAACTAAAAGCCAACAACTATTCAGAGAAATACCACTGAGCATGAATGGAAAATTATATCTAGGTTGCATCATGGTCGAAATATACAATTTACAGAAATAGATATGTTGGGGAAGAGACATTGATAGAAATACAAATTGGTATGTTGATTATCAAGGTGAAGAGTACACAACTACAACAATCAATTTCATAAATAACATGAAGGAGCATGGATGTCTTATATACGATGATATACCCCAATGTATCAACTACACATCCCTCAATGATAAACAAAAAAAGGTAGTTGACATAATTATGACACACTACGAGAGGAATCAAAATGGAGTGTCATTATTCATGATATTTCAAGGAACAACAGGAACAGGAAAGTCATATCTAATTGGTGTGATTAGTCAAGCTCTTGAAAATGCCGCAATGCCATCTTGTTCTCCCCTTCTATTGCTTGCACCAACGGGAGTTGTAACTTTTAATATAAGAGCCTCTACATTTCATTCAAAATTAAGAATCCCAATACGAGATTTTACTCAGCTAGAAGGAACAAAACTTACTAATTTTCAAGAAGAAATGACACATATCAAGTACAATTTGATTGATGAAATGAGTTTCAT
Source organism: Sequoia sempervirens (assembly GCA_007258455.2). Classification (NCBI taxonomy): domain Eukaryota; kingdom Viridiplantae; phylum Streptophyta; class Pinopsida; order Cupressales; family Cupressaceae; genus Sequoia; species Sequoia sempervirens. Next base: position 182,592,102 of record VDFB02193867.1, read on the forward strand.
TGGTCAGAACATGTTGGAAAACATATATTCTAGACTCTAACAAGCATTCCCACAAATTGCACACACAAGCTTTGCAGGTATAGAATTCAATTTTGACTAATGAAGTCAACTATTTTATATTCTTCTAATACATGTTCAATGATAGACCAACATATGACAGTAATAGATGAGCAAAGTTACTATGGGAGGAATTTAAAACTGTAATTACTTTAGATGAAATATTCATACAAGATGGAGAAAACATCCAGCAACAAAGATTTTGTCAACTTTTGACAAATCTAAGAGATGCAAACCCACAAATTGATGACTAGAAGTTGCTAATGATGAGAACCCCTACTAATATAGATGCTACAAGCAATGTTGAGTTTGAAAATAGTGTCCATTTGTTCTCCACGAATGAAAATGTTCATAGTCATAATAAAAGTATGTTATATTCATTGAAGAATCTTGTTGCTCGTAGCGTTGCAACAAAAGCAGGAAGTGTTAGTATAGTAGAAGATTGTTCAAGTGGTGAACTCAATCTAGAGTTATTGATTAGTAAGAATTCAAGGGTCATGTTGACTTCGAATCTTTGGATACAATCAGGTCTTGTAAATGGAGCTCTGGGATATATTCAGAAGATTGCTACAAACCAAGAAGTGATCCACCTAAACCACTATCATATGTGATGGTTGAGTTTGATTAGTATTCAAGAATACCATTTGAAGATCAACATCCAAATATAGTTCCAATAACAACAATACAAAAGGTTAGAACACTTCAATTACTATTGAGATTGGCATGGGCATTAACTATACATAAATCTCAGGGATTGACTCTTTCAAAGGCGACGATTGATATAGGACCAAGAGAAAGAACAGGATTGACATTTGTAGTAGTATCTCATGTAAAATCTCTAGAGGGTCTCAAAATAATGCCACCATTCACATATGACCATTATGAGAACATGAAAAAGGGTAGACAACTTGCCAAGCGCAAGGTTGAAGAAGACAGGCTCAAATTTTTAGAAGATAATTGATGTAATAAACTTTTTTGTGGAAATTTTCTTCAATGGATTTCATACATGTGTTCCTTTTTTCCACAATAATAATTGCTTTGATTATATATACTATTATACATGCTTTCACAATGTCTATTCAAGAAATTTGCTTCAATGGCTTTAATATATGTGTTCTTTTTGGGCACCACTTAAAATATTCCATTGCATGCTTTTGTAATCTCTATTAATTAAAAATAAATGATAAAAAATTCTTATATAAATTTAAGAATGTCAAGTTATTTATTGAATTCAATTTCCAATATAACTTACATTTGAAATGCTTTTAATCTATTTTCAACATGCATGTTTGCTAAATAAAGATCATGTAACTTTGCATTGTTTTTATATGGTTAATGTAAAAAAAATTCCTTGATATGTGTTCTAATGGTCATTTTCATGTTTCACTTTATATTTTAATATTTATTTCCAAAAATTTTATAATAATTTACTTAATATACTAACCTTCAAAAAATTGTGTCTATATATATCAATTCCATTAAATCGAAAGTGAGTTACTTTGATAGCATGCATTTTCTTTATGTTTACTATCCTTTATGCAATTTTCAAATTAGTTTAGAAATTATATTTATTCCTATTTAATAGTAATGTATGAGCTAATAATAATTTTCACGGACAATGGCAAAATGCTAGATCAAATTTGTACAACATGGGCATACAATTGGTTGTCAAAGTATCACCCATATCTTCCACCCAATGTCCTCTTTTGTATAGAGGAATTGAGTGTTCAATATTGGGTGAGAGATAGGATGGTGAAGAGAATAAATAACAATGGACCATAGACTTCTCAAATAAAGTTTCCCAATTATGCTATATATACTTTAACTCCCTATATGAATCAAAGATCAAAATGAGCTTAGATGTCAAATTTCATCATCTACAGATTGATATTATAGATTTTTGTGATTGGTTAGTTGCTCTTTACCATGAGATTCGAGATCTTTACCTCGTCGAATGCATATGGAAGATCACAATTAGACCAACAGTAAATATCAAAAGACACACTCTATTTGATGAACTGAGTATGAAGTTCATGAGATTTCTTAAGGGACCATCCAAAATTAGTAATCACATGGGCCCACCTGAGGAATGGATTCTCACAACTCTTAAGTTCGGGTACTCCATTAGATTCATCGTGCATCAAGTAATGCCATCATTTAGGTTGTTACATGAAAACTATGGTATACCTACCTTGCCTACTATGAAGTCCAACTTGACAATTAACGTTTAGACTAATCTTGATGATACTAAAGATGGAGAGTTATTACCAGTGCATCCATGGTTAATTAGATGAAATTATTGTACATAAATTATGTGACAAATGTTCCCAAACTATATAAGCATTGTATTTATGAGTATTTTCAATTTTGATAATATTTTTAAAAATGTGTGTTAGATTTATTACTCATGCATAAATGTTTAGTTAAGTGGAAATATTTTTAAATCTTTATTCGACAAATGTTTGCAAAATCAATCTTTGAACATAGTATTTATGCATGAATTCAATCAAATATAAAGTTTAATTCTCTCTTATGAAATTATATTTTTTGGTGGTATTTCAAATGATTTTGGTGACATCCCAACATACTAAGTCATTTAATATGTAATTCAAATGGTTAAATTTTATATTCAAAAATCTATTTGAATGAAATCAAATAATCAACCAATTGCATGAAATCTTGTAAAAGTTTAGATAAAATTATTTATCAACTTACACACATGATACATGGAAATTAATATACTAAATAATTCATAAAAACAATCTAAGTAATACATAACAAACATCTGATCAAAGCAAATCTAAAATATAAAAGAAAAACATATATATATAAAGTTTTTTCATTATTTATTTTATGCACAATTTGTATTACTAAAAATTATTATTTTTGATTTATATTTTATGAAAAATTATGGATACTTTTATTCTTATCGTTCCCAAATGCTAACCTTAATTTTATTGTTCTTTTATTTTCAGCGAATAATCTAATTTAAAATGGGAGATTCATAGAACGAATCAGAAATCATAGTTGAAAGCCCAACTGCCTCTATAAGGTCAAATGATTTTATTGAAACCCCTGTCAACAAATGTGCAAGAATAGTTTTAGAGTGTTACAATAAGATCGTTGAAAGAAATTGAAAATACAAGCTTAATGATCGATGATTCGAGGAACTAGAAATAATGACAATGGAAGTTGTTGAAAAAAAGTTCATGAGGCATATAGTATAGTAGCTGCATTTCCAAATATGCTCAAAGAAGTATATGAAGATGAAAATAAAGGTCGTAATATCGATCTCATTGCTGAAGAATTTGTAATGTATTTACACCATTACAACGAGATGTTATTAGTATAATCACTTCTTATTTGGCCTTCAACACTTCTTATATTTACAAAATTTGTACACATTGCAGAAAAGGTTTATTAATTTTGTTTAACCTATATTATAATATTAAAAAATAATACTTTTAAAAAAAATTGAAGAGGATGTGTGGCAACATATAAGACTTCCATTTCTAATATTTTTTCTTTTGATAACATATTTTGTGCTACTCATTATTTGTAATGTATGTGGGTTTTTTTTAAATGGGTGGTATTAAATATATATTTTTAAGTGGATGTGTGCCAAATCTATATGAAATATTAAATGTGCCTCAAATATAAGTTAAATATTTTTAAGCAAATGTTTAAATTTTTTTTACACATTTTATCCAATGTTAATTTTAATTTTTAAATAATTTAAAAAAAATTGATGTTGTACAAATGATAATAGCAATTAAATATATATATGAAATTTGATTTTGATCTATATAATTGAAAAAATTGAATGCCTTGATAAATCTCCACGCACTTTATATAAATTAAAGTTTAAGATTTATATTTATATTTTTAAGAAATTATTTAATAAATGTTTGTAAATCAATCTTAACCTAACCCTAATCCTAACTATATCTCTTAACCCTGACCCTAACTATATCTCTAGCCCTAACCCTAATCTTAACCCTAACCCTATTCCTAAGTCATTGTCTAACCCTAAACCTAACCACATAGTGACATTAAACCTAACTATATCTCTAACCCAAAACCTAACTCTAAGCATGACCATAACCATGATGTAAATCGTAACCCTAACCATAATCCTAACCCTAAAATTGATCTTAAATCTAATTGTAACCCTAATCCTGATCCTAACTCTAACCGTAATTTTAAGCTAATCTTCATGCTAGCCCTAATCCTAATTTTAAGCTAATCTTCATGCTAGCCCTAATCATAAGCTTAACTATATTTATCTTTGTAGCTTCTGGATTTCATTGTGTCAAAAGATTTTGCATCAACGTTTCGGATCACACTCTGTGATCCATCATCAGGATGAGAGAGATGAGAAGAAATGAATGAATGCAGACTTAGACAGGCTAAAAAGAGAGGAGGGGGGGAAGGTTACACGCAGACCAAGGCCAAGAAAAGGGATCATAAAGGGAACCACACCACTTAAAATAATGGGAAAAGAGACCACCAGGGAAAAGAGAGAAAAATAAAAATAAAACTAAATGAAAAATCACCAACCTCAAACTTGAAGATAAATACAAAACCAAGTTAGGAATGAATAAAGAAAGAAAGGAGAGATAAGGGAAAAAGGAAAAAAGGAACACCTACTTGGAATGCACCTACATATACATCCAAAATAAATAAATAAATAAATAAAGAAAAAAATTAATAAATAAAGAGAATAAGAGAACCTCATAACTGGAAGAGAAAATAAAAAACAACAAGACCACACTAAAAAGGAAGAAAAATGAAGGAAATGAGGAGAACTGAAAGGAAAGAAAATACAAGAAACCAAAGAAGAAATAAATAGAAAAAGAATAAAATATGAAAGCGGACAATCAAATAAATATATAAAAATATGCTCAAAGACATTAAAAATAATGTAAATGAAGAAAAAAGAGACGATAACTATTCGGAAGAATAGAGATAAAAGAAGGAAAGAGAAAATAAGATTATGAATAGAGAGACCGCAATTAACAAAGAAATATAAATGGAGACCATGAATAAAGAAAATTAAAATGGGTCAAAGACCCAATATAGACAAGAAAAATACGAAAGGAGCGAAAGAAGAAAATTTAAAGAACGTCAAAACGACAAAATACAAAAGAAGAACCAAACAAAAAAGAAATAAATATACATAAAAACATATAAAGAAACATGAACCAAGAACAAATATATATATATATATATATATATATATATATATATATATATGTATGTATATATGTATATGCATATATATATATATATATGAATATATATATGCATATACATATATATATATATGCATATATATATATATATAGAAGAAAAAGCATCCCACTAAATCTAAAAGCAAAAGCTAAATGCAAATAAACGACTAAGAGAAGATGAAGAAAAATTAAGAGAGAGAAAGATGACAAGAAAGGCACGAAGTCGATGAAACAAATAAAATAAAACCACCTAGAAAGAGAAAATACATACAAACAAACATACACCAAAACACACATACCAACACCTACACATACACGCGTACACCCACACCCACATATATATGTGTGTGTATGTCTATATGTATGCATGTAAATAGAACCGAAAATTGAGAAAACACAAGAATGAAAATAGAAGAGAGAACACAAGAGGAGAAGTGGATGTGTAAACAAAAGAAGATAGAACTCACGAATAAATGAAGGGCCAAGTTCAAAAAATTAACAACCATAAAAGAAAACCCCGAAAGAAAAAGGAAGAGGGAGGATGCAAAGGGGGGAAGGAAAAAGAGAGACAAGGGGGGGAAAGAAAAAAGGAGGGGCCCAGGAAGTTGGGAACTAACCTAATTGCGAAGGTTAGAAAGTAAGGGATGCCAGGCAATACTAACACCCCAACCTTCATCACGGTTAAGGTTTGAGGGGTGGTTGCTAATGTGAATGGCTTCCTTGAGCTTCCGTTTGAAAAAGTTATCTTCTTTGCACAAGATCTGGGTTTTCTCCAAGCATATGTGGTGCTTAGTTGAAGAGGAGTGATCTGCAAGTGTTGATTTGACAACACGATCATGTTTAATATCTGCACTATGCTCCTTAATTCTTGTGCTAAAAGAACGACCTGTTTCACCTATATATGGGATGCCACAAGAACAAACTATCTTATAGACCCCAGACTCAAGCAATATGTCCCTTGAGTCCTTGAGAGAGGGGAGATGGTATTTCATGGTTGAGAAAGGTTTGAAAGCACAATGAAGCCCTTTCTTCAAAAGGATCTTGGAGATTTTTTGGGAAAGGCCTTCAATATAAGGAAGAGAAACACCAGGGAGGAATTCAGGTTTGGAGGTTGGGGAATTGGAGTGGAACCTTTCCCTAGCATGGCTAAATGCTCTAGAGATTTGCCTATTTTTGTAGCCATTAAGGATGAAGACTTTACGAAGATGGGCTAATTCTTGGTCCAAGTAATCTTCATCGCATATGCGAAAGGCCCTCAAGGCGAGGGTTTTGAGGATGCCACTTTTTTGACAGGGGTGGTGATGAGAAGACGAGTGGAGATAGAGGTCGGTGTGGGTGGCCTTGCGAAAAACCCGCCGACCTAAGGAGCCATCCGATTTTTTGACGAGCAGGATGTCGAGGAAAGGGAGTTGTCCATTGGATTCAATCTCCTTAGTAAAGGAGATGCAATGGGCTACGCTATTGAGGTGGGCATGGAAATTTTCCAACTGGTCAAGCCCATGCGGCCAACACACATTGGTGTCATCCACATAGCGTTTCCACCATTTGGGCTTAAGGGGGGAGGAAAAAAGGGCCGACTCTTCAAACTGCTCCATGTAGAGGTTAGCAATGACAGGAGAGAGAGGGGAACCCATGGCCACACCATCCACCTGCTCATAGATGACATTTTGGAAGGAAAAGAAAGTGGATTTTAAGCATAACTCCACAAGAGCGAAACTTCCTCATTAGTTTTGCGCCTAATGATCTCAATGGCATCGGGGATGGGAACCTTGGTGAAGAGAGAAACAACGTCAAAGCTCACTAAAATGTCATTATTATCTAGCTTGACGTTCTTGATAAAATCAACGAAATGGGCGGAATCTTTGATGTGGGAATCAGAATTGCCAACAAGAGGAGAGATTAGTTTAGCCAAGAAGGAGGCTAACTTGTAGGTGGGAGAGTCTATCGTATCTACAATGGGTCTTAACGGAATATCCTTTTTGTGAATTTTAGGGACCCGTAGATGCGCAGTGTCACTTCTTTGGAGGGAAGCAGACGCTTTTTGGTAGCATCATCAAAGGACGAGAGGGAGATCGCCTGTTTGACTTTATTGAGAATTTTAAGACAGGGGTTGCAAGATAAAATTTTGTAGCTAGAGCGATCGGACAACAAGTCAAACATTTTGGAATGGTAATCTTGCTTATTCATAATGACCGTGGCATTCCCTTTATCCGCTTTGCAAATTATTATGTCTTTGTTGCGCAACAAATTGTTGAACGCCATAAGCTCAGCTTTAGGAATGTTGCTTTTCGGAGGTTTGGCATGACGAAGGGCAACAGCACAGTCTTGCCTGATTTCTTCCGCAATGTTCGAAGGAAGCCCTCGAACAATATTTTCAATTTCAATGATAAAGTCTACTTGGGGGATTGAGCTCGAAGAAATGGCGAAGTTAGAGCCACGTTTTAAGAATTTAATGGCAAGAGGGTCAGGGGTGGCATTCGAGAGATTAACCACTAACTTTGACTCCCAATCTTGAATGATATTAAAATCGGGGAGGTTGGGCTCACGAGACGGCAAAGCAAGCCCTCGAGGAGAAGAAAGGGAAGGCTGACAACGTCTAGAATTGGACATGACAGCATTAATGGGGGCTGCGGCGCACAGAGTAAAGTTGGTCGGTCGGGGAGCCGACGCCACGACCTCACAAGGTGGGATAGGATGAGAGGGAGACAAGACATGGCAAGAGCGGTCGCAGGCAGAAGAAATGATTGGAGGGCTGGAAGTCTCAGGATTCGACCTAGGATGACTAAGAATAGAGCGGAATTCAGAACAATTAATGCAAGAAGAGGAATGAAAAACACGAGGACAGGAAATGGCGGAGCTCGTACCTGCATTACCGTTGGGATGAGCCGGCGAGTTGACAGGGTGCAGAGAGCCGTTGAGCCAGGAACTGTGCGAAGGGGGGCATTCTGCGTCATTGTCTGAGTCACACACAGGAGCTTGAGAGGTAGTCAGACCACCATTGTTCGCACAGTGCGATGTTCTACCGCTCTTACCAGCAAAGTGCACCGAGAGAGACAAACCCAATGACGGCGCATAAGAATGGAGGGAACGAGCTAGACCTGGCGACGGACAACAAAGGGAAGATGAACGCAAACTATTGGACGACGAAGGGTGAACAGGATGGCTCGCTGATGGGAGCGGCAGAGAAATGGTGGCGGGGGGTGAGTTGACCGAGGAGGAACTTAGAGAGCGAGCAGAAGGACAAGGGGGGACCACAGACGTCGATGGAGGGGGAAGGCACGGGGTAGGGGAACGGTAAGAAGACTGGTTGGTGGTTGGAGGTAGAATTTCCATGCTCAGTTGGAGGTCGGAGGACGGACGAGAAACACAGCTCAAGGGCGAGGAAACCTCCATCATCGACCGACGAGCCAGATTGGTTTGACCCTGGGGATTGGCATCAGGGGATGATGGGATAGAGGAGGCCCAAGATCGAGAGGGAGGATAAGGAGGGGATGAAGAAATGAGAGGAGGGGAAAGGTGCGAGTCAAGATTACGAATGGTATACCTGGCATGATCAGAATTAGACAGAGAACAGGAAGAGGAAATGGTTGGGTAGGGAGAGCAGGCCCAGCTCGGTTGAAGGCAGGAGGTGGAATATTTCTGAAGCAACGTTGAAAATTTCTTTTTCTGCCTCCTAACACATTCTTCCTGACGACCCATGGCTCTCATATGTGAAGCAACGTCCAACCGGATCCAAATATCTGGGTGCAAGGCGTTGGCAAGTTCCAGGTGAAGCGGGAATAACCTCGAGTTCAGATGGTTGATGGATGACCTGGTAGCTTGGATGACTGATCTGAGGAGAGCTAGACTAGTTCGAAAGAAAATGCATTTGGTCCGCTGGCTCCAAAGATGATGACAAACTTTGGTGAAGGAAGGGATCAGTCTGGAGTCTCTGCATCTTTTTAGAAAGGCTAAGTCTGCAATTTTCTTTGCGAGCTTAATTCTCAGCATCTCAAATTGTTTAGCTTTGAACCAAATTTCCCTCCCATGAAGGGTATTAATTAATGATAATAAGTTTCCACAATCCATATCATTTATCTTTGTAGCTTCTGGATTTGATTGTGTCAAAAGATTTTGCATCAACATTTCGGATCACACTCTGTGATCCATCATCAGGATGAGAGAGATGAGAAGAAATGAATGAATGCAGACTTAGACAGGCTAAAAAGAGAGGAGGGGGGGAAGGTTACACGTAGACCAAGGCCAAGAAAAGGGATCAGAAAGGGAACCACACCACTTAAAATAATGGGAAAAGAGACCACCAGGGAAAAGAGAGAAAAATAAAAATAAAACTAAATGAAAAATCACCAACCTCAAACTTGAAGATAAATAAAAACCAAGTTAGGAATGAATAAAGAAAGAAAGGAGAGATAAGGGAAAAAGGAAAAAAGGAACACCTACTTGGAATGCACCTACATATACATCCAAAATATAAATAAATAAATAAATAAAGAAAAAAATTAATAAATAAAGAGGATAAGAGAACCTCAAAACTGGAAGAGAAAATAAAAAACAACAAGACCACACTCAAAAGGAAGAAAAATGAAGGAAATGAGGAGAACTGAAAGGAAAGAAAATACAAGAAACCAAAGAAGAAATAAATAGAAAAAGAATAAAATATGAAAGCGGACAATCAAATAAATATATATAAATATGCTCAAAGACATTAAAAATAATGTAAATGAAGAAAAAAGAGACGATAACTATTCGGAAGAATAGAGATAAAAGAAGGAAAGAGAAAATAAGATTATGAATAGAGAGACCGCAATTAACAAAGAAATATAAATGGAGACCATGAATAAAGAAAATTTAAATGGGTCAAAGACCCAATATAGACAAGAAAAAATACGAAAGGAGCGAAAGAAGAAAAATTAAAGAACGTCAAAACGACAAAATACAAAAGAAGAACCAAACAAAAAAGAAATAAATATACATAAAAACATATAAAGAAACACGAACCAAGAACTTATATATATATATATATATATATATATATATATATATATATATATATATATATACATATATATATATATATATATGCATATACATATATATATATATGCATATGCATATATATATATATATATATAAGTATATATATATATATGCATATACATATATATATATGCATATATATATATATATATATAGAAGAAAAAGCATCCCACTAAATCTAAAAGCAAAAGCTAAATGCAAATAAACGACTAAGAGAAGATGAAGAAAAATTAAGAGAGAGAAAGATGACAAGAAAGGCACGAAGTCGATGAAACAAATAAAATAAAACCACCTAGAAAGAGAAAATACATACAAACAAACATACACCAAAACACACACACCAACACCTACACATACACGCGCACACCCACACCCACATATATATGTGTGTGTGTATGTCTGTATGTATGCATGTAAATAGAACCGAAAATTGAGAAAACACAAGAATGAAAATAGAAGAGAGAACATAAGAGGAGAAGTGGATGTGTAAACAAAAGAAGATAGAACTCACAAATAAATGAAGGGCCAAGTTCAAAATTAACAACCATAAAAGAAAAAAGACCCCGAAAGAAAAAGGAAGAGGGAGGATGCAAAGGGGGGAAGGAAAAAGAGAGACAAGGGGGGGAAAGAAAAAAGGAGGGGCCCAGGAAGTTGGGAACTAACCTAATTGCGAAGGTTAGAAAGTAAGGGATGCCAGGCAATACTAACACCCCAACCTTCATCACGGTTAAGGTTTGAGGGGTGGTTGCTAATGTGAATGGCTTCCTTGAGCTTCCGTTTGAAAAAGTTATCTTCTTTGCACAAGATCTGGGTGTTCTCCAAGCATATGTGGTGCTTAGTTGAAGAGGAGTGATCTGCAAGTGCTAATTTGACAACACGATAATGTTTAATATCTGCACTATGCTCCTTAATTCTTGTGCTAAAAGAATGACCTGTTTCACCTATATAAGGGATGCCACAAGAACAAACTATCTTATAGACCCCAGACTCAAGCAATATGTCCCTTGAGTCCTTGAGAGAGGGGAGACGGTATTTCATGGTTGAGAAAGGTTTGAAAGCACAATGAAGCCCTTTCTTCAAAAGGATCTTGGAGATTTTTTGGGAAAGGCCTTCAATATAAGGAAGAGAAACACCAGGGAGGAATTCAGGTTTGGAGGTTGGGGAATTGGAGTGGAACCTTTCCCTAGCATGGCTAAATGCTCTAGAGATTTGCCTATTTTTGTAGCCATTAAGGATGAAGACTTTACGAAGATGGGCTAATTCTTGGTCCAAGTAATCTTTTATCTCTATTCTTCCGAATAGTTATCGTCTCTTTTTTCTTCATTTACATTATTTTTAATGTCTTTGAGCATATTTTTATATATTTATTTGATTGTCCGCTTTCATATTTTATTCTTTTTCTATTTATTTCTTCTTTGGTTTCTTGTATTTTCTTTCCTTTCAGTTCTCCTCATTTCCTTCATTTTTCTTCCTTTTTAGTGTGGTCTTGTTGTTTTTTATTTTCTCTTCCAGTTTTGAGGTTCTCTTATTCTCTTTATTTATTAATTTTTTTCTTTCTTTATTTATTTATTTATTTTGGATGTATATGTAGGTGCATTCCAAGCAGGTGTTCCTTTTTCCTTTTTCCCTTATCTCTCCTTTCTTTCTTTATTCATTCCTAACTTGGTTTTTATTTATCTTCAAGTTTGAGGTTGGTGATTTTTCATTTAGTTTTATTTTTATTTTTCTCTCTTTTCCCTGGTGGTCTCTTTTCCCATTATTTTAAGTGGTGTAGTTCCCTTTCTGATCCCTTTTCTTGGCCTTGGTCTGCGTGTAACCTTCCCCCCCCTCCTCTCTTTTTAGCCTGTCTAAGTCTGCATTCATTCATTTCTTCTCATCTCTCTCATCCTGATGATGGATCACAGAGTGTGATCCGAAACGTTGATGCAAAATCTTTTGACACAATCAAATCCAGAAGCTACAAAGATAAATGATATGGATTGTGGAAACTTATTATCATTACTTAACTATATTTCTAGCCCTAATCTTAACCTAAACCCCAAACCTAACTATATCTCTTAACCTCAACCTAACCATAATCCTAACCCTCAACTTGATTGAGAACATAACTATAACCCTAATCCTGATAACCTTAACCCTAATTATTACCCCAACCCTAACTATATCTATTAACCCTAAACTTGATTGCAAGCATAAATGTAACCGTAATCCTAATGCTAACCCTAACCCTAATTTTGATGTGAACCCTAACCCTCATCATAATGTTAACTGTATTTCTAACCCTAACTATATCTCTTAACCCTAACCCTAACTATATCTCTAGCCCTAATCCTAACCTGAACCCTAAGCCTAACTATATCTCTTAACCCCAACCCTAACCATAATCCTAACCCTAATCCTAAGCTAATCTTGATGATAACCCTAACCCTAATTTTGATGCAAACCTTGCCTCTCGTCCTAATATTAACCCTAATCCTAACCCTAACCCTAACTATATCTCTAGACGTAACCCTAACCTTAACTATATCTCTTAACCATAACCTTAACCATAATCCTAACTAAATATTTTTTTAATAATCCTAACTAAATATTGATGATATAATATCTTTTTATTATAATATTATAAACATACTTAAAATATATTTATATATTTTAACTTAACATTTAAATATTAAATTATATATATATTTTTTAAATAATATTACAAATATTATACTATCATATTATAATAATTTAATATAAAATATATAAATATAAAAATAATTTATTTAAGATATTACATGTTGTGTCGTGACTGCTACTAGCATGTATATTTAATAATATATATAAAATATGTCGAGAGATATCCTTCTTGAGGCGCCTATTTTTTAAATCAATTTTTCACATAAAAGTGCAATAGGCGCCTCGAGAAGGATATCTCTCAACGTATTTTATATATATTATTAAATATATATATGCTAGTATTTTATTTCACAGCCTTAAATATAATTTCCACATGCTATCATGTCAGTCGATGTCATGTCCATTTTGAATTACTTACCCGTGTCCTTCATCTATGGAAAGAAATGTCCTTATGAACAATTTTCAATTTAATGGTACACTATTCACATGACTCACCGTGATCTGACAACTATGATCAATGAGCTTCAAAATTGTCACAAGGCCTCCACATTAGATCAGACTTGTCCATAGATATTTCTACATTAGGTCAAGTGAGCTACCGCATCAATTAACTTTAGTCACTTTATAACCTCCACGTCAGATTATTTTTTCTCATCAGTAACTTTTGTGTTTTTGTTCTTAAAATATTAAATATTTTTGTTTATACAATTTAATTATGATGGCATACTCTAAGACAACATCATACCTAAGCTAGGGAGAACTATCAAATCAATCACTTTAGGGATTCTTATACATTCATAACTTACAAAGTGGATATATTAGCCACTATACCAAATATACCAATTATTTATCCACATCCTATCATTTTTTGTCCATATCCTCCCATTTTTATTGTTCCATATATCCAAATTAATCTCTTAACTACTACACTCACTTCCATTTTTATCATGTATATTTAACATGCCCATTGTTCTACTCAATAATTATACTATGTTTTACCCACAAGCGTATAGTTTATGCATCTAATCTTTTAGAGTAATAAAAAAATATTTTCCTTTGAATAATAAATGCACATTTGAAACATATTTCAAACTTTCCCATTGCATACTAAAGAATTCCTTTCATTAATACAAGCATTGATGATACACAATCTCAATATGACATTTCACATTTACAATTTCCATAGAGATGGATACAAGTTTACATATATAGCTTCAACAAGCTTATTGAATATAGAAAGTACAAATTATCCAAAATATCCTCCTCAAATCTTGGCTGCTTGAGGAGAAGCATCACTCAAGCGCTTTTCCGCCAACCACAAACTTATTGCAGTCCCTCGCATATCTACCAAACTGGTAAGATGGCCCTACCCTTCGACAAAGAGATTGGTTTGGTAACCTCATAACTCTAACCTTTTCTGAGCATGGTGTTGTGTCCTACATATCTAGAGCTTCCATACAATGGCTACAACCTACATGTATGACTATCCCTACCTAGTATGCAAACTCGGATCACAGTGAACTGACAGTGTAAACAATGGCTACTTACACTACTTTGGCCAAAGAATTCATCACCCAGTATTTTGAGCGAGAGTAATCCATTTCACCCACCTTCCTAGACCGATTTGGTTTTATGACCATTCATACTCTATATCTAGGTTACTCCCTTTCTCGTGGATCAGACTAACCCCAGGAATAAACCACTTAACATCTCATATCTAAATGACATTGCTACAAGTATCTCAAAGCAACTCTATCTTATGCTACGTACATATAGTATTGACATACGATGAACTTAATGTTATGACATTAAATGACTCTATTTCAAAAGTACAATCTCAACAATAAAAGTCTCCATTCAAGAATGTAATCTCAGCAATAAATGACTCCCATCAAAAGTATAATCTCATCAATAAATGATCTCAATCAAAAGTATAACCTTCAACAATAAATGATTTTAATCAAAAGTATAAAATCAACAATCAAATGATCAATCCGATTATATAGGTTAATCCCAACCTATGTTCTTTAATCAATAATTTCAAGTAAACATCCCAACCTAGTAGGTTTTTCTCAATCTAGGGTTTCATTCAAAAGTAAAGTAATGATAAATTGATCAATCGAGTATAGATTATCAATATGGTTTGCATGACGTCACTTCCTATCGAAAATGATATGTCTATCATACCATCATTACCATTATATTTATAACCCCATTATTCACAAGGGTTTACCTAGCATTATAAGCTAACAAATTCAAGTTATCTCAAGACATTGATATATTTGAGTGATCCCACAATAGTGGTTTACAATTTTTGGCCAAACTGGACACTGAAATTATTATTTTTAACTAAATCTTCACATTCGGGCACCTATAGCAGCTAAACCATTAAGAATTTGAAGATGATGCAAAATAGAGTCTCGTCACATTTTGTCTATAGATTCTAAAAATATTTTATTTCAAAATTTTTGGAACTAGATTGCACTTCTTTTTCCATCTCCCACGAAAACTGGTTTTTTCATAAAACAACATTTTTAAAAATTGACACACACCGTATAATGCATAACTTTTTTTCCATGAAGGATAAAATTATAACTCTTTCAAATTTAGTTTTTTAACTCCGATATCTAGTGCTTCCACTTGGTTAGATAGTTTTTTATTGAATATTTTTTCTTTAATCAAGTTTCAAAGTCACACCAATTACAATTCAGACATAGCGCGACCGTATAACACATAACTTTGTTTGTATATATTGAAATTCAATTTTATTTTTTTTGTTGGATCAAGGACTTCAATATCTGGTGCACTCATATTTTTCAAATTTTTTTTTTGATAATCTACTATTTTTCCACATGTGCAGAACATAGACCTTCGTTTTTGATGAAAAACCTATGTTTAATAAAACTAAAAAAAAAACATAATAAAACCAAAACATATTAAAATTATATTCGTTGGATAGCTCGTTCTGAGGACTACTTGATTCCAATCGGGTTTGTGAAGATTCCTTCATTTTCATCCTCAACCTGAGCTCCGAAGTGCCAAATTTTAGGTTTTTTGTGTCTCAGGGAGGGGATGAGGATTTAGGAGGGTTCGTACGAACCCATAGGGGTTCATTCGAACCATGGTTCGCTCAAACCTAGGTTAGAGCGAACTTATTCAAGGGGGTTTGCTTGAACCCCTTTCATATGCATTTTTTTTAATTTTTTGGCGAAAAAAAGTTTAAGGGGTTCGCTCAAACCCAAGTTCGGTCGAACCCCTTTTTGGTTCGGTCGAACTTCTAGGTTCGTACAAACCCCCAAAATCACTTTTTTTTCCATGGGGTCATTATTTCTCAGTTTTCCTTCCTCCATCAAATTGTAAACCACTATTGTGGCTTCACCCATTCCACATTTCATTTTACATACTTATAGTATAGACTAACTACGTATAGTCTAAATAGAAACACCATCATATAAATTTACATAATGAATATATAGAACAACTCAAATAAAGAGGTTTTACCAAAGAAAGATTCAATCAAGAACATGAAAGTTTATGCAAGCATTATAAAATATATTTAAATCCATCCTTTTCAATCAAGATAATCAATAATGAATAACCTTTCAAACCTGAATAACAAGGGAATGGAAATTAGTGTCCCTGTATAAAAGCTCCAATTGATAATCCTTCCTTTCTAGCTTAATTCCTCAAACCCGCTTGTTTCTTCCTCTAAGATCAACCCAATTCCCACTTCTAGCCTCTTGTGGTGCAGGAGCACCTTTGGTCAACAATGGTCAAGCTAGGTTGATATTGAGCAAGCTTTAGAAGTGATGTGTTTTTGTCTTAATAAGGTCAATAAGACCAATTTTCTTTTGTAAGTGAGTCATGGTTCTTAGGTGGATAGAATGGGAGTGTTTTTGAGTCTATCATGCTAAATAAGGTCTAAAATGACCATTTAATATGTAATTGGATTGGTTTTGTGTCTAGTTGTCAAAATATGTAAAAGTTGCAAGAACAAAGTTGTAAATGGTGTCAAAAATAAAAATTGTCAAATTGCAACTCTTAGGGAATTTGAAGAGTCTTGGAATTCAAAAAGTGGTTATAGGCGTTGGGTAGTTAGAAACTGATTTGAAAATGTATTTAAAGCCTCCAAAGGCTCGAACAAGAGGTGGTTGAAGTTTTGTGTTGCAACTCTCATTCAATATACAACGTTTCCTACAAATTTTACTAGTAATTTGCATTTTGCTGATGTTGTACGGTCCCATACAAGCTTCAAATAGTTTGAATTCTTTTGTGAGTTGTAAATACATGAATCTCCTTTCATTTGGTTCTATTTTGTGAGTCTAACTTTGGATTTGGTGGAAGATCTCTCTAGTTTCCTGAAACTACCCTGTTACACAAAGTTAAGGGTTTTGATAGGAGTTCAATAATGAATTAGTCAATCCACCTATTGTTTTGATCTGTTGCTAAGTGGATTGACCTATTCTACATATTTTTAGATGCTTTTAAGGTTTTGAAGGTTGAGGGGATAAGTTGTAAGCAAATGGGTGGTGACCTAGGGAAGAGCAATGCATTTTTCCTTGTGAAATGAAAGTGTGATGATAGGGTTTTCAAAAAATATTGAAGGTTTGGTCAATGTAAGGGATTTGTGAGTATGTAAAGACTTATTTGAACTCGTTGGATGCAATTTTAGAGCTTGAGAAGCTTGAGAGACAAGACTTTGAATAAACCCTTGTGTTTTGTAAGAGAAAGGAGGGTTTCATGGTGTAGCACACTAGAAGGACAAAATCTACAAATTGGTGTGATATTCTGTTGTTTTGAGTCACAATTTAAGACTATCCAATAATTTTGGGTGTTTTTCAAGTGTTTAAGAGGTAGTTCCTTTGGAAAATAGGGCTAATTGAGTAGCCTAGAAGCAGGGCAACCTATTGAATCTTGATGTTGGGTCAAAGAAACCCTATGGGATCTTTTGGTAAGTGGTTTAGGACTCAGTGGTGAACCTTTGTGGTGTTTTCTAGGCCACTGTACGACCATCTCTAAAATATATCTTCATTTTTTTATTCTTGAGGGCTACAAGCCTTAAAGAGGGTGTTTGAGTTAAGTTAAGTTAAGTTAAGTTAAGTTAAGTTAAGTTAAGTTAAGTTAAGTTAAGTTAAGTTAAGTTAAGTTAAGTTAAGTTAAGTTAAGTTAAGTTAAGTTAAGTTAAGTTAAGTTAAGGGACTTGTGTCATAAAGGAGTTGTTTCCTAATTGTGATTGGACATTTTCAAGTTGGAGAGAGTATTTTAACCACCTTTCTTGCATCATCTTTCCAAATCTCTCTACAAATACTAATGCAAAATAACAAGCATCTCACTAACTCTTAAGCTCTTAACTCACTAGCACAGGAATTGCAACATAATAACAATGGAGTAATCAGAATGAGAAGTGTAGAAAATGGTACAATGAGCACCTCTATATATACTAAAATGTGAGCAACCAAAGGCTACAAACAAGATAATACTTCTACCACCTTTCTATCCCCATGTAATGACTTAACAAACTAACTTACGGGTTTACAACACATAACATTCCTCACCATTCAAATGCCTAAATCGACTTGTTTCAAGAGACAACAAGACTCTTTTACTGAGTCAAACGAACAACAAGCTTCTAAGCAAGTTTCCTATTTGGTTTACATATCAAATTCCTTCTTATATTTCTTCCAAGTTTACATTAACTAATTCTCATGGCTAAGATATTACTCTCCCAGACTTATGCATAGTAAAAGAAGACTTATGCATTCTATATACTTTTGCATTGGCACCACATAAACCATGCACCCATACACACTACTTTATCTATTGAAGACCAAGTCAAAAAGGTTATTCCCGCACCTAATTCTCCATGCAATACTTTTAGATAATTGACTAAGTCATAAAGCATTGTTTGTTGTTTTAAACTCGGTTTCTATTTACTTCCACACACTTCATACTTTGTGCCTCCCATGAATATGTATTAACAACACTTTATGTTTATATAACATGCTAACAACAATACACTAAGTTATAAGCAATGGGCTATATTATATTCTATGCACTTCACTTGCAACACTCAACTTAAGCCATTTCAATGTATGTGGCAGCGCTCTATTATTGCGCTTGGGCCTATTTCATAGAATTTTAATATACCAATATATACATAGTTATATATTCACATGATTATCATTTTTATTATTTGACAATTAATATATATATATATATATATATTCATAAACATATATTGAAATGATCACACCTTTACACATATACATACATTAATGTATATGTATACACGTTTCCTTTAACACAACTATATACATTTACATTAATGTATATATATACATATATCACATATATACATCATTATTTTGATAACCATTATTCAACACATATATTCATGTACTCATCAATTGATGTGTGTACATTAAATGTGTATATAGAGATATATACATGTCACATTTGTCCAAACGACACTCCCATGCATATGGGTTATCCATTCATGAGCATGTGTAGGCACGTATACTCATGCACGCATATACTCACATGTATGAGTTATCATGGACATGTATATATACATATATACATTCTATGTATATACCTCATCAATTTAGCATACATATATGAATACACAAAGAAAAAATTTCACCCAAAATAAAGACTCAATCTCATATCCCTAGTCAAAATATTCATTGAACAGGATCATAAACCAATACAACATTCACAATCAAAACTAAAGGTTACTTACCATTTCCCAAACTATTGAATCAACTAAACCAATCTAGGATGTGAGTGTGTGTATGCTTAGTTAGGCTCATTAAGAGTTACCAAACCAAGCTCCTCTCCTGAGTGATACTCCCCTTCTTGTATCTAAGGGCTTGATTCCTTCCTGCATCCAACTTAGTGCACCACATAGGTAGTTAGTCGTTCACATATAAATCATTTGCATCATCAAAGCATTAAAGTAATCATATTACAACTCATATACATTCATCACATTTTCTATCAATATAAAACATAAAAAATCCTTCAAAAGCAATAACATCGTAATACATATTTCAGTATTTTATTCTCCTATTGAACATATTAAATTTCTAATAAACATTTATCATCTTATTTACTCATGAAGGTAAAAGTAACTTGGTAACTAAGAGACAAGGTGTAATAGTATAACCATTTATGCTACAACATCAATATCAACTTCTTGTCCCACATCATGGGTGGAATCCATACACACCAGGAGCCTACCGACATTAAATAATTGAAATCCAAGACTAAGGTGTATAAAATTTTCAAATAGGCACAATGACATGTGTTTTGTAGAAAGTTGTGTAGGTTTGATGATTAGATTGTCATATAATTCACTGGGTTTTGTTGATAACCAGGTCACTTTGAGGGGAATTACGTTCCCAGTTACCATTTAAATATAATTGTTGAAGCTATTAGGTTATCCCAAACTAGTGAACCATTATTTCCTACAGAGTCCAGCAAAGTAAAATATTTAAAACCCCTACAAACGTAGTTCTTACGACACAAGGAATTAGTTGAAATGGTGCATGGCCAGGGAAAAAAACAAGCTTCATTACCTAAACTATGGGATGTTGTTGCAAAGTTTGTTATCCAGTATATCACCTACAAAGGTAGGTATCTTTATGTTTTTGTTGATCACTTCATGCTAATGTGCCATTTGCATATTGTTTATCTTGTTAATATACCCTATTATTTGTTCCATTCAATACAAAGGGTGTGTAAAGAAGTGAGAAATGGGTGCAAAGTTTCCCTTTCCCATCATGAATTAATCAAATCATTGGTTATAAAGGGTTTAAAACTCATTGTTCCACCAATGAGTTGAGATGTATTTGTTCAAAATGAGGATGAAAATAACCTAGTGGCTTGACATCTGAAGCTCTTGATGAGGAAATTCTTGAAGTTGAAGCTCCTATAGATGTGTCAATTGATAATGAAACCCTTGAAGCTAAGATCCATGATGCTACGAGATTTGAAACTAGGAAATTACCTGAAGTTTCCACTCCTCAAACCCTAGATAAGAGGTAAAAGAGAAAAATAAAATTGGGTGTTGAATCAAATTTTGATTTATAAAACTTTGCATTCGTTGCAAGTACAATGGCTAGAATAGGGGAATAAACTATTGAATATCATAAGGAAGTTTTAGCTATTGCCCTTATAAAAGGAAAATATTGCATTAGTCAGGAATAGAGAAGGCAAAATATGTAAAATAAAAAAAGAAGAAAAAACAAGGAAACAAATGGAAGCTACAAGAGACATTGAGCCCCTTATTTTTGTAAAAGAAGAGAATGTTACTCAAATGGATACCTCTACATATGAAGATGAAATATATCTACCAAAACCAACTAATGATGATACTAGTCAAGCTGCTGTGAGAGATATTCAACTGACTGAGGAAATAGAAGAGCTACAAGAAGTTGAAAACATTGAGGATCGACAAGAAGATTTTTTATTTATTTTTGATACAAACACTATGAATGTTTCCCCTACTTTAAAATATTAACACAAAGAAGGTAGTCATACCTTTGAACAACCATTACATGAAGATTCACCATTTTTAGAACAACTCGACGATGAGGAGATACATTACAAACAAAAAGAGGAAATTTGGGTTTTAAGGGATAGGGTAAATCAACTTACAATTGAAATTCAGGCCTTAAAGGGCAACTTTAGGACGCTTCTACAACTCACCAATAACAAATAAAAGAAATTCAAAAATTGAAAATCCACTAGACCGAATGGTTAAGTACAAAGATCAAGATACACCACAAGGACCCTATATATTTGCAAAGGAACATGAGCAAAAGAGAGGATTTAAAGGTTTCCCATCACAATGAGATCAAACTAGCTATTATACCATCACCCCAAGAATAAACATAGTTTGCAAGTAAATTTTTTTGCATGAGGACATGCAAAACTTGAAGCTGGAAGGAAAATGATAAGCTAAAAACCTGCTTGAATTTTTAAAATCCTAAGTCCTTTTATACCTAAGTTTACCCATTTAATTTCCACCTTAGTTCCCTACTTTTTCCATTATTAGCTTACATAAAACAAAGTTATTTAATTTGCTTTTAGAAGAATGAAATACACTTTGGCTACTGATTTGTATAAATATTAATCTATTTTATTGGAAATGGTTGAAATATAATTTCCTATAGTTGAAGGCACACAATGAAGTTGCATTGATGAAGATTATTGATTTTGAAGATTTTTGTCTAGAGTTATCTTTCTGTTATTTTATGTTGTAAAAAGAAAAATACATTTGTTAAATCATTTTGAATGTGTGGTGCAAAACTATGGCCTTAGGCTAAATTTGGATTGTCCCTGTTAAATTCCATTTTAAAGACTAAAGGCCAAACTATTGTTTGATATCCTTATATAGTTAATGGTTATAAGATGTAGGATATATAAATAGTAGCTTAAGTAAAGAATAGGGATGATAGATGTATTATCAAATTATAAGAATATCATTGATCTGATCTAAAAAAGTTTTTTGCAAGTTAGCTTGTCACCCAGTCAACCAAGAGGAAGGCCCACTCTTTAGGATGCTCGGTGATTTTTCTTTGCTTTTGTGTTTATTTAGATTGTAACTGTGGGTTTTTATCATTTTTTTCTTGTGCTATTATAGCTAACCATTATGAAATTATCATAATTGTGCATGTGAACTATGAGTGTGAATCATGGGATGAGGAAAGAGATAATTTGTGAGGTGTGATTTTGTAATGGAGTGAATTTGCACCCCTTGTAGATTCCTCATTTACAACCCTTACCTTGGAAAAATCAAACTTGAAGATGCTATTCCACCTCATCCATCCACTTTCCACCCACTTGGTGACTGTCTATAGTGTTGGTGGAGGAATTTTATCGAGGACGCTAGCGTGGTGCGTAGACATTTGTGTGGTGCACTGTCGTTCTGATAGGATTCCCGCCTCTAGAATTTGTAGAGGCATTACACTTCTCCATTAGCGATGAAGCGTAACACCCCTATGCCCTTAACTGACCTCGAATTATTCTTTTGGGCTTCTATTCATCCTCAAAAGAATATCTCCTCCATTCATTCGATCTTCTTCAACTTCTTGAACTTCACTTTATCATACTTCACTTCTACACACTTCATTTTATAGCTCTTCTACCAATTTTGAAGGTCCAAGGTGATACTCTATTGGTTTTTCTCCTCATGTTTTGCGACAACGTTGGCATCTACAAGCTTGTGAGTTCACATCTCCCTTCATGTGCTCAAGAACATCTTGTTGGGGAGGTGATATCCATTTTACTTAGCATCGTTATTTGATTTAGTAGCATATTATTGTTAGCATTGCTTGGTATTCTTCCTTTTAGTGCTTTTTTTATCATAATTTTTTCTATTGTGGCTATTTTGGTTGTTTGTGGAGGTGGGAGTATCAAAACATGGGTTTGACTGCGACAAGCCCTAAAACAGCCCCAACATTTTTCCCCGTTCTGCTATGTGTAGGTATCGTGTTCATGTGGAGCTTGTGGGAGGATAGACCGACCATAAGTTTGGTTTCTACCATCTTTGTTCTTACTAAATTACATCTCTTAAGTTAAAGTATTCTTCTTGTTATTCTAGTAGTTTAGTTGTTTTCAACTTTTTGTTATCGCATTGATTAACATTTATCAGGTTGTTAGTGAGTTCCCTGCTAGTTTAGACAGTACTTTGTACTCTCTATTTGTATGAATGCCAATGCCCGACTAGGATGTCCACGTGCCCTGTTGTCGTTCATTTTCTGTGCTGGAGTCCTTTGGTAGAGAGCTGCCTAGGTTACAGTCTAGACTCAAGAATTTGCTCACTTAGTTTCTTAGACTCTCGAGTTGATAAAAGGATAGTGACATATCAATTGTCCTCCATTTTCACCCTTCTTGAAAAATTAGACTTGCCTTAAACAATCCTTAACGTGAGGTAGATCAAGGCAGTTGATTGTTCTAGACCCTCTCGTGACCTGAGGTTCTGAGCAGTCGGTCCCCCTCTCCTACAGATTTGTATCAATATTTTAAGATAATTGTCATCTAAATAGAATTTAAAAGTATTTTTCATTATACGTTTGCATGTGTGCAAATTGAATTAGTTATAAGTTTGTTTTCTATAATAGAAAAATTTCTATTCATGTTGCAAATTATTCTATTCATGTAGTAGATTACTCTATTCACGTAGCAGACCTTGCTATTCTTGTAGTATATTGAATTGTTTCTATAAAATATTTTAGGAAAATCATTACATAATATCTTAATAGCCATTCCTTATTTATTAAGGTCAATTGTATTTCATTTCACTCAACTTATTTCCTATAACTCTTGAGCATATAACTGTTATATCTTTCACAAGTTTACACCTCAAATTGACATAGGATGAAGCTAAACTTGGACTTGAGAACTAAATTCTAAAAATACATCTACTACCTTCATTTATGTCCTAACACAACCCTTGCATATGATTATTCAAGTAACAACAGTTATAGAAACATTTTATCTAATTCATTATATCAGGCATGCACTTTGGAGTTTAACATCACAAAAACATAACCCATTCCTTGTTGTTGCTCCTACATGAATTGCTACATTTAACATACATTCCTTAACCACACATTCAACCCTTAAGACTCCAACAAAAGAAATGCAACCATTAAAGGGATAGCCATTAACATTCTTTCAAGGAGACATGAAACACATGAAATACCTCCTTGTGGATGTGATAAACTTAAATAGGGCCAAAGTTATTGTTGAAAATAGATATTAGATAAATCATGAAGCTTTTCCTCACCAATAACACCTATGTTTCAGTGACACACCTATCATTCTTATAGGCGACTTGACACAACTACCACCTATTATGGACAAGTCTATCTACACATCACACATAAATATCAAATTCCTATGGAAACAATTCACTATAATTATTACATTACAAGCATTTTTTTGTCAATAAGGTGATACTCAAAATCAAATTGGCTTTTATTGAATATTATAAAATATTTGTAATGCATAACCAATAGAATAAAATTGGGAATTATGAATGAACCACACAAATAGATTACCATCAATAGATGAACATAAATATTTTGACCACTCAATGCACTTACTAGCTACAAATGATTTAGTGAGCTTACACAACAACAAAAAATACATAAACTATTAAATATCCATATTGCACTTAGTGCTACAATAAAAACACACATAAAATCAAACATTGATAATGATGTTGACCAACTTCCCTAAGAACTCCTACTATGTAAAGGATAGTGAATCATTTTAACAACAAATTTGTGGATTCAAATAGGTCTTGTAAATGGGTTTATTGGAGAGGTAGTAGATATTGTGTACACAACTAGCTCTAAACCACTTGATTTACCCTTATATGTAGTAGTGTGATTTGATACTTAAAATGGTCCACCATGGAACCAAAATGACCCAAAAATTATATCTAAAATACTTATATTGCTAGATAATCGTCGATAAATACCACTATCAATGGTCTGGGAAATTACAATACATAAATTCCAAAGATTAACACTCAACAAAGCAACAATCAAATTGGTAAAATAGAAAGACAAGGTTTAACTTTTACAACTATATCTAGAGTTAAATCAATAAAGGAACTTCAATAAAACCACCATTCTCCTTTGATTGATATTAAAAAATGAAAAACAATCCATACACAATTATTTAAAAAAAAAGAGAGTCTCAACTACATCTACTCTCATTATAATGAGTTTAGGTATGCAAATTTTAATAGATAACCTTTTGATCTATTCTTTTCATTACCATCTTCATACTACATGCTTTATAAAAAGAAAATTGAACTTAATATATTCGCAATTTCATGGTGTACAGGTGCATGCTTGACAATTGCATATCAATGCATCAAAAGATTTTTCCGTGTTCTCGAATATTGTATTTTCTTTTTTACTTCTTTTGCTTCACAAAAACTTTCTATTTTCTACAATATATACCTTTAACATAAAACAAACTATACTTTTATGATAAAAATCCACTAATTCCTTGTTTCAATGTGTAGAAATCAAATAAATGAACAAGCAAAAATCTCATTCTAGAATCATTTGTTAGAAGCAAAGAAAATTGTTAATTGCAATCCAAACAAAATTGATTATAACCAAATATGTAATACAATTTTTTTTCAAATGTTGTAAACAATATTGTATGTACTTCATGACTATATTTCAAAATTATATACACAAGAAAAATATTCTATATAAAAAAAATAGTAAAGTAAATTAATAATTTTTTCAATGCATATATTCACATATTTACATATATATAATTTTCTATAAATGTAACTATTGGCCTGCAAGTAAAGATTAGGGAAGGGAAAAAGAAAAAGAAAACACCGGCCACCCTAACAAATACATCTAGGTAACACGTAGCATAATTTTGATGTTATATTAGTAAATTTTTAAAACGTGAAGAATTGATTCCGCGTAAAGCAATGCACGAACAACATTGAAAGCGACACAATACCGCTGACAACATCTCCATTAAAACAATGCAATTCACCAGAACAGAATGCTCGTAACTGACGAGGGCAGAGCACTTTAACGGTGTTTGTGGTCCCTTAACAACAGCAGTTACAAGGGCCGAGACTCAGAGGAAGAGCTGCTACCACCATTCTTCATCAATGGCTGGCATTGAAGATTTCAGCGACAAAAATGCTGTATTCCGGAAGCTCAAGGCAAAGTCTGAGAACAAGGTATGATCTAATCCAATACACGGGTATAAGTTATTAGCTGCAATTCATAGAAATAATTTTCTTTTAAACCTTCTGGATCCAAATGTTGTCTGATTTGGACGGTTTAAAATCAGATCCATTGAGATCTAATGTGATTTTGTATAGATCTGATCCGATCTGTGACACCTACGTGTACAGATGTGCTTTGACTGTAACACAAGAAATCCGACATGGGCATCCGTCACATATGGGATTTTCATATGTCTCGACTGTTCTGCTGTTCACAGGAGCCTTGGAGTCCATATCAGCTTTGTCAGGTATTACAAAATCATAATGTATTTTAGATGCTGAACTGCTTATGGTTTTCTTTTGTTAAAACTAACTGATTTCTTAGGAAGAATCTTAGTGAAAGTGGTCAGATGCGGTGGCCAGAGTAGTCTCAGACGGGATTTTGGTAAATTTCCCAAACTTTGTTGAAGCAAATCTCAGTGCAATGTCAATTGAAATGCCATATCGTATAAATCTTAGTGAAAGTTGTCTCATGCGTTATTACCACTTTACCAGACTAGTCACAATTGGGGTTTTGGTAATTATCCCAAATTTGTGAAAGTAAATGTTAGTGCAATAGTAAAGGTGGCCAGATTTGTGAATCTTCGTGAAAGTGGTCTCATCCATTGTTACCACATTATCAGATAAGTCATGATTGGGATTTTGATAAATATTCCAGTTCTTGTGAAAGCAAATCTCAGAGCAGTGCAAATTGAAGCTGTCAGATTTGTAAATCTTAGTGGTAGCGGTGTGTTTAAGTTTTATCAACATGGCAGATGAATTGCAAAATTTCCAACTAATTGAAACTTTTTTTAATATTCCAATCCTAGTGAAATGTGAGACAAAATTTCCTGTTTTGTAAATCTTCGTGAAAGTGGTCTTAGCCATTGTTCCAACATTGTCGGATTAGTCACATATTTTCCAATCGATTCGGATTTTAGTAATATCCCCAATTTTGTGAATGTAAATCTTAGCCGAATTTCAGAAGAGCTGGCTTGATCTGTAAATCAGTGAAAAAGTTATGTTACATTGTTACAAAAATGTCAGATATATCACAAGTTTTCTTATTAATTGGGACTGTATATCACAATCTTAGTGGGGGTAAATTTTAGTGAAATGCAAATAAGGTCATCTGATTTATAGATCTTGCTAAAGGAACTCTGCTACGGTGTTACCAAAATTATAAAATATGATATAACTCACACATTTTCAATTAATTGGGATTTTTATGATACCCCTACCTTAATGAAGTAATTCTTAGTGAAATAGCAGATAATACGGTTTGATTTGCACATCTCAGTGAAATTAGGCTTATACCATATTATCATAAATCACAAATTTTCTGTTTAACTGGGCTTTTTTATAATAATCACAATGTTTGTGAAAGGAAATCTTGGTGAAATATTAGGTAAAGAGGTCTGATTTGTGAATCCTGGTAAGTTGTCAGCCTGATAGTATTACTAAAATATGAGAGAACATCATTTTTCTCATTAACTAGGGGTTTGTGGGTTGAGGGTTGAGGCAGTGAGGAAATCTGAGCATCTCTTGAAACAGACAGGAAATATTCTCCTTTTTTCTGATGATGCAGGAGATGCAGATCCCTTCCTTGGGAGATGCACTCATGTGCTACCTTGGATGTATCATATATATATTACAAATATCCTTCTGATACAACAAAATGCCAATGCCTGCTGCATGATATATCCCATAATTTCTGTGGATGATACAGAACTGGGGTTCAACTGCCAAATGCAGTGATTAGAAGCAAAACATACCACTTTTCAGTTTTGCAGTTTAAGCAGTTTTTCTTTAACAAAAGCAATATTTTGTCTAAAATTCTAATATTTTATTTTGTGCTCACCAGATCTACAAATCTGGATTCATGGACTCCTGAACAGTTGAAGATAATGAGCTTTGGAGGTAATGGTCGAGGACATACATTCTTTAAGCAGCATGGTTGGACTGATGGAGGTAAAATAGAAGCAAAATATACATCAAGAGCAGCTGAACTTTATAGACAACTTCTTGCAAAGGAAGTTGCTAAAAGTTTATCGAATGGAACAAATCACTTGTCTTCTTCGTTGCCCAATGCTTCACAAGCAAACCATGAGGCTAATGGATTCCCCGGGGAAAAGATATCAACCTCAACAACTGATTTTTTCTTTGACCAACAACTTGCTTCACCTGAGGTGACCCCTTCAAAGCCTGAAGTATATCCCTCACATCCGGCCATGACAAATACAGTCAAGAAACCATTGGGAGCAAGGAGAACTGTGGGAAATAAGACTGGTGGACTTGGTGTCAAAAAGCTTACAACAAAGGTACCTGTATTAATTTAAAGGGCATTGAAGCTAGGTTTCTCGATAACTGTTACAATTTCATGATGTTTATATTTTTTCTCTTCAGAAAGATATAAATTATCATGTTTATATCTTTATTCAGAAAGATATAAATAATCGTGTTTATATCACATGATAGTGGCTGATAATTATTCCTATACTTTTTTTCAGTTTGATGATAATTATCTTGTCTACTGACTTGATATCCATAACAGCCAAACGAGAACCTCTATGATCAAAAGCCAGAGGAACCCACATCTACCCCCATTCAGTCGACTACTACTACTGCAGCACCTAGTGCATCTCGGCCTTCTCGGTTCAGTTACATGGAGAATAACACAGATACAGAGTCAAATGGTGGAGGAAACCAATTTTCTGGTCATGTCCCTCCTCCTGCATCTACAAATTTCTTTGCTGAATTTGGAATGAATGCAGGGAATCAAAAGAAAACAAATGCAAGCCGATCTAAAGTACAGGTAAACAAATTCAATATACCTAGTTTTCTGGTTTCTAATATCAAAACAGAAGGTATATTTATTAATTCTATCATTTAATATGTTATAATAAGAACTTTTAACCTGAAAAGAGCCATGAATTTAATTGTGTGTGTTCTAAGGAACTTTTGAAAGTAATTATCTAATTCTTTCATTTAATATGTAACAGTGAGAACTTCTAACCTGAAAAGAACCATGATTTTAATGTCTTTTTTTTAACGGAGTTTGAAAGAAAACATCTTTGCCCCTGTGTATCATGTAAACAGTTATATTCTTGGAGGAAATGTAGTTACTTTAACTTGAAACTCGGGTTGTTATATCTCATCCCCATTCAGGTTCCAGGCACTTTGATTCATGTATACGGGGTTAGAAAGAAGAATAAGATGGCATCAGTAAACCACGTGATACAATCATAGAGATTTTTCCATATTTATTTGGAGAGGAAAGATACAACTTCTCCATTTAGGCTTTTGTCCTTATTGGTGATTACAAATGGGTGCTTTGGGGATCTGGGAGAGGCTTGAGAAAGTGGGTGTGACTTCTGTTCACATATATACCAGTATCCTGCCAATTTTGTGTAATGCTCATCTGTTTTCAGATCTCCCACATGCACAGTGACTAGAATAAGTAGTAAATTATTCTTGGAACAAGGAAATTTTTTCTTGGTCATTTGCTTTCGCTTTCTATCTGAACAGAGGAGAGGGCCACTAGTTAGAAAGAGTCCTTGGTCAAAACACTATTGTAGAAACTTAGTTGCCAGTCTATTAGGAGAGAAAGCATTGATGACCAAATAATAGATGGGCCAACTTGATTGCATGAAGTGTCAGATGTGGGGTGCACAGGCTTACCATGAAAAGAAATTTACAAGTTAACAAAAAATCATCATTTAATCATTTTATAAAGTTCTGTCTTAATTTATTGTGTCATTATTGACTAGGATCAGTAAATTAGATATTGAAAGCTTCAAGGATAAAACTATTATTATTAAAAGTGATTTGCAAAAGGAGGCTAGGAACTGACAAGTGGAGGCCAAATATTGCTCTTTATGTAAATTTTTGTCAGTTGCAATGAAATGGATTGGGATTTGCACAATTGACATTGGATGGAATAGTAGATGACTAGAAAAATATTCAATGAAAAGCTTATTCCATTTAATCAAAATATACATATTAATTAATGTTAAAACCATTCAGTTCATCTTCTAGATGACTGTTCAGCTTCTAGTGTATCTAGGCATAGTTTACATACTCGGAATCGGAGAGTACTTGGCACGCCCAAAAATTTTGACTCGGGAAAAACTCGGCAAATACTCGACAAATACTCGGCAAATGTGTGTGGATATTCATGTATGTGTATACTCAAGGCTGCACTGTGCACACATACATATCTATAAACATATACAGGATGCCAAGTTTGCATGCATATACACACAAACATGCCAAGTTTGTGGGTTTTTTGCGAGCCATTGGCGATTACTTGATAATTTGATGGGAGAAAATCCATCTGCATACTGCCTGCGAGTAAAACCAGAAATTACTCGGCATGCAAATTTTTTGGAGATTACTCGGCTACTCGGAGAGTAATCGGAGAGTATGTAAACTATGTATCTAGGTAACATAAAATATAAAATATTATCCTATTACACCTAGAGCTATGTACAATAGTGTTACATCCTCCCATAATCTGTAGGGGTTTTGGTAAAACCACCGTTTGTGTTGTGCATTAGGCAACTTGTTTATGGCACCCCATTTGCTTGATATGAATCTCCATTATTCTGCAGAAGGTCTTGCTTGAGTGATAGCTTGTTCCCTTTTGCAGGTTTTCAAGAACCAAGATATTTGACTTGGTAAATACTTGAGATTGTTTTATCAAGTTGAGTTAGCTGTCCACAATGCTATCCCATTTTGAGAGAATAATACATCCGTTTGCTGTGAAAATTTTCACCACCATTTTCTGTGCTTCTAAGTGATGAAATTTGCAGAAGATAGTTCCACTTATGTCCCTATAACTTTTGTGCCTGAAAATTGGATAACCTAGGCTAATTGCGCCCATGGGTAACCCAAAAGTGTGTCAAAGCATGCATTGAATGATCTGTCTTTTTATCAAGCTGAAAATGTGAGACACTTGCTGTCTACAATGATCTTGATTCTCAATGAAGACATGTGTTGACACAAAAAACTGCTTTTATGGCAGAAAAAATGAGTTGAAAATGAAGGCATATGACGATCTTGCTCTATGCATAGTCATCAAAAACCAAAATGAAATGTGCAATCTCAGGTGTTCAAGTGTTGAGCTGAACATTATTTGCTAAGATGTTGTAATGATAAGTGACAATATGCTATAATTTGCAATGTGATGCAATGCCAAATAGTCAATGGACAATGTGAGAAATCTCCAAGTACCATGCTTGAAGAACTTGAAATCTAAATTGTGATGTTCCCCCCTATAAGATGATAGTGAAGAGTCATTTCAAAGGCCCCTTGGAAAGAGAACAACATATATGAACTTGTGTATAGAGATGCACATCTCAATTACGCTCGCTTGGGTTTTCATATTGAGTCTCCATTAAGTCGCTCTTTTGGGTTTTCAATTTAATAGGAAGAATTTGTAAGCCACTTTTTTGGGTTTTCAACTTACAACTCAAATGCAAAAGTATGATCTACAAGAGGCAATTTCTATAGCCTTAAATAATTTGTGCCAAGTTGCATATTTGGCGGTCTTAGTGTGTTCATGATCAATATTCCAATCGTAATGGGAAATCATGGGTATAAAAAGTCACTACCTCTATCAATACCATAGAGATTGAGTGGGTAATTGTATTATGTGGGAATTGAGTGCAGCTCTACAATTTTCTGAGTATGTTGTCGATCAATAGTACAAGTATCAATAGTATTCACAATGCTAAGCTTATCATCAGTTGGATTGATAACAACATCTGCATCATGAGTAGATAAACTCAACAAGCTTTTTTACTTTTGTTTAACAATATTTGTAATGCTTAACTCATTATCATCTAGACTTACAACAATATCTGCATTAGGAGTAGAGGATCAATCATCTGAAAAAGGCGATTGGACTCTCCTATAGGATTTTGACAATAGGTGAGCCTTCATTTGCTTTTTGGAATGGTCTATCCATCCAAAATGCATATGCTTCATTGATTATGTAGGTGGATCTCTAACAAAACATTGCTTTTTACAATGTGTGTTGATGACAGACAAACAAGGATGTAGATCTAAACAATCATTGGACGTATGTCTTCAACGTCCACAATGACATGTTTGGACTTGATGGGTTTTAGTACAAGGTGATTTTGATTGACAGGACAACTTGTCAATTTCACATTGTTGACCAACATGTGAAGATTTGACTTGGTTATTGTCTCCTAGACTGATACAATGTTTGTTGGGTTTTATTGTCTCTCAGACTTGTACAACAGGTGGAGATTCAATAATAGGAGTGTTAATGTTATAGCAGCTTCGGTTGATTCTTCCAGCTCACTTCCTTCGAGAAAGTCTCAAATTGAATATAGCCGTTGGCTATTCAATTTACCTTTTATTATTTTGTGTCTCATGCTTTGGCCGACATGTATAATTCGAAACTCATAAAAGACATTTACTATGCTAGGCCGACTTCATTAAAAAGAAATGAGATCTTGTAAGAGGCCGACATTAAAGACTTCGGTTCCTATACATATGCACAGTTTAGTTATTCATTTGATCATCGGTTATTCTCAAGCGCAAATACAATAAAGAAGCTCGACTCCATCTCCATCAAGTGCGAAAGATTCTAGATGTGAATAAGAGATCTGCTATCATCTCCATCGATTTGAACTTGTTGGCAGCGCGACTACTATGTGGATCGCGATCATCCGAGATTGAGTGCGCATACATCGTTCTTGATTTCTACAAGTGCGACTCATCAGTGCTAAGCAACCACCCAGATCAGTTCTAGTGTTGTCAAAGTCTGAGAGTTGAAGACAGTGCTAAGCAAACACTATTAGATCTGCATTCTATATCATCAGGTGTGATCTAGAGCTTGATATCTGTTATTGGTCTTGTGTTAGACCTTATTGTATTTTGTAAATCTACCACTGTTGCATCAAATATAAGAGAGATCTTTGTTGCTGGGTTTTTCTCCCTCAAGAGGAGGGTTTTCCCAGGGTATATACTGTGTTATCTTGTCTGATTTTTTGATTTATTTCCTGTGTACTTAATCTGTTCACAAATTTTAACATGGTATCAGAGCGGGTTTGAGGATCGTGATCAGATTATTGCACTCAGCTTATCTCATCTGTTCAGCTTGTCAAGATGGTGTATGATTTGAAGGTTGAGGGTTCAAGCGTTTCCATGTCTCATTCAGCATTATCAAGCTGCATACCTTCCAACTCCAACACCTGGATAATTGACAGTGGTGCCTCCCGTCACATAACCGGATTCAAGGAGCACCTATCAAGTTTGGTGGAAAAGGATTCTTCTGAACAAGTCATCATTGGAGATGATGCCAGCTACTCCGTAAAGGGAATTGGGACCTCCACACTTCACTTGGATTCCGGCATATCGTTTCAATTGGGTAATGTTCTTTATGTTCCCGGAATCAAGCGTAATCTTATTTCTATTTCAGCCTTGGAAGATAAAGGATATCAAGTTGCCTTCTCCAAAGGCAAAGTTCTAGTGTGGATGCAGAACTCTAACTTCAAGGATGCTCAAGTAATTGGAGTTAGATATGATAACCTCTACAAGGTTTGCTCACATCCTCTACAAGCATTGGTTCATGACTCTTCCAGTCTTTGTGATCTTTGGCATCGGAGATTGGCTCACTTGCACTTCCGAGCTCTACCCATTATGGAGAAGATGGTGACGGGCCTTCCTAAATTCAACCAGGAGCACGAAGGTACATGCAAGGGCTGCGCATTAGGTAAGAATATAAAAGCCCCCTTTCATAGTAGAGAAAATAGATCTAAGTGTATTTTAGACCTAATTCATTCTGATTTATGTGGTCCTATGTCTGTTCCTTCTTCGAGTGGTTTTTTGTATTATGTTCTCTTTATTGATGATCACTCTAGGAAGACTTGGATTTATTTTTTGAAATCTAAAGAATCTGAAGAAGTACTGGATAGGTTTAAAGAGTTTAAAGCTTTTGTAGAAAATCTTTCTGGTAAACGAATTAAGGTTCTCAGATCTGACAATGGTGGAGAATACACCTCTAGTAGTTTTCGAAACTTTTGTACTGATGCAGGGATTAAGAGGGAGCTCTGTGTTCCCTATAATCCTCAACAAAATGGTGTTGCCGAAAGGAAGAACAGGACAATTGTGGAAGCAGCAAAGGCCATGATCCATGATCAAGATTTGCAAACCTTCCTATGGGCAGAAGCTTCTAGGACAGCAGTATATGTTCAGAACAGATGCCCTCATAAGATCTTGGAGAATATGACTCCAGAAGAAGCCTTTACAGGGAAGAAGCCTGAAGTCAGCCATTTGAGGATCTTCGGTTGTCCTGTCTATGTTCATGTTCCCAAAGAAAAGAGAACCAAACTGGAGCCTTCTGGCAAGAAGGGAATCTTTGTGGGCTACAGTGAGACATCAAAAGCTTACAGAATTTATATTCCAGGTCAGAAGTTGATAGAGATCAGTAGGGATGTCACATTCGAGGAAGATGTTGCATTCAGGAGATCCAGAGGGATTCATATGGAGATTGATAATGAAGAGTCTCCTCAGGACATGGAGGTTGACCATACTCCTGAGATTCAGAGGGAGACAATGGAACCAAAGGAAGATCTTGATCCAGTTGAACCTCTGGAACCTACTGATGGGCCTACTGACATTACTATTGGGAGGAAGAGACCTCTATGGGCTAGTCGCACTATGCAAGAGGCTGAAAACTTTGCAGCTCCTAGAGGCACATTCAGAGAAAGCAAAAGGCCACATAAGTTCTCCAGTTATGTTGCCTTAATGAGTCAGATTATAGAATCTGAGCCTTCCTGTGTTGAGGAAGCATCCAGTCTTCAAGTCTGGAGAGATGCTATGACAGAGGAGTATCAGTCAATTCTCAAGAACGATGTTTGGGATATCGTTCCTAGACCCGAGGGCAAGTCTGTGGTATCTTCTAAATGGCTATTCAAGATTAAACATGCTGCAGATGGAAGCATTGAGAAGTACAAGGCAAGATTTGTGGCTCGAGGGTTTTCTCAGAAAGAGGGAGTTGACTATGATGAGACCTTTGCTCCTGTTGCTCGCTACACTTCTGTCCGAACCATCATTGCTATTGCTGCATCTAGAGGATGGAAGATTCACCAGATGGATGTGAAGACAGCTTTTCTCAATGGAGTAATTGAGGAAGAGGTTTACATAGAGCAACCTGATGGATTTGAGATTCATGGGAAGGAGTCACATGTTTGCAAGTTGAAGAAGGCCTTGTATGGTCTTAAGCAGGCCTCGCATGCATGGTACGAAAGGATTGATCAGTATCTATCAAGCCTGGGTTTCTTGAAGAATGATGCTGATTCAAATCTCTACTTCAAGGTAATCAATGGTGATGCATTAATTTTGGTTTTATATGTTGATGATCTAATCCTCACTGGAGAAGATCACCTGATTCTTGAATGTAAGAAGGATTTAACTTCTGAATTTGAGATGAAGGACCTTGGGCTCATGCATTACTTCCTTGGTTTAGAAGTCTGGCAGAGGCCAGATGGTATGATTTTAAATCAAGGGAAGTACACCATTGACATACTTAAGAGATTTGGCATGATGGATTGCAAATCCATGTCTACTCCCATGGAGACCAATCTTCATAAATTGAAGGAGGCTGCAGCTAGTTCAGATTTGGTGGATCCTACGTTGTACAGATAGCTGATTGGATCCTTGATGTATCTAGTTAACACTAGACCTGATATTTGCTATGCAGTGAGTGCACTTAGCCAGTTTATGTGTGATCCGAGACAGATACATCTTGTTGCAGCTAAACATATCCTGAGATACTTGCGTGGCACAGTTGGATATGGGTTGAAGTATACTTCAGATGCAGACTTGGAGTTACTTGGTTTTACTGATTCTGATTGGGCAGGTGTGTCACGGATCGGAAGAGCACCTCTGGCTGTTGCTTCAGTTTGGATTCTGCTATGATTTCCTGGTGCAGAGGAAGCAGTCTTCTATAG
Source organism: Sequoia sempervirens (assembly GCA_007258455.2). Taxonomy (NCBI): domain Eukaryota; kingdom Viridiplantae; phylum Streptophyta; class Pinopsida; order Cupressales; family Cupressaceae; genus Sequoia; species Sequoia sempervirens. Next base: position 182,628,809 of record VDFB02193867.1, read on the forward strand.
CATTGAGCACAGCAGAGGCTGAGTATATTGCAGCTTGCATGGCAACTCGAGAAGCAGTGTGGCTTCGTAAGCTCCTTGCAGGATTGTTTGGACAAGCAATGGAGCCCACCATTATTCATTGTGATAATCAGAGTTGTGTGAAGCCTTCTGTCAATCCTGTGTTTCATGACAGAACCAAGCATGTTGAGATCAAGTACCACTATATCAGAGATATGGTACTAAAGACTGACAGCTTGAGGTACATTAGCGATGAGCAGACGGTGATATTCTCACCAAGCTCTCGCCAGGTAAAGTTCGTACTCTCGGTAGACAAGCTTGGTATGGTGGAGAATCCAGCCTTGACTGAGTATGAGTCTCAGCATCAGTGAGCCTTGCTTAATGAGTTCTTCTCTGTGAGAGAAGTTCGAGGTGAAATCCCTTGTTAATGCATCTTCTTCTGTGACGGAAGAATTTGAGGTGAAAGCCCTCGTTTCCACCCTCTGAGAGAATCATGGTGGATGTCATGTGTGCGACTCCATGACATATGTCGTACTTGTGTTTCACCCTCTGGGAGAGCCATGGTGAAAGTCACATTGAGGTGACAACATCACGCAAGTGATGAACACTTGTACTTACTATTGCACATTCTTCTGTGACGGAAGAATTTGAGGTGAAAGCCCTCGTGTCCACCCTCTGAGCTGAGTCATGGTGGATGTCATGTGTGTGACTCCATGACAACATCACGTGAGAGAGTCCGTGATGATCCTTCTGTACTCGTGTTTCACCCTCTGGGAGAGCCATGGTGAAAGTCACATTGAGGTGACACCATCACGCAAGTGATGAACACCAGTACTTAACCATGTGATGGTTGATATCACATTGAGGTGATATATATCTCTCTTTACATTTGATTGCAGGCAATGGTGGCAGATGATTTGTCTTCAGCTGGAAGTTCTCTCCCTAGCTGAGAGGGAGTGTTAATGTTATAGCAGCTTCGGTTGATTCTTCCAGCTCACTTCCTTCGAGAAAGTCTCAAATTGAATATAGCCGTTGGCTATTCAATTTACCTTTTATTATTTTGTGTCTCATGCTTTGGCCAACATGTATAATTCGAAACTCATAAAAGACATTTACTATGCTAGGCTGACTTCATTAAAAAGAAATGAGATCTTGTAAGAGGCCGACATTAAAGACTTCGGTTCCTATACATATGCACAGTTTAGTTATTCATTTGATCATCGGTTATTCTCAAGTGCGAATACAATAAAGAAGCTCGACTCCATCTCCATCAAGTGCGAACAGATTCTAGATGTGAATAAGAGACTGCTATCATCTCCATCGATTTGAACTTGTGTCAAGGTGCGGACTATAAAAAGGATCAGTGCGAATTCATCTGAGATCTGAGTGCGCATACACTGGTTCTGTGATTTCATACAAGTGCGACCTCATCAGTGATCTAATTGCGAATTTACCAGATCAGTTCTGTCAAGTGTTGTCAAAGTCTGAGAGTTGAAGACAACAGTGCTAAGCAAACATTATTAGATCTGCATTCTATATCATCAGGTGTGATCTAGAGCTTGATATCTGTTATTGGTCTTGTGTTAGACCTTATTGTATTTTGTAAATCTACCACTGTTGCATCAAATATAAGAGAGATCTTTGTTGCTGGGTTTTTCTCCCTCAAGAGGAGGGTTTTCCCAGGGTATATACTGTGTTATCTTGTCTGATTTTTTGATTTATTTCCTGTGTACTTAATCTGTTCACAAATTTTAACAAGGAGGACTAATAGGTATTGTATCCATGATGGGTTTTGACAAAACACTTTTTGATTAGACACAATAACATTGTTCTATGGCATAGGAGGGGACTCAAAACTTTCCTTCAAGGACTTTATGTCTTTACCAACCTTGTGAGTTGAACTGCTTGAAGAAATAACATCATTTTTTATTTTTGACATCTTTCTTCTTTGCGCATTGGGTGTTTGATCTTGCAACCTATTGATTTCTTGTTGTAACATCTTGTATTGATTGCAAAATTGCATAAACAAAGGCTTTTATTGATGCTAACATTCTGATAATGCTTGGAGACAATACAATTCACAACACCTAGTGACTTTTGCTATCAAATGGGGATGTGGATTGGTTCCTTATCACTCCAAAAGGTTTCCTTTTCTATATACAATTGGATTGATATACCATACCTCTCAATATGCTCACCCTTTCGATATACTTGTCTGTATGTGGAAGAAACTTGTCCTTTCGATATATCCATTAGTACATGAAAGAGATATTAAAGCACATGAGAGTAGAGAGGTACGTGGCACTTAGGCAGCATATGAAAATGATTCGTCCTATCAATGACACCTATTTAGAAAGAAAAAATTCATATTGTCAAGATTTATGTTTTATGATAGCGACAATTGGTTAACAGAGGAAATAAAATGAAAATGATAGTGTCCTTATTTCTCCCCAATGATTTATAGGGATGAAGCCACATATGTCGTTGTTGCTGCTATTTTAGTCATTTGATGTAGTAGTTCAGTCATGATAACTTAACTTGTAAACTTGAACTAGAGCCATCATATCTACCAAACACTACAATTTGTTTTTATTTTACAAATTTTGTTTTGATTTTTGAGTTTTGACTCCTACCAAAAATTAAAAAAATTGACTTATTGCTCGAAATATTCGACAAAACTAAAAATGTATTGGCTAAAAGATGACCCCTCTTAAAATAAATTTCTGTCTACTAAAGGGAAATTTTCTTTTTAGTCAATTACAAGAAAGGTCCCCCTAAAAAAGTTTTTGGATTTGAAAAGAAACAACTTCTAAGCTAATTTGCCTCCCAAACTAATGACCCATCTTTGTTACTTTTAAAAACACCCAAATTTATCCCTAAAGTTATTCAAAACCTAAAATATAAAATGCTTTGTCAAAAAATGTAAACCCTAAATTCCCTAATAAAAAATTCTAAATGGAAAAATCTTGGAATCAAACACATACTATGGTGGCAGAAACATTTCAAACAAGGAGCAAGAATGGGAGGCCATGAGTAGGAATGGGCAGCAAGAGATTTTGGATCTTTAGCTTTATCTCTATTTGAGGCATTGAAGACATGGTGCTAGGCAGAGTAGTTACCTTTGTAGAATACAACCCGTTGTTGGTCCTTTTAACAAAGCAATCTATCTGCTTCCTCCAGGTCTGCTACTCATCACTTACTTCCATCCAACAATTTAAAAAAGAGAAAAACACATCCAACATAAGTATGGTGGCAGCAGTGGGCTGTGTGAAGGCAATGTGCATAACACTTGAGATAATTACAAAGGATCTCTAGATGGAGAAAGCTGGCTTTTGGTTATATGTTTTCTACCTTCACGTGTTTCAAGACAATTTAGAATGTTTATTATGGAGGGACCTTTGTTGGGCCAACATCGATAGCCATAGAAGATGAATTTGCAAGAATTAGAGGGAGTGGCTATGAAAATCTGGGGCGGTCCTTCGCATCAATTGATACATGGTATTATTTCATCTATTTTGATCTTAGTTACTTTTTTTCACTTTCCAACTTTGGGATTTGTATTGCATGGCAGAGCCCTGGCTTTGTTGCTCTCAATCTTGCCTTTGCACTTCATAACCTTGCTCAAGATAAATACAAAAGCACTGAAAACATAAGTATGGTGGCAGCAGAGGGCCATGTGAAGGCAATCTGCAGACCACTTGAAATAATTACAAATTTACAGATGATCTCTCGATGGAGAAAGCTGACTTTTGGTTATAGGTTTTCTACCTTCATGCGTCTCAAACACGAACAGATTTTCAAGACAATTTAGAATGTATATTATGGAGGGACCTTTGTTGGGCCAACATCGATAACCATATATGATGTTTTTGTAAGAATCAGAGGAAGTGGCTATAATAATCTGGGGTGACCCTTCACATCAATTGATCCATGCTATTATTTCATCTATTTCGATCTTAGTTATCCCTTTTCACTTTCCAACTTCAGCGTTTGTATTGCATGGCAGAGCCCTGGCTTTGCTGCTCTCAATCTCGCCTTCACACTTCATAACCTCACTCAAGATAAATACAAAAACAGTCCTTGAACTGTCCCAACAGATACATCAATTCATTGAAGCCTAAGCCAACAACTTAACCTTCACTTCTCACTAAATTTGTTTCTTCAGTGGCTCTTTTGTAAGGACTCTGACATCATACAGCAGCTCTCAGGACCATGAAAAGACATGCAGGTGTTGTAGAACACAAACGGCAACAATATAAGAACAGCATTTTGAATGATTGGGAAATTCCTAATTTAAAGACTGAAACCCCAGATGATTGGAAGAATATTTTATTGCGAGAACAGAGGATGAATAACCTGCTCTGATACTGATGTCAGGCTTGGGAACAAAATATAGAAAATATTGACAAATGAAATGGATGGGATTTAGATGACCAGAAAAATATGAGAAGCTTATTCCATTCAATCAAAATGAAAATGACTGTTCAATTCATATTTTAGATTACTGTTTAGCTTCTTGTGTATCTCAGAAATATAAAATATAAAATATTATCCTACTACTCCTAGAATTAATGTGATAGTGTAACAATTACTGCCCCATTAGTGACCATTGGCCAAAGAAGGTCAGCAGAACTGGAAAGTATAATCAGCAAATATGGCAGAAGACGGTGCCTAAATTACCATCCACAAGAGAAAAGAAGGAACAGAACAAAATATATGATAAACTAAAAGGTGGGTTTACCAAGAAAGTCTAAGCCCAATAGCATTGTACCTTTTTCTGTAATGCTTCCCACTTCTTATAATGGTTAACCAAATGATATATAAATGTATGTATATGTACATATATGTGCATATATTCAAATCTTTTGCAGTATGTCCATTACACATATTTTAATGTGCTTGTAAACTTATTTTTCTTTTGTCAGATTGAGGAGAGTAATGAAGCAAGACAGAAATTTGCAAACACAAAGTCAATATCATCTTCACAATTCTTTGGTGAGCAGAACAAAGCCGGTGATCCAGAAACACAAGTTCGCTTGCAGAAGTTCTCGGTAAGTTTTTACTAGTTTTTCTTTGTTCTTGTTGATATTTGAGAAAAAATGCTGATTTCATTATAATATTGTTTTTAATCCCAATGATATAGTTGAAGTTTTGAAATCATAAGCAAGAATGGAGACGTGCTGAGTCTAATGACAATCCTTAGTTGCTTGGCATATTTTGAGCTTCAAGTCTAAAATAATCCTGGCAGTTTTTTGTGAAACACATCTAGGCCTTGTTTTTTCTTTGGGCTTTTGCTAATCGACATATTCCCAACTCAGTTTGGTCTATAGGAACCAACTATAATGATCTTAAATATTTGAAGTTGTGAATATCAAATGTTTTCTGGTAACCACATTTTTTTAGTGAGATGTGTATCTAAGCTAACTAGTTATATTTCTGTTTGTAGGGCTCAACTGGCATATCAAGTGATCAGTTTTTTGGGCATGATGAAGATGATTCTCCACTGGATCTGACAGCAAGTGAGCTCATCACAAGGATATCGTTCCAGGTATAATTTTATCCTCTTAAAAAATGCTATTCTTCCTGGATGAAATTTTTTCTAATGTCTGCAGAAAGATCTCAGAATATAAACAATATAAGCTTTATATTTGTGATTTTTTGAAGTATCTATGGAAAGAATGTGTCACTATAAATATTTTAAACTTGCTATGGAGACTGTAGAAAAAATTGTAATATATGGTTCTTTTGGTATCTCGTTCAAATTCATACTAAAAGTTTCCATGGAAATTTAAAAAAAAATGTGTCACTATATTTATTTTAAACCTGCCATGGAAATTGTATAGAAAACTTATAATAAATAATTCTTCTGTTTATTGGTGACATAACCAGCTTTTAAATAGGGAAAAAGATGTAAGTAATTGAATCATTTCCTGCAAAGTTCACGGCCTTTCTAGATTGTCTGATTCAGTTTAAGAGGTTACATTTATTGATCAATATGTTTCACCATCAGTTACTCTAGTAATTGAGAAGTGAAATTTTTGCAGAAATTTTATTTATGCAAAGAGTCAGATGTGGAATTTTAATGTTGCCTTTTCTTCTGATGTAAAAACTGATTTTCACTGATTGTTATCATACATTATACATCGTGCTATCAATTCACAGGCTACATTTTTTAATGTATTTTCCAATGCATTCTATGATTTTGAATGTGTTGTACCCCAAATAAATTTTTTGGCATTCTGTGTAAATTGAGCTAAATCTTGTTAAAATGCCATGAAAGGTCTGTTTTAGGTCAAACCAATCATAGAATCTTGGTGGGTTTCTGTCAAGGAACACATGTACAAAATTCTGAAAAATTGAAAATTAGGGTTTTTTCCCCTATTTTCAGGGAAATCCCCCGAAAATAGGACCTTCCCAGAAATGATCGAAAATGATTTTGATAGGCTTAAAGGGCTTCACGATCACATTGGTCAAGTCAGAATCATCAAAAGACACGTTTTACTCTGGTGGGTCTATTTCTCTTTTTCAGGAACGAAGTTAGGAGCTCCACAGCCATTAATGGCAGATTGGCCAGTACCAAGCGCTGAAAGCTAAGCTTCAAAAGCTTCAACGATACAACCATGGCGGAAAAGGTCGAAAAAGATGCTGTTTGACGAAGGAGATTCCTGAAAACGAAAAAGGTCAAAATTTGACTAACTCTGGAGATGTTACGAAAGGGGAGATTGCTCACATGTTGAAAAGGCGCCTTCTTCAAGCAGGGGCGCCCATGATCTTTGAAGGTCAAATGAAGTCAGTAAGATCATCCGAAGCAGTCATTCTTGACGTTTGACTGCTGGCTCAACAGTGAAACAAACATCCAGATCATCCGATGAATGGATCGTAAGCAGCTGCTGACAAAGCAAAAAAGAGGCAGTTGAGGAATTATCAGGAAATCACAGGTAAACGACAAAGTTGCAAGAAAAAGAGCCTTTTCAAAGCAAAGGCGCCCTTTCTTTTGGACTTCCAGATGCTGACCAATGACAAAGGGCTTCCTTTGATGACCTTCTCAGCTCAAGCAAATCTCGGAAACGCAACTGCAAGCATCAATACCTGACAGAGTAGTCAACGGATAATCTGGATCAAAGTAGGCAACTTGTCAGATGAAAATAATCAAGCTAAAAGGCAAAAGCGCCCTTTTCAAGGAGGGGCGCCCTTGGATAAAGGAACCCTAATTTGAGATCCAGATTTCCCGAAGACAGTCATTCTTAGCAGAACAGAGCTGAGTACCTGATGAAACGTCATGTGAAAACATCTGACTCTCCGATCAACGAGAAATCCAGTTCAAGGCACGAGAGGTCATTTCAAATAAGCTGAAGAACGAAGACTGAAAAATCACTAAGGCATTGGCAAAAGCGCCCTTTCTTGGGAAAGGCGCCCAGTCTTTTGGAGCCCTTAACTCAGCTTTTTATCATTCAGTCTCCCAGGCACTTCTTTCCAGTTTGGATTCAGCTCCGCAGTGAACGTGTCCGTGACGTCTCAGGATAAACAGACAACGCCAGATTCAGGATCCAACATGGGGTTTTTCAGGAGAGAAAATACTAAAAACTTGCAAAAAATGAAAAGGGACGCCTAAAAGAAGTCAAAGGTCATTTGTTGACTAAAGTCAAAAGCTTTTTGAGCTAAAGTTGGCTAAAACGCTCCACGATTGGTGGAAATCACCTTTTTAACTTCAGATCAAACTCAAATCACCTTTTGAGCTTGTGTTAGGTCCCCAAATTTGTGGATCTGAAGCCCAAACATATATATTCAAGGTGAAGGCGTCCATTTCATTATTTCATTGCAGGTTGAAAGATAAAAACAGCCACAAAGCTCTCAAAGGACGCCATTGAAGATCTGAAAGAGGTTTTCGTCCGTTCTTCATTTTTATTGCAGATCTGAAACAGGAAAGGGTTGCTATTTTTGAGGATTGGACCAGAGATAGTTTTTTTTGAAGATCAGATAAAACTTCCAATCCACCTTCTGTCTTTTTCCTCTCTTCTTGTCTTAGGTTTTCTTGCATCTGACAGAAAAAGCAACAGGCTACATCAGATCTGATCAACTGGGTAGATTCAGTATCATTTTCCAGAGAAACCCATCTCGACAAATTTTCCAAAATCAGCAAACTTGCTGCCCCTATTTTTGGGGTTTTTCCAAAAGTTTCGCATCCAAATTGAGGAACCGGGTTCGCTCAAAGATTAGCACGCATCAAACCTATGTGCCAGATTTTTACGGAAAAATACTTCCTGGCGAGCCATTTTTAAGGGTTTCCGAAAATCATCTGAACTAGGTCAAGCTTACTACCAATCTTTTAAGTTTTCAGGATGCACATTCTCAGTGCGACGAGACCAAGACGGTCTTACTCCATGATTACCTGAAAACAGTTGACACAAATCTACACCAAGTAAATCCAGTGGTCGATTTGGAGCAGTTAGAAGGCATGAATCAAATAACATTGCAGAATATCGAAGAATCCGGATTGCTGCAAGCCGCATCAATTCCCATCACACTACAAAGCGTAGAGCTCGTAACCGCTTGTATCAAGCATTACAACCCTACCACCAGAGAAATCAGAGCAGCAGATGGAAGAATTGTTTGCAGTTTAAAGCCTCAGGATATCGAAAGATGTTTTGATATTCCCTCACATCCTAACAGCAAAGTCATATCATTGACGGAATGTGAGAAAGCTTTTGAGACAGCCAAGGACAAGTGTCAAAGGATTATGGCCGAAAAATGGCTGAAAGTGACAAAGGCAAGCTTGCCTAAGTTGTTGGGGCGAGGAGAATGTAAAGACGAGTACGCAGTGTTAATCACTCTACTCAACAGAGTCACTGGAGAAGAAGATTGTCGTCAGTTCCAGCCATGGATGTACTATGTCATCGCTAAAATCATTGGCAGGAGGGAATACTATGACTGGGCCACTTTGATCAGTGACACACTCCACCGACAAATCACTGGGTATCTGGAAGCTCATAGGTTCCACATGTGCTCCTACCTAGTATACCTAATAGCCTTCCAAGGCGATTTTAGGTTATTGAACAATGTGGGAACCTTAGGTGTGCAGAAGGTTCACGAGTTTTTCACACGTCTTGAGTTTACTCAAGCGGAAAGACACTTCAAGAAGACAAGTGATCACTTCACCATGCACATAGTTCGTGAGCTTAACCATGAGATGCACGTGCGTATTTCACAGACAGCCAGAGAGGCAATGGCGGATTGGGCAGATTGGTTTATCCAATTTCCTACATTCTCCTACATACGCGTGTATGGCTACATTGGCCACCCCGCCATGCTACCAAGACACCCTTCAGATAGGGTAGTTTTCATGGAGTTCCTGAGACAGTTGTCTGAGGTTCATGTCCACTTGCGCTTGAAGAGGAAGACAGCTGTTAACTTTCCCGTTGAAATGGGACTATATAGATGTGAATCCGCGGCAGATGCAAAGATGATGGGTCAAGAAACAAGGAGGTTTAACCTCAAATATCTCATTGATAGAAGATCTTATGATCCCAGAGGACTCTATGCAGCACACCTCGAGCAACACTCGTCACATAAGTCTTCTATGGAAGATTATTGGGTGAATTGTAAAGACGAGTATGAAGTGCGAAGAAGGAACTACAGCAGATTCAGACTCCCACAGATTGCTGATTTCATGTCAGCAGACATTGAGGGCCTGTCAGATGATGAGGGGGAAGTCATTCTCCCCACATTCTTCGCAGATTCAGTTGACTCCCAACCGCTCCCGAGAGTGGATTGGTATGCCAAAGAGGATACATCTATAGAAGAAAGAACGAGTAGAGTGGTTAGAAATAGCCAACTCTATCTCGACAGCAAGAAATCAAGGAAGGTGATACCTCACAGAACAGAGCCGCCACAGGTTCAGTCTACACCACCTTCCACTTCAAGAAGGAAACCTAGACAAAAGCAATGGTGCAATCCTCCCCAAGGGATGAGGATGTCCAAACCTAGAACACAGAGGACACCAGTGGAGAAAGCCACACATAGTCCTGAAATAATCACGGGTATTGCTGCCCCAGAACAAAGAGTAGAGACTGCTACCCCTGATTCAGCAGAAGTTATCACGGAGGAACCAACAGCATTAGTTGTTGAAGAACCAGTGGCTGAGCCAATGGCAGAGGTAGCAACAGTAGAAGCAGCAGCAGAAACGGTGCCTGTTATGGAAACAGAGCCGCCACATCACCAGTATCACAGCGAACACAGGTCCTCATCGACTTGGATTCGCCACCGAGAGACATTACTCCAGCACAGTCTCACACATCTAGCGTTCAAGGGCCTCACGTCCCTCCTAGTGAAGTTCGCCGAGATTCTATTTGGCTCGAAGGTTTCCTAGGAAGGAAGAGGGAAAAACCCTCATATGAGCTTGACTTTACCGAATTCGACCACGTCCCACAAGACACGTCGGCGAAGAGGTTAAAGAAACAAGTTCACATAGAAAGGAATGCAGATTGTGAGATCGTTATAGAGACTGCCGCTCCACCAGTAGAGAAAAGCATACACGAGGTTCAAGTAGAGGACTACACTTTGTCTCAACTTAACCTCGGGAAGACTACACGACAGGTGGAGGCGGATCTTCTCGGAATAGCTTCGGTGAGCGCACAAGAAAGAATGGCCAAGGATGGTAAAGAAAAGGCAGCCTTAAAGGCTGAAAATCAGAAACTGAGGTCTTACATCACCAGCTTGATACATGGCACACCGAACGTCTCAGCCTTACCGGCAGGACTACTAGATCTCCCCGCCGAACAAAATCATCGGCAATTGTTAACATTCGGCAAACACTTGAGAAATCAGGTGGAAGAGTTTGTTCTCAAGGGTAGATGCGTACTGGCAAACCTATACCAGTTACGGGATAGAGCACATGAACTTCGTGTGGAGATCCAGCAGTCGGAACAAAGGATTGCAGAAAAGAGGCTTGAAGACGAAAGTACAATTGCAGATTTGCAATTAGCATATCAATCAGTATACTCTGAGGAAAACAAGCAACATCTTTTTGCTTGGAAGGAACAATTGGCGTACAAGGTGAAAGCCTACGACGCTCATTCAGTAGAGATGATTGATTACAGAAGGGTGGTTGCCACTATTATCAACTTCGCAAGAATGTTGGTAATATCTTTCCCTTGCATGGAATATCAGCGTGAGGGAGGAGAATACGTCGAGTTGGTGACTGTACAGAACCAGTTCAGGGATGTCATCCGCAGCACCTTTCTTGACGATCCAGAGGGTTGTAAGCTGGCTAAGGTAGCAGCTTTATCGACCAAGTTAGAAGAGGCAGCATCTCAATGCATTGACTTCAGAAATCAGCTCACAACGGGTGAGGTCATGCTCCGACGCCACGTCATCATCCTACAGAGCATTAACTCCCCAGAAGCTGATGAGGTCAATCAATGGATTGAGACACTGTTGATTAATGGCGAGCTATAAATGCACCAGAAGAAGGACGCCATACACCCTCCAAGTGGCATTCATGAGACTTGAGTTGACTTGATGCTTCTTTCCAAGTCAACTCAAGATGCTATTAAATGTAGTTGGAGTTAACTTGATGCTTCTTTCCAAGTTTAACTCCACTTTCCTTAAATCATGCATTGTCAGATCCCACTAATTAAGGATGTCTAATTGACTTCCACGATTTGAGGATCTTAGATCTCCACTAAATGTGGATGTCTATTTTGGAGGGAGACTTTACATTTAAGTTCACCTTTAGTTTGCTTTCAGTCAACTGAAGTAGTTTCCAGTTGACTCTTTGTTGACTTTCAGTTAACTGAAGTAGCTTTCCAGTTAACTGCTTGTTCCCCCTATTTAGGAATAAATCTTGCTAATTGATTGGCAAGAACTCATTGTTAACTCAAGGAGATTTTGGGGTTGCCCACTCCTTTGAGTCCTATAAATAAGAGCCTTGGGCTCATTATTTGTTTAACCTTTACTTGCTATGCAAAATTGCTGCGCCATTGTTGCCAACACTTTGAAAGCGAATATTTGTTCACTCTTGGATGAGAGTTCGTTGGATGATTGTAATTGTGCATGATTTCGTGCCTTTGCTTTCCCAACTTTTGTAGTTCGTTGATAAAGCATTGAAGAAGAATATCAGAAGGCGCTTGCATTTTGATCATCTTATTTGAGTTATGTCTACGTCCTGTGTTTAATAGCTTGTTGTCTCATTTCCCTCCTCGGATAGGAGTCCCTCCTCCTTGGATATTTGTTATTGACAGTTGTCGTTTGATGTTGTTTAATGTATTGACTTCCAAGCTATACTTCGGATAGGAGCCCTCCTCCTTAGCAAGCTCGTTGGCCAAGGCATCGTGATTCTGTTGTTTCTAGTAAACTATTTCTTAAGCTCATACCTCGGATAGGAGTCCCTCCTCCTTGGCAGATCTCAGATCTAGTTTACCGTGCAGAGTGTTTGCTTGTACCAACCTTATCCCGGTGTATACCCGAGAGTTCAGAGCCTCGGTCATATCCTCTGGAGACGGCGAATTCAAGTGATTCAACCATTCCATTCCCGCTCCTTTACCCTCATGCTCTGTTCATCTTGAAGGTATTGGATAGATAGAAGCTAGTTAGTCGTAGTTAAGATCTGCAGAAACCAGAGAAAAGCTTAGCTACGGCGCATTGTGTTTGTGCACCCTTGTGTCCTGCCGCTGAAGCATAAAAAGATAGGAACTTAGTTAAACATTTCCCTTCCCTACGCATTGCTCCCAGCAGAGAGGGACTTCTCCTCTTTAAATAACGAAGAAGTGTTGCAAAACATTTGAAATAGCTGAACGTTTACAATCAGCACTCCAGAGGTGCTAATTTAAACGCCAACAGAATGGTCTTTGGATCAAATGATTAATGCCTTTGCAATTCTATACATGGAATTCAGATGTTTTCAAATATTAGCAAATCATGATTTGGGTGCTAACCTAAGAGAGAAATTGAATTCCTTATGACTGCTGTCACAGGTCTTTTCCTTCAAAATATTAGATCTGTTTCAGTGTGACTGGTTCATTTTTGAAAAAATGTTTCATATTCTTCTAATTCTGGGAGTTCCTTCAGAGTCCAGACGTTTGCTGATTTGCAATTAATTATTTATTCTAATGACAATATCATATAAATATTCTCGATGTATTCTCTTCCATGAAAGCATATCATCTATTCATTTCAATTAGAGAAAAGAGTTGATATACTGTGGATTGTGGATTGTTACCTAGAACAGTGGCTTGAGGCAATTCTTCATTCTCAGGTTACCTATTACTCCAAGATCAAAACAGTGATTAGAATGATGTGCTTTCTCATGTCTTATTGATACACATTACAAGAAGCTGATGGTCCTCTTTCAAGACGTTTACTCATGAAGCTTTAACATTTTTTATATGTCTAGGTGGTTACGATTTTTCAGATTTTATTGAGATTCAAGATCCTCCAAACCTACCCTTTCCATGAAATGTCTCTCATCACTATTTTATATTGTAGATATTTCCTTATCATCCCTTTCCAAAAGTGGTTGGTGACAACCAAAAAAAGCTATTTTATATTACTCATTTTCTTATCAATCCTACAATACAATCTACCATCCGCATTCACATAAGCCAAGAGGAGACCAAACCAAATGACAGAAAGTGCCACCAAGTCCAGTAGAGAACAGATCATAACAAGAATCAATAAGACCCTGATATGAACACGGTTGCAACAACTAAGAGAGAGGACGTGATATTGCAGCAACTGTACATGCTGCAGACTCATCTGTGTTATGTTTATATAAATTACAAAGATATAGGAGTCTTGCAGGAGAAGAGAAACATATGCAGTGATGTGTACAATATTTAAGGATATACAGAAGCATTTAATAAAATAGAATAGTCCATGTAGATATGCCTTTTAGACCATTTGATTGTTTCATCAACCTCTTTATGAAAAAAACCAAAGATCAGTTATTGATACATCCCACCGTAGACCCTGCAGTGAGGAAGGTGTTCTAGAGCAAGGTGCTGGAGTTGGCATTCATGGTAGTTGCTAATTAGTGCCTTCATTCTCTCCAGACAACCATTAGCCATCCATTGTAATTGTTTTATGTTCAAAAAATTTATTATGATTTTAAGACAAAATTCACTTGTGTAGGCAATCTCAAAATATTTGTTACATAACAAACAAGTGGTCATAAGCCAATTTTGGCAAACATGTGCAAAAGTTATGATGTTTTGAAAATTCAGACTAGTTTTAGACAAGACATGCTCCTCTCCAGTGCAATTTCAGCACTGTCCTGATTTTTGGAGATAAAAATTTATTAAGTGGATAAATTAGACCCTAAGAATTTGTACTCGTTGGAATTGTGGATGAGACTAGTTTCCAAACAGGTAAGTTTTAGAGACAAATTTGACCTAATGACCTGGGTATGATGGTAAACACAGACAGAGGTACTGTTTTCCTGTTTTCAGACGATCAATTCAAAATTTTCGGATTTCAACAAAATGGAAGGGGGCAAATTCTGAACTTTAGGCCTTCTGGAAATGAAAAGGATAAAACAAACATTGTCCAAACCCTATGACTATTGTCTGAGATGTATTATCCTCTTAACAAAAGGAAAATGAAATGGGCAGTTTCGAAAAATAAGGCTGAGTATTGACCAAATAACTCAACATGGTATACTTATTTTGCTTCTAGCAGGTCATGGCAGACCTTTCTTGCTTCCAACAGGCTGTGGCAAAAGCGCCTTCAAAAAACACCTTCTAACAGCAAAAATGCCTTCAACAAGGCCTTTTGGATGTGATCTTTAGGGAAATTGATGTGGATTTTGTAGTTGGACATGATTAGCATATATTGCAAGCAATGCGAGTGTATCTAAACTCTCAACTTTGCCTTTTTGATTCTAACCCTTAATCTTGTTTATGCTTGAATTCAAGCAACACTTATGAAAGACATTATACTTATTGAAGTCCGAAATGAATGGAGGAGTATCTTATTGCAAAAATGGAGGAAGAATAACATGCTTTGTAAATAAACATGAATGGCGAATAATAGACAAGAATTTAGAGAGAGGGATGGAGGAATAACAAAAATGAAAAAATAACCTGTTCTTCACTTTCAGCCAAAGTTATTCATCCTGTTCTGATATCAATGTCAAGCCTGAGAATGCAAAAAAAAAAAAATTGACAAATGAACAGGATGTGGACAACCTTGAAAAATATTTAATGAAAGCTTCAACCATTCATCTATTCATTGCATACACAAAATGAGAGACAATGCACATATTTAACAATATGAATATGTCTGTTCAGTTCATCTTTTAGATGACTGTTCAGCTTCTAGTGCATCTAGGAAATAAAAAATAAAAAATATTATCCTACTACTCTCAGTATTATGTAGATTATTGTTACAGCAATTTTGAAAGATAAGTGAATAGACCAGTGAGATTGCCTGTAATTTTATCTAGCAACAAAACAAGAAAGCCAACACCACTCAACCCCTTAAATCTTCATTATCCTTAGCCAAAATGTTGATCTGGTCCCATGCAATGTCACTTATAGAAGCAATTACAGAATTAACAGCATTGTGACCCTGCGCTCTTGTAGAGAACTTGATCAAGTTATCCTCCTTTGATAGAGCATCAATTATCCATCTTTGCAATTCTTTGCAAGCTCTCTTGGCTGAAACCTTATTCAATATCCTGGTTCGCTAAGCATATTTCAATTTTATCGGTGGATCATCCCATCACAGATATAGCTTGATTTTTTGGGAGATTGGACTTTTGATATATAGCTTCCAACCAAGGGACCCATGAGGATCCCATGGGTGTAATAGGAATAGTAGGAGTTTGGCTTTGAAGTACTATAGAAGATGAAACAACACTCCAATATGTCTCCATTTTGAAGATTTGATATTTGTTTTTGTTAATGTCTAAATGCTACTCTTCTCCAAGTATAAAATTGGATAATTTTAATATATATTTGGTAGCTGATTTATTAGTGTTATCAATTAATTTTAAAGATTATAAATTATTTTTATAAATTAGATACAAATGAACAAAAAATGCTAATTAATCAGTGTTATCTAATTTAAGATTTAAGCATATAAAAACATCATCAATAATACATAAATTGGCATTCAACAATATAGATGTTATGATACTGCTATCAGGATTCAACCATGTAGTTTCGAGTCAAACTCATTGACCCATGTTTCATGAGTAGTGGTTCACCGGAACCCATCTCTCATGATATCGAATGGTCCACTTAGCACTCATTGCATCTAGGTGATGCTCACAGAGGAAGCACCACCGAGATGGGTGACCTCCCGGGACGGACCAGTGCTTCACCTCTGTGAGCATCACCTAGATGCAATGAGTGCTAAGTGGACCATTCGATATCATGAGAGATGGGTTCCGGTGAACCACTACTCATGCAACATGGGTCAATGAGTTTGACTCGAAACTACATGGTTGAATCCTGATAGCAATATCATAATTTGACACGCTGTGGAAAAATACCTCCTACTTATCAATATAGATATTGTTAGAGTTTCCAATAAACTCCATAAAACCAAGATCACTTGCAAAACCTGGATTAGCCTTCTATAAGGAGAAAAATCAAAGATGCAAGAGCAATTTGCAAAAGATGTGGAAATAATATTATTGAGAATAATGAATTACATGAGATGACTTGCTTTTATAAAGCAATATGCAAAACCCTAAAGGTAAAGCCTAATTAGGACCTAAGTAAACTTAATAAAGTGTAATTAAATATTTAATTACACCAACACCCCCCTTAAGTGCAACTTAGGAAGAATAAGAAACATGCAAAAAATTTAAGGATGGGTCCATGAAAGCATGAATGGGTCTTGGCTACAAGGCCATGTTAGGTACCCATGTACATATGCAATGCAAAAGAAATAGAGAATGCAACCAAGTGATGAAAGATGGAGGACTCCATAAGACCCCCCAAGTACACCATCCATCACATAGATACGTAAGAAATGCCCCCCCATAAGAGGGAAAGATATGATGAAATAATCTAGAAGCTATTGTATCTCGATGCCGATACTGAACTGTGACCAAAACTAATCCATAGGAGCAAGTACCATGAAGATCCTGGAACATTAACCATAAAATGAATGACCCTCAAACTAAAATGTGACTCAATGAGAATTTGATGCGATTCAGGATCATTAACCATAGGCTCTCAATCTAAGACACGAACTGATGCGAACCAAAATGTGTCAAGTTATGAGCAAGATTGTGGCCAAAAGAAACTATAGGATCCAAATACAACTCATGCAAGTTGTCATCAATATGAAGATGGGATCAAAGTGCATGCCATGCGATTACACTCTAATCCAATTATTATGCAAGAATCCCTCCTAATGTAACTTTATTGAACTTCATTTATTACAATACCCCAAGATTATAAAAGGAGAACATGCAAAACATGCAGAAATCAAAGAGAAAATGAAAACATAAAGCATGCAAAAAGGAAAGATTGCATGCAAGGATTAATGTTCACATCTGCCTCTATGAAAAAAAATTGACCTTAGATTTGCGTAGAGGACGAAATCAGCTTTCCAACGATATAAAATTTTCGAAAGACGGACATTGTATGCTCAAGTTATGAATTTTTGAAAAAAAGGGTAAATGTTACCAGCCGACAATGCAAACACGACCCTTTTGATTTGATTTCTAAAAAAATTACTTGTTGCATGCAAAAACTAATGGATACCCAAATAATATTTTGGTGCTGCCAACAAAACCCAGATAGCGTTTTTGAATCCAAAAAGTAGAACATGGGATTTGGTAAAAAAACAAAAACTTGACCTATAGGGAAAATAACCGCAATTTTGATAGCTGTTTCTGCAAGTTCTGCTCACTATCTACAAAATTTGGCAGATACCTAGATGGTATTTCGTGATTTTAAACAAAACGCATAAATTATTTTTCTCAGAATTACACGAAGAAAAATATATTGGTCGTTTTTAATCCAAAATGCACCAAAAAATTGCTCAAGGTCGATCCCTTGAGGATTTCTAAAAAAATCTCTTTGATTGAATTTCTCCAGATCTAAGAAGGGGCTTGTAGACTAGTGCTTTGATACCATGCTAGAGTTTCCAATAAACTCCATAAAACCAAGATCACTTGCAAAACCTGGATTAACCTTCTACAAGGAGAAAAAACAAAGATGCAAGAGCAATTTGCAAAAGATGTGCAAATAATATTATTGAGAATAATGAATTACATGAGATGACTTGCTTTTATAAAGCAATATGCAAAACCCTAAAGGTAAAACCTAATTAGGACCAAAGTAAACTTAATAAAGTGTAATTAAATATTTAATTACACCAATAGATATGATCAAAAGAGAATAAATAACATCATTTAAAGAATTCAATTCAATCAACTCCATCTAATTTATAATTAAAAATATCTTGGAATTGAGTTTAGTACTTATCTGAATCATAGGTCTTGGAAAGGTCATTCTCACCCTAGGAAGATATCAACGGTATTGGCTCTTGCTATGGAACAATTTAAGACGAAACAATTCCTTTTGGAACACAACACACTATTGCTCTCCACACAAGTGTTGGTTCAACAAGACAATGCTCAACACAAGTGCACACCATGCTTTAAAGTAATTACTCAACATGTACACAACATGCTTCAGAGTAATTATTCATCATGTATGCAACATGCTCTAGAGTAATTGCTCAACATGTATACATGTTTCATAATAACTACTCAACATGCATAACAACCTTGACCAGGACAATCTTGGGTGTAATCTATACCTCGAGTTGGACACACTTTGTGTGCCCCCTTCTCCAATGCCCATAGCTCACAAAACCATTTCTTCCTTGAATGTTCTCCATCCTTTCCAAGTCTCACATAAATGCTTTATATAAGCCTTAAGGGGTGGTTTCCAAACCATCACACCCTTTCCCAAATGTTTCCTTTTTAATAATTATTGGGTTGATCAAGTCCAATAACAAAGTACAATAGAATAAAACATGGTAATCTTTCTAGGTTAAGAACAATAGTAAATAATTAACATGCATAGAGTACTTCATAGAGAAACATTAGAACTAATCTTTCATTTAATTTAACTAGAGTACGCTCAACTAGAATAAAAACTAGAATGCACTCGGTATCTATAGCTAACCCATCCCTTATTATTTCTTAATCTTGTTGACACATCAAGGCCCATGTTTCATGAGATGAGACTCATTCAAAAAAAATTCTTTATATCTTTCTTCATGTAAGGAGGTTCACCATAGGAAAGTTCTGTAGTAGTGATCCCAAGAGACCATATAGAATTATTTTGTTGTGCTTCCCATTTTCATTCACAAATGTAGTCCAATATTTGTCAATTTGACTAGAACACCATTATATACCAAAATGTGATTAGGCTTGAGATCTCTATAAATGAATTCTAAATTGTGAAGACAAATCAAGGCC
Source organism: Sequoia sempervirens (assembly GCA_007258455.2). Taxonomy (NCBI): domain Eukaryota; kingdom Viridiplantae; phylum Streptophyta; class Pinopsida; order Cupressales; family Cupressaceae; genus Sequoia; species Sequoia sempervirens. The sequence continues at coordinate 182,648,253 of VDFB02193867.1, forward strand.
TTTAGTACGTCTTTTAATATTTTTGCAACTATGGACTCCCCTTTTAAAAATTTGACATGTCCCCATGAAAAGAGAACCAAATGTATTGTCATATAAAATATTGTGTTATTTTAACTAATGCAAGATGGTATTTTCCAAATTTTATAATGTGAAAATGATTTTAGGACCTGCGGCTAATGGGCCCACGATGTGCTTAAAATAGATATATGTAAGAAATCATAGTGTCAATTTTAAATAGACGTATCAAGCATGGTAAAACTATTTTCTCAAAATAGATAAAAATCCAAATGAAAATTAGTTGACAGGATACTATCTTAATCATGAAGACAACTCCCTTTATTAAAAAATATATTTCATTTATTTGAAAATGATTCCTTAATAAATCTATACATAAGATGGGCTACTTTTTTTTTTTCATTAGTCAATCTAATGATTTGATTCCCCATGGCTAAGCTAAGACAAGACCTGTCTTTTAATGCTTCGACGGTAGTCTTAAGATTAGATGTGCTCTCTGAAGAGAGGGGCACGACCTTTCAATATGAATGGTGCAAGGTCATGTATGTTTTGAGATGATAGATTAATAAATGAAGGGGAATTATTTATGGAAAGAAGTATATGAGATATGATGTAGAATGAGAGTTAGAATTGGTATAAAATATATGTAGGAAATATTATTTATAAAGTTTTAAAATGATAAATAGACAGAATTTTGAATATATTTAGAGGTATTTTTTTTTAATTGTTTAGATTTTAATAAATATGTATTGATTTTTTGAAGTATGATTATAGGTTTTAGTTTTATATATTTTTTTTATAGATTGAATTTTAAAAATTAGTAATTTGTTTCATAATTATAATTTATAAGAAGAAATTCTAATTGTAAAATTGGCCTAAAAGAAATGCCGTAATCAATCTAATAGGTCACAAAATCTGGTTATGATCATTAGGCTCTGATACCAAATGTAATGCTACTTTTTTCCATGTAGAAAATTGGATAATTATAATCATGTTCAACAAGTGCTCTTGGTAAGGGGCTACTCTAGTTAAGTAGGAAATGCATATTGCAGCAGTGTGGGTTAGCTAGGTGGTTGCATGCAGCTTGAAAATTGGAGATACAAGATGGGAAAGCAATGGTGATGCCAAACCAGCAGGAGTAGAGACCTTTGGAGATGCCATTTCTTCTTCTGAAAAGGCAGGCACTGAAACCTCTTGTGTCTGTTCTCCTGAGGAATTTTTTCCTTCCTCCGCATTGGAGTCTAGATAAATAATATGGGAACTCTTTTGAAAAACATTCTCCTATAGGGAAGAAGCCATGCATCCTTCCACCATGGGTTCTGCAACTGGCTCACTCATTTCAATTAGAAGGCTAATTAGTGGAATGTAACTTGAGGTGTCGTTCGTGCACCAACCAAGGATTTTGGTAATGATGCTGAAGCTTGTATTAATGCGGACAGCTTGCAGCTTGGATTTCAGTAATGCCGCAATGATATTATGGGTTAATGTAAAAGGATTTGGTGGTGTACTATCGATTGCCAATTGTAATTTTGATCACTCTCACAGCGTATCGGCATCAACTGTGGCACCAAATCCCACCTTTACTTTTGATGCAGGCAATTAGTTACTTCCTCATCATTTTTGCAAATAAATCAAATTCATTTTTGCCCTCCTAAGGTACATGCCCCAAACTACCCTTTTTCAAAGAATCAATAAACTCACCCAAACGTCTCTGTAGATCCAACATCAGAAAACGTCTAACAAAAACCAGTATTCCCTGATTGGAGTATAAACTGATAACAAACCAAGAAACTTGAGGGAAGAATGTGCTCTCCGATATTCCTTGGAACATTGCGTGCCTTTGAGCCATGGCCTTTTTCGATTCTCCCTTGGCAATTTGTTTGCATGACACCATTAGCTAATGCGAGAGTTACATACTGGGGGAACTTGCAAGGAGCCGTCAAGGCACTTTCAATCTGGATAACCATGCAGTTACACCAAAAATCTGTTAGCGAATGAATTGGCTCTTCTTGAAATGTATTGATATCAACTCTATAGCCCGTTATAATAAGACCAATTTCACTAACAGCAAGGAAAGATCACAATTTCATTTGTGATTTTCCTCTGAGTTTTTAATGAGGTACAGCTCCCTCATATGATTCAATTGGTTTTCGGGTATGTGTTTGATTGGAAACCAGGTAAGGAAAAGCTAACAACTGCGCATAACCATGACACAGATGCAATTAACAATCTTAGAATAAAGAGAGTGCAAATAAATGATGCACAGATCACCCACGAACAGAAATCAGAAAAGAATGAACAGCAGCTCTTTTCAATTAATGGGTTAATCAGAATTAAAAGATTCTATGATAAACTCTTTCATAATCTGATATGAAAATAAGGCATTGTAGCTGCTTTAACCTGTGCATAAGTGGTCAGCTACCATTCATTGTAAATCAGGCATGCATTTCTACTGTATTTACTATGGTGAAGCAGATAAAAAACACAATGAATTGGCACTTTAGTGGCAGGAGCCCACTTTGGCAGAACCAAATTAAACTGATCTGCGACAAATATAACATCCAATAAATACGAAACCATGTAAAAATCACCCTTGGCCTGTGCATCCTCAGGCTGTTTTATTAAAGAAGCCGAGATTAATTGACCCCAATTAGGGACTTTTGGATCTTTCAGAATTATGAACAAGAATGGTATACAGACTGTCTTTACATGTTCACTGATTAAAAATTATAAACTAAAATATATTAGAATATTTGTATCGTATAATCAGATAGGGACAGGAAATCACATTCTACACGATCATTCATCTTAAATACAATCAAAACCAGAAGCAATACAAATTTACAATATGGATTGTGGAAACTTGACATCTTTAAAGGAAATCACATCTTACAGGACAGCAAAATTTTTCATTCATATATTTCTTAAATACATGCATTCCACCTTTGCTACGGTTAACCTTCAAAGAGATACTTGTTTCACACTGAAATGGAATTCACTGAAAGCTGCTTTGCAAAGTTACGAATCTCTTGATGATAATTAAATTCCGTGCACATTAGAGGTCAAGTACAATTGCAATATTTGCAACGCAGTAGTTATATTAAGGATGCTTTTGGAATGTCGTTCAGGTTTTCATTCCTGTCATCTCAAGTTTCAACCATGTGTGGGGGGGTTCCTTAATTTGGTGTTTTTATTATTATATATGATGGATATAGCTTTGAGTCTTTTGTTATAAAGTAATCGAGTTATTTAACAGTTATTTATGCAAAACAAGACCTTCCTAGCATTATTCGTAATTATGATGCCCAGGCAAACAATATCTAGCATCAATAGAAGAATATGTCCTCAAGCAGATAAAGTTAGTTTTTTCACTTTTTAACATATCGTCTTTGGTCCTGTCATTTACTATCCATTTTGGTTGCTGCTTTTTTCAGGCATCCCAAGACATGTCAACCATAAAGAACATAGCTGGTGAAACAGGCAAGAAATTGACTTCATTAGCATCCAACATCTTTGCAGACCTTCAAGATCGTGTTCTCTGATCAGAATTTTTGAAGGACTTATGGCTGTGGCTTATATGACTCTTGTGATAATAAGTTGTCAGTGTTAGGCTATGAAATTTTCATCGTGTTGTGTTTATTGTATTGGTTGGCTGCAAAATTCTTAGGGTGGTCTATATAATTTCTTAGAATAATGTATTTATTCATTCTTTTAAAAAGATAATAAATGTCGCCGGAAATTCAATCAAATTTGATTCTTAGGGCTGTTTCAATAGGGCTTTAAGGTCTTATGTGAACAATTCAATAAATTAGAATGGAATTGAGAACTATAATGATAAGTTGAATTTTCTATTGTACCACTATTAGAGAATATTTTTGATATTTGTGAACGCTATTGTAAGATTTTCTTGTGCAATAAAGAGAGACAAATGAATCTTTTTTTATTCATGGAACTGTAAAGCAAGTTTCCAATTCGTATTAGTGGAAAATTGCAGCCTTTTCATGAGCTGATATCATTATGACCACCTGTGTTGGTTTCACATATTTAACCCAATGCAAAAGTTTGAAGTAAAAAAGAAATGTTAGTTTCATATTTTAAAATGAAAAGAAAACCTTGTTACGTTTTGATTCAGACATTGCAATATGCAACTTAATTTTTTCTTCCACGGAAGTATTTTGTTTGAATGAAGTTGGGTTCCTTCCTTAATGCTGTATAAATGTGGCGCTGGTACTTTCTCTTCCATGAGGGTGATTAATTCCTTCTTCCATGGTCAAATCCATTTTTTCAGGATGTTCATTAATTCTCGTATGGCCAAATATGGTCAAGGTTGCTTTATTAGGTGTTACATGCACCAAAAGCTTTGCTAGTTGAGAGGTCAGCATTAGAGTCATGAGCTCAAGGTTGATTTTTCTAGTAATCTCCTCTTCTATAAATAATGTTACTATTAGCTAGGGTTTGATGTTAAAAAACTGGAGGAATCATAAGCTACCACTTTCAAAAGTAAGATTGGATGCGACTCTTCGAACCTATCACGGCTTTTTTTTTTGTCAAGGTTTCTATAAAAAAATACTTTTAAACAGATTTGTTTTATATTTTATAATCATGAGATGTGGTCTGCTATGAATATTTTTGGGTTCCTATCTGGCAATAATCAACCATGGGCTAGTTGCTGCAAACATAGTCATCAAAGAGTGTCTTGATAATATTCGCCCCCCTCCGTAGGTTGCAATGCATACAAAGGATGCAACTTTTGGAATTGGTGCATACAGACCTATGTGGACCTACCAGAATAAGAAGCTCTCAAGGTAACATGTATTTTATGTTGTTGATAGATGATTACTAGGATATCTTGAGTGACTTTTCTCAAAGAAAAATTAGAAGCTCTAGATAAGTTTAAAGCATTTAAGTCTATGGTTGAGAAGGAAATGGATTTGAAGATCAAATGGTTGAGGTCCAATAGAGGTGGTGAGTTCACCTCTAATGAGTTTAATAGCTTTTGTGAAGATCATGGGATAAAAAGACATTCATAAGCTCTTAGGACTCTTTAGTAGAATGGAGTTGTGGAGAGGAAGAATAGGACAATTCAAGAAGCAACAAGAACCATGATGAAGGAAACAAATTTACTAGAAGTCTACTAGAAAGAAGAAATTCATACTGCAATGTACATTCTTAACAGAGGGTAAGCAAGGGTGAATAGCTCAAAGACTCCCTATAAACTATGGTATGGAAAAGCCCCTACTGTGAAATATTTCAGAGTGTTTGGAAGAAAATGTTATATCAGGAGAGATAAAGAGAACTTAGGAAAGCTTGATGCAAGATTAGATGAATGAATCTTCCTTGGATACTCTATAAAGAGAAAGGCATATAGATGCTACAACGAAAGGTTAACGAAGATAGTTGAAAGTGCAAGTGTCAAAGTAGATGAAGAATCACATTAGAGCTCAATGTTGATAGAAGGATATGAATTTGATGAACCCCCTTGCAAAGAAAAAGAAGAAGAGAGAGAAAGAGCTAATAGTAGAAGAGGAAGAAGCTTTGGAAAAGAATCCTAAGACTCCTAAGTATGTGCAGAAGAATCATTCTAAAGATCAAATCATTGGAGATAAGAGCAAAAGTGTACTAACAAGAAGAAGAGTTGCTATGGGAGAGGAACAAGTAAAATTTTGTTTATTTTATGAGGTAGAACCTAAGATTGTAATTGAAATATGCAAGGATAAGAGTTGGGTCAAAGCTATGGAAGAAGAATTGAGGCAGATCGAGAAGAATTGAGGCAGATCGAGAAGAATTAGACATGGGAACTGGTCTCAAGACCAACAAACAAGAATGTGATAGGAACTAAATGGGTTTTCAGGGATAAGTTGAATGAGAATGGAGAAGTTATCAAGAACAAGACTATAATTGTGTGTAAGAGCTACTCACAAGTGAAAGGAATAGATTTTGCAGAGACTTTTTCTCTAGTTGTAAGAATGGAAGCTATTAGGATGTTTTTGACTTTTGTAGCACATAAAGCCTTCAAGGTGTATTAGATGGATGTCAAGTCTACATCTTTGAATGGTGAGTTAGAAGAAGAGGTATACATTGAACAACCAAAAGGTTTTCAGTTATTAGAATTTTCTAATATGGTCTGCAAGTTGAAGAAAGCTTTATATAGACTTAAACAAGCTCCTAGAGCTTGGTATGCAAGATTGGATAAGTACTTATTGTAGTAGGGATTCAAAAAGGGTACCGTAGACAACAATCTTTACTTCAAGGTTGAGAGAGATCAAATCTTGATTGTGGTTGTGTATGTTGATGACATAATCTTTGGAGGAAATGAAGCAATGCGTAAGAAGTTTATAGAGGAGATGCAAAATGAGTTTGAAATGTTAATGTTTGGGGAGATGAATTTCTTCTTTGGGCTGCAAATCAGTCAATCTGATATAGGTATATTCATCTCACAATCAAAGTATGTCAAGGAAATATTAAAGAAGTTTGGAATAGAGGACTCTAAACTATTATGTACTCCCATGGTTACTAGTTTTAAATTGAGAAAAAATCATTCATAATCTCTTAAGACAGATTAGAGCAAGTATAGATCCATGATTGGTGGATTGTTATATCTAATTGCTACTAGACCGGATATCATGCATGTAGTATGTCTTGTGGCAATATTTCAAGAAGATCCTAGAGAATCACATGTGGAAGTAGTAAAAAGGATATTCAAATACTTGAAAGGCACTCTGGACTTTGGTCTATGGTATCCTAGGGATACTGATTTCTCTTTGAATGCACGTATATATACATATTAGGTAGGTTGTACAAATGATAGAAGTACAAGTGGAGGTGCTTTCTTTCTTGGAAGCAGATTGGTTTCTTGGTTAAGTAAGAAGCAAGATTCAGTGTCACTATCTATTGTAGAGGTAAAATATATCGCAGCAGTATTTTGTTGCACACAGTTGTTGTGGATGAAGCAGACATTGAAAGATATCAAAGTATCATATGATGAACCTATTTCTATCTTATATGATAATATAAGTGCTATCAACATTTCAAAAAATATGGTAATGCATTCAAGGACAAAGCATATCTCCATCTGGTATCACTCTCTAAGAGAGAAAGTTGCAGAGAATGAAGTGAAGTTGGAGTATGTGCATACAAAGGATTAAATAGAAGACATTTTCACAAAAGCTCTTCCAAAAGATACATTTGAGTATCTCAGACAAAAAGCTAGGGGTTATTTCCCCTCCTTTCAATTAGATGCATAAGCTGGTGCATCTGTCTGGGTGAGCTATTCAAGATACATTCTTGGTCCTGGACTGATGAAGGCTACCTCTCAGGAGTAGTAAGTAGTGGTATATTTGGTTGGTGTAGTTAGGGGGAGCATAACTTGTGCCCTTAAGGGGGAGAGAGAGCAGTAGAGCGAGAGCAATAGAGAGAGAGAGTAGTGGAGAGAGAGAGAGAGAGTTGCTTGCAGGTGTTGTTTGAAGTGAAGTTTATAGGTGTTGCCCTTTGCTATTGATGTCAAAGGGGAGTTTGAGTAAAGTCTAAAAAATATAAGGGGAGCGTGAAGTTTGAAAAATACAAGGAAATAATTGATGTCAAAGGGGGAGAGAAGACTGAGAAAGGAAGAAGTCTGAAATGTAAGAAATGTCCCAGTAAGGGGGAAGTGCTGCTTGAGTATTTCTTGACGGAGGTTTGCTTTTGGGTGATCCCACAATAGTGGTTTACAATTTTTGGCCAAACTGGACACTGAAATTATTATTTTTAACTAAATTTTCACATTCGGGCACCTATAGCAGATAAATCATAAATAATTTGAAGATGATGCAAACTAGAGTCTTGTCAAATTTTGTTTGTAGATTCTAAAATATTTTTTTCAAAATTCTTGGAATTAGATTGCACTTCTTTTTCCATCTCCCACTAAAACGGTTTTTTTTTCAACAACATTTTTAAAAAGTGACGCAACATATAATGTATAACTTTTTTTCCATGAAGGATAAAATTTAATTTTTCAATTTAGATTCATAACTCCGATATCTAGTGCTTCCACTTGGTTAGACAAATTTTTATTGAATATTTTTTCTTTAATCAAGTTTCGAAGTCAAACCAATTACAATTCAACATAGCGTGACCGTATAACACAACTTTTTTTGTATATATCGAAATTCAATTTATTTTCTTTTGTTGGATCAAGGACTTCAATATTTGGTGCACTCATATTTTTTAATTTTTTTTGATAATTTGCTATTTTTCCACGTGCAAAACATAGACCTTCGTTTTCGATGAAAAACCTATGTTTAATAAAACTAAAAAAACAAATACATAATAAAACCAAAACATATTAAAATTATATTCGTTGGATAGCTCGTTCTGAGGACTACCTGATTTCAGTTGGGTTTGTGAAGATTCCTCCATTTTTATCCTCAACCCGAGCTCTAAAGTGCCAAATTTTAGGTTTTTGGTGTGTCTTAGGGAGGGGATGAGAATTTAGGGGGGTTCGAGCGAACCCCTAGGGGTTCATTCGAACCATGGTTCACTCGAACCTCTTCAAGGGGGTTCGCTCGAACCCCTTTCATATGCATTTTTTTTGTTTTTTCGCAGCAAAAAGTTTAAGGGGTTCGGTCGAACCTGGGTTCCCTTTTTGGTTTGATCGAACTTCTAGGTTCGTACGAACCCCCAAAATCACTTTTTTTTTTTTCCATGGGGTCGTTTTTTCTCAGTTTTCCTTCCTCCATCAAATTGTAAACCACTATTGTGGCTTCACCCTTTTGTGAGTTGGTGTTGCCATTATAAGGCTGATTTTGTTGTTGATAGTTTTTCAAAGCTGGTGTTGCCATCAATGACAAGGGTAGATTGTTGGAGATTGTTGTTGTAGTGTAGAAAAATGTAACCCTTTACATTTTCTCACTTGTTTGGGCCCTCTTATTTAAAATTGAACTTAATAATGCCTTAATTTAGTGTTGTTAAATGTACCTATTTACATTTACACACTTATTTGGGCCCTCTTAATTAAATCGAGCTTAATTATACCTTAATTATCCCTTTAATTCGTTTACAAGCCCAATTAATTACATTTTCCGAAGGGGAAACTTGACAATAATTAATGCCTAAACATAACACTTTACATGTAGCAATGTGTGTTTTAGGTATAGGGACCTGAGACCTATTCACCCATGGGCGAATGGGTCCTCCCTAGACCTTTGGACCTAAATTTAAATTATGTTTTTGGCGGTATTTTAACATCTCTAAATCCATAATTCAATGTCGGCTTGTGATATTTGATTTTCAGGAAATTAAGGATACATACCTATAAATACAAGGTTATTTCACTAAGTTTCACCTAGAACTTTTATGAGATTTCAAGAGTAATTTCACAATAGAAAAGTTGATAATCAAGAGCATTCAAGAATAGATATATCATAGATTTATTGCAGCATTCAAGATCTATCCATCATGTCAAAGTTTTCTTGCATTATTCATGTTTTTGGAGCTAACATTGTGATGTAGGTTTCAAGATCTATTCAAGCATTCAAAGTATCATTTTGAAGCATCTATTTCAAGTGTTAAGATCCGCATCCAATTCAACCATTTTATGCAAGTTGCAAACCTTCTAAGATCTCCATTATCAAGGTTCATACAAGGGTTTGTTGAGTCGTAACATAGTTTTGTTCATTCTTCATTCCTTCTTTCATGCATTATTTCATTTCAAGGTTTGGGTTTGACCAAGGCAAACCCCTATTCACCAAAAACAAACATTTTTCTCTCTTGTATGTGTGATTGCATATTTAGGTTGAAGAAGACTTGAAGACCTTTTAAAGAGCAAGATTTACAAAGTTGTTAAAGTTGCAAAAGTTGTCAAAGTTGTTGCCAAATTATGGAATCTAACTTATAGATCGGATTTCCGAATTTTTGACATTGAAACCTGGACAAATCAGAAGCTTCATATCTTCACCAAAGGCTCCCGAAAGATTATTGCAACCCATGTACTTGGACCCATTCACCCATGGGTGAATAAGTCTCAAATCAACTTTTAGAAAGCACTTTTGGTGGCTGATACACATGTTTCTTCCCTTCTCAGATCTACATTTTATTTTTTGGTTCTGCAAATATTGAGCTTAATCTTCAAGATCTAAGTGATAGATTACATTTTGGAGTTGATTTGCTATTTTTTAGTTTTTCTCCCCAAAGTGTTATTCGACCTTGACCCCCATCCTTCAGTCATAAGGAAATCTGAATATTTTCACTTTGACTTGATTGACTTAAGGATTGATAATCAATTCATTGTGGAGATCTCATTTTCTAATGAAATAGAGGAAAATAGGTCCACCCCACATATTTCCGTCAATCTATTTTGGTGAACTCGACATGAAAAACTTTGGAAGAACCTTTGAAAGCATCCACTTCAGCCACTCTACAAGAAGATACAACATACACAACAAACTTTGATGAAGTTGATTATGAACAACCACCGAGTCCAAAAGAAATGAAAAAGCTCTATGGAAGAGGTTATGAACTTATGAAACAACTTGGTTATAGTGTAAAAGGATGTAGTGCTAGAGAACAATGTATTTGTGTCCTTATAGAGCCTAATACACAAGAAACCACTAGTGGTCTTGGTTATTGTCCTTTGAAAAAAAAAAGCATCAAAAAAGCCTTCACTCAATACCAACACTATTACAAAATATTCTTTTCAGACAACTTTAACCTTGGTGCATCTTGAACTAATTGATACTACATGTGGGAATATCGCATTGTATATGCATCAAATTGATACTTTGTCTACTCATTATAATCAATAACATTAGTTGCTGCTACTTGTCATGTGGTAGTTGTAGTCTCATAGCATATTCACTACCATGCATGAAGGTATAAATTTGGCTTTATGCAATCTTATTTCCTTTTTGCAAGGAGTAGCATATCATCATCCATTTTTGGCTCACCTTTTTCCCTTGGGGGGCAAGGGATTAGGTAGCCTTGTCCTAGTATGACACTTTTTCTTGCCTCTTTTGGGCTAGTTGACTACCTTCCATGTATATATAAGAGCAAGCTTGGGATGTAGACAACATGCTTTAAGTTGCCTCGTATGTGACGTACTTTCTTTTATGTTATCTTTAGCATTGCATTTTTGGGGCAACCCCTCATCATGACATAGCTTCATTTGGAAACATATGCTTGACATAGGGCTTTCCAAGGAAGCTCTCATGTCTTCTTTATTGTTTAACATTTAGCATTTGCTACTTTAAAGTAATTGCTCACAACATGGTGTTAGTAATTTCTTTAAAATGGGGGAATACATTGGGATTATCATTTTGGAGATCTTGGACTATATTCTTATGTTTCATTGTATAGTCTTCTTACTTCTTGTGATGTGTTTTCTTCTTGGTGGTGTCATTAGGTTTGATGTCCTTCAAGAGAGACCTTTCTTGGCATACGATATTCCTCTTAGTGGTGATGCTAAGAGATGCATTCCCTAAGTTGCGAATCTTTTATTCTAGACTTGTCCTCTCTTGGAGACATTAGGCATGATGTTCCCTAAGAGAAGACTTTACATGAACTAAGAAAAACCCCTTTGAACATGTCTTATCCTACTTGCATTTTATTCATAAATGTTTAGCATAACGTAGTTTGCTAACCTTATGAAGCTCAAAGTTTCAACCCTTTTTCATGGCCACCAAGCATAACACACTTTGCTTTCCCGTGGTTCCTTGTTTGTTCATAAGTGTTTAGTATAACGTAGCTTGCTAACCTTATGAAGCTCGAAGTTTCAACCCTTTTCCATGGCCACCAAGCATATCACACTTTGCTTGCCTGTGGTGCCTTGTTTGTTCATAAGTATTTAGCATAACACAACTTGCTAAGCCTTATGAAGCTTGAAGTTCATATTCTGTGGTGCCTTATTAAAGTTATTGAAGGTATAACTTTGGTATGGTATGGGAGCCTAATAAGATTCTCTCATTTCCACCCATGGGGGCTCACCTAGTGGACAATGGATTTCACTAGCCCGTGTGAGCGTGCATGGTTGTTTGCATAGTGGACAATGAGTTCCACTTGCAAATGTTTTTGGACAAACTACTGAGGCGTGTTCCACATCATGTTGAACAATCGAGGCTTGATCCTTTCTCTTTTCCTTTTCCTTTTAGTCTTTGACATTGTATGATTGAGTATCTTGTCATTGTTGCATATGTATGTTTAACATTGACATGTGTCTCTTTGTGCCTTTGTTGGTTTTTCCATGAGATCTTAGATCTTGGGGACTTGATCATCCTCCTTGATATTTGTCATCTTATCTTTCCAACAATTGTGCAATTAAACCTCTCTTGATTGTCTACTTTAGTGTAAGTTTGACACAGGGTCATCCTCTCACTAAAATGGGGGCTAAATGTAGTGTAGAAAAATGTAATCCTTTACATTTTCTCACTTGTTTGGGCCCTCCTATTTAAAATTGGACTTAATAATGCCTTAATTTAGTGTTGTTAAATGTGTCTCTTTACATTTACACGCTTATTTGGGCCCTCTTAATTAAATTGAGTTTAATTATGCCTTAATTAGCCCTTTAATTCATTTACAAGCCTACTTAATTACATTTTACAAAGGGGAAACCCGACAATGATTAATGCCTAAACATAACACTTTACATTGAGCAATGTGTGTTCCAAGTATTGGGACCTGGGACTCATTCGTCCATGGGCGAATGGGTCCTCCCTAGACCTTTGGACCTAAATTTAAATTATGTTTTTGGTGGTATTTTAACATCTCTAAATCCATAATTCAATGTCGGCTTGTGATATTTGAATTTCAAGAAATTAAGGATACATACCTATAAATACAAGGTTATTTCACTAAGTTTCACCTAGAACTTTTATGAAATTTCAAGAGCAATTTCACAAGAGAAAAGTTGATGATCAAGAGCATTCAAGAGTACATATATCAGATATTTATTGCAGCATTCAAGATCTATCCATCATGTCAAAGTCTTCTTGCATCATGCATGTTTTTGGAGCTAACATTGTGATGTGGGTTTCAAGATCTATTCAAGCATTCAAAGTATCATTTCGAAGCATCTATTTCAAGTATCAAGATCCACATCCAATTCAGCCATTTTATATAAGTTGCAAACCTCCTAAGATCTCCATTATCAAGGTTTCATACAAGGGTTTGTTGAGTCATAACATAGCTTTGTCCATTCTTCATTCCCTCTTTCATGCATTATTTCATTTCAAGGTTTGATTACCAAAATAGGGTTTGACCAAGGCAAACCCCTATTCACCAAAAACAAACATTTTTCTTTCTTGTATGTGTGATTATATATTTAGGTTGAAGAAGACTTGAAGAACTTTTGAAGAGCAAGATTTACAAATTTTTCAAAGTTGTCAAATTACAAAATCTAACCTACATATCGGATTTTTGACTTTCCAACACTTAAACTTGGACAAATCAGAAGCTTCAGATATGCACCAGAGGCTCCCAAAAGATTGTTGCAACCCCTATACTTGGACCCATTCACCCATGGGCAAATGAGTCTCAGACTAGCTTCCAAAAAACACTTTTGGTGACTGGTACACATGTTTCTGCCCTTCTCAGATCTGCATTATGTTTTTTGGTTCTACAAATGTTGAGCTTAATTTTCAAGATCTGAGTGATAGATTGCATTTTGGATTTGATTTTCTATTTTTAGTTTTTCTCCCCAAAGTGTTATTTGACCTTGACCCCATCCTTCAGTCATAAGGAAATATGAAGATTCTCACTTTGACTTGATTCACCTAAGGGTTGTAATCAATTCATTGTGGGGATTTCATTTCCTAATGAAATAGAGGAAAATCGATCCTTCACCCCACATATTTTCATCAATCCATTTTGGTGGACCTATTTTTCTATCTTTCAGTTGTAGTGTTGTCATTGATGTCAACAGGGAGTTTGTTGCACTATGTTGTCTTTAATGTTGTCATTGAGGTCAACTTATGTCAACCTCTAGTGTGGTATTGAGTAGATATTGTAGATAAGGAGATTGTTGGTATTGTAGATGGAGAGATTGTTGCAATCTCCAACATAGTCATGTTGAGAAGGTGTTTGTGATGTTGATGCAGCTGGATCACTTGGTTTCCAAATGCTTTTGAGAAAATTATATAAAAGAGTGTACAAGGTGGAAAAGTTGTGTTCTGTGTTGTGCTTTGAATTTCTTCATGGTTGAAGATGTGCTTTTTCGGTTTGGATGAGATGATCAGAGGTGTTCAAAGCTGTTATATCTAGAGTTTCAGGTTCTAGATCGTGCAACGGTGGAAGATGTGTTTGACAATGTGCTAGACTATGAAGAAGGTTGTCTAGGAGAAATGGAATTGCTCTGCATTTCTCCGCGTTGAGGTTTCTTGTATTGTGGATTTGGGAATGTGCTAATATTATCTATACCTACCTTCCCTTGGAGTGTTGTGTGTTAAGGTGTTTTGCAAAGTTGGTTAGTGAGTTGTATGCCTATGGCAATGTGGTTGGTTGAACAGGATGTTAAGCATTCTCAATTTTAGGTGGTTGCAACAGTGTTGTTGAATATTTTGATGACGTTGGAATATTTTGGTATGTTGTGTGATCTTGCTTCATGGTCTATAGGATGTTTTTAGACTTGGTGAAGAGTGAATTGATTATTTGGTAGCACTAAATAGGTTTTTCCAACCTGGCATGTTAACATTACTTGCAGATGTGTTTTATGGTTTGTGGAAGCGTGGTGAAGCATGTTGATGTAGATTTTGGTCCTAGTTAACCCTTGGTGTGGTACGCCTTCACTTCTTTCCATTGTGGAAGTGTTTGATGTGACCTATTTGTTGGTTGCACATTTGAGGTGCATACATTTCATTGAGGCCGACCTAAACAAGTTTGTTTGAGGTCATAGAAGATATATAAGAAAGTTCAATTGTTAGAGATGTTGTAAGTGTGAGGGATGATGTGAATGTGATAAAGTGTGGTGATATGAGTGTGAGCTTAAATGCCAGAGGCTACTATATTTAGTGAGCAGAAGGTGTTTACATTTTCAGTGTACCTGAAGTTGTTGGAGGCAATGAGCCGAAAGTTGAAAACGGTGTAGAGTTGTTGTGGTGGATCTTCTTGTTGTTCTGAGGTGGTGAATCTCCTTGTAACAGTCTTATTCTATTCTCTTCTATTCCAAATAGTGAGTCATTTGGGCAGTGAACCATTGGTAGTGAGCCATTCTTCTCTTTTGGGAAGTGAGACCTTCGAGCAGTAAGCCTATTTTATTCAATTTTGTTATTCATATATATGTGAGTTAATCCTCCTTGTGGCTTTTCCCTAATTAGGGTTTTCAATGTAACTCTGGTAGTCTATTGTGTATGGTTGTTGATGTGTTGTTTCACTTGTTTACATTCATGCTAATGCTTAATAAGGGTTTGAAGATTCATGAGGATTTGAATATTTTAATGTACAACTAATTCACCCCCTGCTCTCAATTTTTTTGTGCGTCTAACAGTTATCCTTACTGTCATCTATCACATCACTCCAGGTTGAAATTACAAAGGTGCTCAAATATAAAGTTCAGAGACAAACACTATGATAGTGATTTCATGAGCAAGGTGGGCATAAATCTGTTGAAGGTGAAATTATTATAGGAGCAACTATTGAGAAAAGTGAAGTAAAGTGGTGTGGTGATGCATGGGAGATTATTCATAAGGTATGATTACCTTTAATTTAGAGACTAATATATGAATACCATGCAATATCATGGAATATACAAATACTGGTATTTCCGTTGCTTATTATTTTCTACTTCAAATATTGTCATTCAGTTAACCAATAAGGAAGCCATGTCTATAAAGAGCACTTGATATTGGTTTCTAATTACATGTGTTTCTTTGAAAAAATAATTGAGTTGGTGACCTACAATAGGTCCCAAGGTATTTGTTAATTTGGAGATAAATGTTGATAGTGAAAGGAAGTATGTTAAGAATGCTATCAAACTTATCCACCTACACATAAGGCTTACAAGATGAGAGGATTATATAAGACTACTAATTTTGATCCACTATATGGGATTATAATAAGGCTATGAGGTAGGTCCGTATGACAAGAATAAAGGCATCTAACATTGCACTCCTACAGGTTGTAATGTAAATCTATAAACTTCACCATAATATGTGCTAAGCTCAGATAGAAGTGGAAAGGGTGAAAAGGATAATCAAAACACCATGAAAAGATGATGAAGACCATGCAAAAGGTCTTTGAAATATTTATGGTAGTCATATTCATATGTCAATCTTGAAAATTTTTATGTCATGAGCAGTGACATAAAATTCATTGATAGAGCATAGAAAGTTGCATATTTGATAGAGGAAATCATAACAAGGAAGAAAATTCATTCAGTCACACTGCCCTTTGATTTTTCACTTCAAAGCAGTGGTTCAAAGGCAAGGCAAGATGCACCTTGAGACCTTCTAATAGAGTCTTGTCACCATTACTACTTGAACTAGAATTCTTTCTTTTTGTGGGTGATGCATCATGGAAAAATCCCAAAGGGAAAGCTTAGAACACAAAAACATACAAAGCGAAGTGAAATTTGAGATTCAAATAATCATAAAGTTGGACAAAAAAGTAAATACAATGGGGCAGGAAACTATCTAATGATATTGTTTCAAGCATCAATATAGTTTATCAAATAAATAAATTGCATCATAATTGCATGCTAGTGACATCCCATAAAAAGAGTTTTTTTAAAGGTGAGTAGTGTTCAATAAGGTGTTTATGGAGAAGCCTTCTGAGTTGAATGACAACCTTTATGACCATCCCAGATAGAATTTATTGATTCTGATAATAGTGAAGGGATAAGTAGTAATAAAGGGGCTCTAAAAACAATAATCATAAAGAATACATTAAAGTGGTGTCTTTAATGGGCCGAGGGACAACATAAGAGGGGTATCAAAAGTCATCCTAAGACCCTGTACATGAGTATAATGTTTTCTTCAAAACACCAAAATAACATGATAGTAGCACATACAATGGTGGTTATAATTCTAAAGAACATACACTGCTTTCCATTGTCTTTATTTGCATTTGTTTAGGGGTTGTTTCTATAACAAAGTCATGGGTATAAGAAGACGGTAAAAAGGGTTTAAATCCAATCATGTGTGATGAAGTCAAGGCAAGGCTATCCGACCATGTCAAATGACCAGGACCCTATCACAGCTCAAGGAAACACAAAAAACAAAAAAAAAAGTGATTCTCTTGATACATGTGTTTTTTGAGATTGGAAGTAGTGCTTGAAAGGAAATATGCATCCACCCAAGATAATTTTTACATAAATCAAATAGAGAAATATATGCAAATAAGTATTTAGAATCCATATGCAAAAGAACATATAACATACCATCAAAGATGACACAAGATATACCCTAGGAAAACCCTCAAGAGGGAAAAACACAACCTCCAAAAGCATCCATCACTCATGTATTATTCAACAATAAAAATTACAACATCTTCAAATTCCTTTATGAATACCTTTGAAACATCAAACCCTCTACAAGCACTCCATGTGAACAAGCATGTAGCCACACATCCTATGCCATGCTTCAATCCTCGCAAATTCTAACAAGAGATGCCCTCAACCAACCAACCTTAGACAACTACCCATGTGTTTTATTTTATAGAAATAAGCTCACACAAAACCACCAAGTGGTATTACATAAAACCATGTGACTAATACCATAAGCTTACAAAACCATTAATTTCTCATTTAATATTAGTACTAATTTTTCCCAATATTAAATATTATTCCCATGTGCAACCCCACATTAAATATTTAAACCAATATTACATACAACATATAAAGTGGCCCCAAGAATGCTAGATCCATGTGATGCACATATCCCTAGATTCCCTAGGTGCACCACATAATAAATAAATATTACATTATAACATTATGCAAGGTGTACAACACACCTTTTCCTAACATTTCTACTGTGAGTGTATACACCTAAAATTGGTGAAGACAATTAATTAATTAAATACCAGTTATTTAATTAATAAACCTCTTAATTCGTCTACTTATAAATAAATTCCAAATTTATTTATATAGTTGATACCTTCTAAATTCTACCATCTTAAATCACATTCTATTTTAATTAAATAAACAAATTCACATAGTTTGTTTTATTTAATTAATAATCTTTTATTTAAATTCAAATCCCAAATTTGGAATTTAAGCACATGTCTACAACTTTTCCTCTTGCCACCTCATCAAGTGTCACATGTATTTAAATATGTCTAATATTTAAATTGCATTATTCTCAACCAATTCCAAAACAAATTTTGGACACTTGGCTCTTTCACACATTTTATTCCCTCATACATTTGGCATGTTGCCCTTGGTCAAGGGAACATTCTCCATGATTCTTTCTAACTTCTTTCATCTCCTTCGTTCATCTCTCATGCTGAAATCTTGACCGTTGATTGCTACCACATCACAAGATGCTTTGGAAATCCTATAAATACAAGCCCATTCTATAGCATTTTACAACACACCTTTGAGTAAACTTACTATGCAGGAATAACATTGAAGCATTTGGAGCATTTAGAGTTTGAGCATTTAGCATTGTTTAGCATTTAGCATTTAGAATTGTTTTATTATTCTAGTTTAGAATCATGTCTTAGTTCATAGCTACATTTTAGTTATCATCTTAGCTTTCATATAACATTTCTACCATAGCATTTAGCATCATTATTATAACATAATCTTCATTTTATCACAACAATATTAATATCATAGCATCATGGTATCAATCACATAGTATATACTTCATGTAGGAATTAGTTTCTTGCATCTTACAACATCTCGTTTCTTAGGTTGTCATCCAAACTAGTTATAGTGCATATACAAATCTGAGAGCACTAATGATTTAAAGGATCCTTGAGAATGAGAACAATGGAACAATCTTGTTTTGTTTTAATTTGGTTAATTTTGTGATTCAAATATTTGATGCAATACGTCTCATTGGTTGTGTGTGTTTTTATTATTCATTTACTAACTCTCACAATTCACACGACAACATTTTGGTGCCCACCGTGGAGCCATGCCCCATTTTTAATGTTTTCTGGAAAAGTTGTTTTACAAACTGGACGTGAACTTCTTTTAGCATGACCGTGAATTCTTTTGGCGCATACAAAACACATTTTAGCGCATCCAATACCTATTATGGCGCATCCATATCATATTCTAGCGCATCCAACTCCTGTTTTAGCACATTCAGTCTTTCTTTTAGTGCATTCAATATCTATTATAGCGCATTGAGTTATTCTTTTAGCGCACCTAGATGTTATTTTAGTGCCTTGAATAGTTATTTTAGCGCATACGAATAATCTTTTAGCGAATATGGTGACTGTTTTAGCGCATCTGGTTAATTTTTCAAAATTCCAAAATCCCGAGAACTATTTGATGTTTTATATGTTGTAGGTCCATAATACGCTAGTCAAAGACAATCTTATGCAACTACTAATGATGTATGTAGGGGCTGGAGTTTTTATTGTCTTCTTTTAATTAAATTAGGAATCTAGTTTAATTAGAAGGTTAAAGAACCCCTTGTTTGTCGTGCTTGAAGTGATAGGTCTATGCTTTCCCCTTAACTGGGTGACCAAAATGCCAGACTCACTATTTTATGCTTTGTTAACACCTTTAGAAGGCCTACTGTAGTGGGAAAAAGTACTCACCCTATGGGAACAACCTAAGTGGGAACAACTAAAGCCAAGTTTTCCAACCCACTATAATCAAAAGTGAATTCAGGGAAAGTCTGCAATTCAACGGTAGTGTGCAAGATAACCATCCCCAAAGCCTTTGTTCTAAAGGTTGGGAGGTCTCCTGAGGGAGTTTATCTATTGTCGAACCGAACGAAAACCCTTACTATGAACTCTAGTGTAGAAGCCAACCAAGTCAATTTTTGAACACTTCTAATATCACAGTGCAAGGGGAGGGAAAAATCTACCCCCAAGATACTCACCATATAACCATCAGGGATTACTGGCCAAAAGTGGAGGATTCGGCTTTGGTTAAGACTTGGGAAAGGCAAAAACATAGGCGCCCTCTAGGGGGTGACAAGGCTATGTGAGCTGACATGGTTTTAAGATGTGGGTTGTGGTATTTTAAGTGACCCTTGAGAATAGAAAAGTGCTTGAATTGTCTTCTCTTGTGTTATACCTGTGGAAATCGAAAGAATCAGACCAAATTCTTGAATACACACTCAATGTTTAGTTCCTAGGTGGAAACAATTGTTTGACAACTTGTTGTTGTGTTTGAAGTCAAAATTCAAGAAATCATCCATTTGAAACGTTTAATTCCCATAATTCACAAACTGGAAATCGAGCAAAACTCATTGTCCATCTGATCATACCTTGGAAACATTCAGATTCGCGGATTAAAAATCCAAATAACCCAACAGACTGTCAAAAACATTGAAAATTTCCAAATTAGCATATTCATCCCCTATTCCAACGCATTCACTTCATTTTCTAGTGCATCAACACACTTTTTAGCGCATTGAGCCCTTTTTTTGGTGCATTTGCTACACCTTTTAGCGCATTTGCAGATCCTTTTAGCGCATCCATATCTAAATCACCCAGTTAAAATCATCATACTTAGGGGCAGTCTAGCGCATACGTGGCTTCTTCTAGTGCATTTAGTTTGTTTTCTAGTGCATATGAGTCATCCTCCAACACAAAGTCCAACTTTTAGCACATATAGCCTTTATTCTAGTGCATACACAAAATATTTTAGCACATTGGGTTAATTTACTAGTGCATCCAACATTTGTTTTGGCGCATCCAAGCAATTTTATAGCACATCAGTGCAATCTTTTAGCGCATCCAGTAAAAAAAAAACCTGAGTTAAATTCATCCCCTGTTACACAGTTTAAACCAGAATTTAGAATCTTTTCCAGAACAAAAGCATTCCTTAGTCACAACAAAGTCTTAAACTTGTTAAAAATGACCTTTACAAGTGGAATTCTTCAAACTAAACCAAGATCTAACATCTCAAAGTGCCTAAATCATCAAACTTATCATGCCTTTGATTGTCAAGCTAAGTTTCATCATCAGGATTTATCATCCTCTCATCATGAAATAAAGCTATATAATCAGATTAAACTTAGTCTTATCAATAGAATTTTTCATTCTATTTGACTTAGTTTTCATCCTTGGTACTCCAAAAAAAGATCAAAAGTTTAGTTAAATTATAACACTTGTATGCCCGTTCAAACAAGATTACAAAATTAGAAACTCAAGGAAAAAGAACTTGAAACTCAAAACACCATGGTTGAACCTAAAGAAAATGCATTTCTTAATCTCCAAAACACTAAAGGTGAGGAAATAACTAAGGAAGACATCCAAGATGCTCAACAAGATCCAAATTTCCACAAGTTCCTAGAAAATATTTTTGAAAGAGATGGGGAAAAATACTTCCTAATGTTGGCTAATCAAGGTATCAAACTTCCACTTGACTTTGATGTTAATAAATTGAAAGCACTTGCTAAAAGCCTGAAAATGATTCAAAAAATACATAACAAGTGGTTGCATTAACTCATCAAATGAAAAACCTCCAACAATAGATTCTTGACATGCAAAGGGAACCTAAAAATGATACTTGACACAAGACATTTTCCCATATCTTTTTGATCAAAATATCAACATGATTCCTTTTCCCAAACATTGTGAATTCCCAAAGTATGATAAATACAATGGTAAAACTGATCCAAAAGATCGTGTGAGGGAATTTAGAACCATGAGTCTTGAGTTTTCACATGAAGATACTTACTTGATGAGATTGTTTCCATGAAGCCTAGGTGGACAATGCCTTGAATGGTTCTCCAAACTTGCACCACCAATTAAAACCTTTGAGGAGTTGGTTAACAAATTCATCACTCAATATTCCTACAACATCCAACATGATATAACAATGAAAGACCTTTGCAACTTGAAACAAAAAAAGGGTGAGTCATTCCTCATATTTTTGCAAAAATGGAGAAGATTGTTTGCAAGATATTCTCGTCCCATACCTGAAAAGGAAAAGATGGAAATATTTATTGATAACCTAAATGACGAGATGAGCTATAGATTGGAATTACAATGCCCACCTACCTTTGAAAAATTGATTGAAAATGGAATCAAAATTGAAGAAGCTTTGGTCAAAAGAGGAGTCATAAAAATTTACAATGAAAACAACTCAACAAGCTCCTCTAACAATTATAACAACAGTGATAAACCAAAGTTTTGACAAAACAAAAATGTTGGTAACAATGATGGTGCAACTGAAACACAAAATGCAAAACCAGTATTTAATTTGACAGCAGCTGCCACCAAAACCAATCAAAACAACAATCCAACCAACAATCAAAACAACAACCAAAATGTCAATCAAAACAACAATCAAGGTGATTCTGAATCTAGAACACCACCATATCGAACATCCTCAAATCAAAGAAGATTCACACCTTTGGGACAATCATTAGAATTAGAATTAAAGGTGCAACCAAGGTTATAACATTACCAGAGGCAAGAAATTGGGAACCACAAGTTAAACCTTCATGGTGGAATGATGCACATTATTGTGATTTTCACAGAAACAAAGGACATAAAACCAATGATTGCATGCAATTGAAACATTTGATACAAGACTGGATTGATAATAAGACCATATTTGTAGAAGGACCCTAAACAAACAATGATCATGGAGCGTTCAAGAATCCTTTACCAAATTAGAAAAAGGGGAGTCTTCTTCATTAAATACCAAGGGAAAAAACATGAACTATATTTATGATTCTATCATTCATTGTGTTTAGGTAGTTGAATATCAAACCAAGGACATTGAAATCAAAGGCCAAAGAAAAATTGTTACAGTTGAAACTCATCACCACGATATCAACACCAAACCACATCAAATTAATGACATTGTACCAATAAATCTGATTACAAACGTTGTTGCAAGTGACAATCAAATTAATATTAAAATCAGGGAAAAGCAAGACGATCCACCAGTCAACGTAATCACAAGAGGGAAAGCTAAAGTAACATTGAAAGGAGCTACCTCCTCTACATCCAAAGCAACAGCTGCTGCCCCTGCAACTCCATATAACATAGTTGACCAATTGTAGAAAGTACCAGCTCAAATATCCATATTGGAACTACTCAAAATATCACTAGCTCACAAGGAAATTTTAGAACAAACTCTAGTAGCCACCATAGTACCAAACAACCTGGAAGTTTGCCAATTTCAAACTATGGTGGGACACTTGACCGCACCTCATTGCCTATCATTTTCTGAACATGATGATGTATCAATCACCCATCCACATAATGTTGCCCTCCACATCGAGGTTCTAATTCACAAACATTGCGTCAAACATGTTCTAATAGATGGTGGAGCTGGCCTAAATATTTGTACTTTAAAACTCATTTGTGCACTTAGATATTCAAAAAATGTTATTGATCCTAGAAGGAAAATCACTATCAAAGCCTATGATAATGAAGAGAGATCCTCCCAAGGATTGATTTTCTTACCAATTCAAGTGGGACTGGTGGTCAAAGATATAGTCTGCCAAGTGTTAGACAAGGAGTTGACATACAACATACTCTTGGGGCATCCATGGATTCATGAGATGCAAGCGGTGCCCTCAAGTATCATCAATGTCTAAAATTTCCTTTCAATGGGCAAGAAATCACTATTTCAGCTGATTCCAACAACCCCCAATATTGCAACACACTCAAAACAACCCAAGATACTTTTGTGCCACGCAACAGGGAAGTTACAACTCTTAGTTCATCAAACAATGAAAGACAACTAAATTCCTTGTCAAAATGGGTTGAGAAAAAGGACCAATCAAAGGATAAGGATATTAGTGATTCCACTCCATCAAGCCACAAAGGTCAATCAAGTTCTTTATCAAATTATCTTGAGGAGGAAGTTCAATCAAAAGACAAAAGCGTTAGTGATTCTACTCCATTAGATCACGAAAGACAATTAAACTCCTTATCAAAACGGGTTGAAAAGGTTCAATTGAAAGACAAAGGCATGGGGGAATACTCATTTGAGCAATCATTGTGTCTATCACAACTCTTATCTTCTCCCAAGTCATATGAACGACCATCCACATCAAGACAACAATCCTCACAACCAACCATGCTCTTTGATGGTAAGTTTGTAAAAGCGGACACTTTAGTGGATGAATCAGAAGACAAGGATGTTTTGAATTGGTTGTACAAGGATGAAGAACAATCACAAGCATCAACTTCCAATGTACAAACAGAGCAATATGGCAAAGGGAAGACAATCTTGGAAAAGATGGGATATGAGGGAAAAGGTCCTATTGGTAAAAGAAAAGAAGGCATCATAGAACCAATACAACCCATCACAATGAATTTGAAGGACAAAACAAGACTAGGATACAGAGAAGAATCAAAAGAAGAAACTAGGCAGCAAGTTGAGAGAATCCTTCAGTTGAGAGATAGCTCTGAAATGAGTTCCAATGAATATGAATGGGATTCCCTCTCTAAAGAGTCTTGTCATGATAAGGAAATTGGTGTGATACAAAATTATACATCAACACGTATGAAGGGACAAAGCTCGAGTTCTAGACCACTTGAAATTGGATCACAACATATCGATGACTCAAGTGAAGATTATCAGACTTCGAGTGAGATAGATACTTCAGAAGAGAGTAACATCATAGACCTCGATATTTGTATCAAACACTTTGACGATGTTGCCATCATGACACTTACCCCTTTTGACCTTATCCAATCTGATGATTCCTTACCATTGGTGCACCCTGAACTGATTAACTGGGACCAAACTAAGTTGCTTGACATACCTATATTCCCAAATGATGACGCCATTGTAAATTTCCTTTGCTCTGATGACCCCGAAACATGTTCCACCAGCGAATCTTATAACGAGGCTTCAGACAAGGGGAGTGCCAAATCTCTCAGCTACAAAACAATGAATATAAAAAATTGATCTAATGGTGAAAACCATTTAATGGCAGTATTAGATCAAGAAAAAGTAAAAATAAAGAGTGCATCTAATGGTGAAAACCTCTTTGAGGCACCAAAAGATGGGAGATTTGACACTCTTCCCGAGCAGTATCATGAGAGATTTTCAGTGTTGATTGAGCCCACGCAATCCATCAACGTTGGCACAGTTGAAACAATCAAGACTCTACATCTAGCAGCATCCATGACAGAGGAAGAAAAACCAAGCTTCACTAAATTCTTTGAAGAGAGGCAAGTCAACTTTGCTTGGTCCTACGCTGAAATGCCAGGCATAGATGTAGATCTTATCATGCATCATTTATCAGTACCACCTGGACTGAAACTAGTGAAGAAAAAGTTGAGAAAAATGCATCCCCATATCACCCTCTTGGTGAAAGCTGAATTGAAGAAGCTACTAGATGTAGGATTTATCCATCCTATTGATTATGCTGAGTGGATATCAAGTATTGTGCCAGTTTCAAAACCAAATAAAAGCATCAGGATATGTACGGATTTTAGGGATCTTAACAGGGCTCTCCCGAAAGATGAATTTCCTTTGCCTAACATTGACATCATCATAGACTTGACAATGGGTCATGCAATGTTATCACTTATGGATGGATTTTCAGGTTATAACCAGATAAAGATAGCACCAGAAGACTAAGAGAAAATTGCTTCCACATGTCCTTGGGGCACATTTTTCTAGAACGTGATGCCTTTCAAATTAAAAATTTTTAGAGCCACATATCAGAGAGCAATGACCACCATCTTCCATGACATGATGCACACCTTTATGGAAGACTATGTAGATGACTTGTTGGAAAAATCATTTACTAGAGAAGGACATCTAGAAATTCTAGACAAAATCTTCACCAGGTTGAAGAAATTCAATGTGAGATTAAACCCCAAGAAATGTGTATTTGGTGTGACATTTGCTAAACTTTTGGGGTATATTGTATCAGCTAAAGGCATCGAGGTGGACCCTATGAAAGTAAAAGCCATCATGGAGATGCCTCCTCCTAAGAATATCAGTCGAATCAGATCTTTACAAGGATGATTTCAATCTATCAAGAGGTTCATTGCACAACTGGCTGACAAAACTCATCCTTTCAATCACTTGCTCCACAAGAACATTTCTTTCAAATGGGATGAAAAATGTGAAACGACTTTTAACCAACTAAAGCAATATTTGATTTCACCACCCATACTGGTACCACCAACTGAAGGAAAGCTATTATTACTCTACATTGCAGCAACAAAGATATCTTTGGGCCCTTTACTAGCACAGGAAGATTCTATGGGAAAGGAAAGGTCTATTTATTACATCAGCAGGACCTTGAATGGCTGTGAGATCAACTACACATTTATTGAAAAATCTTTTCTGGTGGTAGTATTTGCTACTCAACAACTAATACATTACATGTTGACTCAAACCATCAAACTCATAGCAAAAATTGACCCATTGAAGTACTTACTTAGCAAAGCTACCTTGACAGGAAGACTAGCCAAGTGGGTAATGATATTGAGTGAGTTTGATATCTAGTATGTGGATAGGAAAGCAATCAAAGGTCAATCCATAGTAGATCAACTAGCAGAAGCACTATTACAAGATGATAATCCAATGAGCATTGAATTTCTAGATGTTGATGTCCTAACAGTGTCAACACAACAGTGGATGTTATACTTTGATGGATCTTACACACAGCATGGATCAGGCGCAGGAATCTTATTTATCACGCCTCAAGGACATACCATTCCAAAGTCCTATATGTTAATTTTTTCTTGCACTAACAATATAGCCGAATATGAAGCATTGATCATTGGAATCAAAGTAGCAGTCGAGTGGAAGATCATAGAGTTGCATGTCTATGGTGATTCACAACTAGTCATTAATCAGGTGAATGATGATTACCAGACAAAAGATGATAAATTGATGCCATATAAAAGAATGGTTGATGACTTCAAAAAGTACTTTGTGGAGATCAAATTTGAGTAGATTCCAAGGGGCAACAACAAAGTTGTTGATGCCATGGCTACCATTGCCTCTCTCCTACAAATTCCTAAAAAATGAGCCCGTTATGAGATCATGGTGGAACAATTGTTTAACCCCGCCTATGATAACCCTGAATCCCAAGTCATATACCATCTAGTCGAGGCTGACACTTCTACCTACAGGAAAATATACACCTATTTAAAATACAATACCCTCCCACTCGATTTATCCTAAAACCAAAAATGAAACTTTATTTGACAAGTAGCTCAACATACCTTGATAGCCAATGTACTTTATTGACGAGGTCTTGATGGTACTCTCCTTCGGTGTCTTGAACGTAATGAAGCTGAAACCACTTTATGTGAGGTTCATGAAGGTATCTATGGAATACATTCAAGTGGCCTAACTTTATCTAAGAAACTCCTAAGTTTGGGTTATTACTAGTCGAATATGGAGGAGTCTTTTCTATATGTCAAGAAGTGCCAAAAATGTCAAATTCATGGAAACCTGATACATGCACCAACACAAGAATTACAACCATTCACATCAACATGGCCTTTTTGTTAATGGGGTCTTGACCTTGTGGGCAAGATTCATCTTTCATCTTCAAATGGGCACAAGTTTATCATCATAGCCACAAAATACTTTACGAAGTGGATTGAAGTTGTTCCTTTGACCACCATCACAAGAAAACAAATTGCATCCTTCATCTTGAATTATATCATCTGTCGGTATGGCATTCCTCAACCCATTATCATAGATAACAACAGACCTTTCAAGAATCAGGATGTTCAAGAACTTTGTGAGAGGTTTCATATCCTGCATCGGTTTTCTACACCTTACTATCCTCAAGGAAACAACCAAGTAGAGGCCTCAAACAAATCATCCTAAAAATCCTGAAGAAAACCATCAATGATGTTGGACGTGATTGGCACATTCAACTGAACCCTGCTTTTTGGGCTTACAAAACCAATATTCATACCCTGATAGGAGCTACACCCTATGCTCTAGTCTATGGATCAAAGGCCATTCTACCTATTGAGGTGGAGATACCATCACTCTATGTTACTAAAGGGGATCATTTCAGATGAAGATTATCAGGTGTCTAGGCTACAAGAGTTAGAACTATTGGATGACCGTCGTCAACATGTCGTGGATCACTTGAAAGCTTATCAACAAAGGATATCCAAAAGTTACAATCACAGAGTCAAATCAAGAACATTCTAGGTGGGTGACTTGGTCCTGAAAGAAAATCCATGTAATCAACAGGATCGAGAGAAGGGGAAATTTGAACCAAATTGGCTAGGTCCCTTTGTCGTTGTATCATTCTTCGAATCAAAAGCATATCAGTTGTCTATGCCTGAAGGGGATTTGTTTGATGAACCCCTCAATAGTATGCATCTCAAGAAATTCTACACCTGACTCATCCAGTGCATCAATACAAGTCCTGAAAAAATACAAAAACATCAAAAAATGTCCTAAAAAAAATCATTACCTTGATGAAAACCTAGCAAACAGGCGTCTTGGTGACAACAAACAAAGCAAAAAATTGAAAAATAAAAAAAATCATAAAATATGAAAAAGTGCAATAAAAACAAGTAGTGAAAACCTGGCAACAGGCGCTATTTGTGATAGGTTAGCTTTTCCATCTATTTGAGCATGTCGACCATTCTCTTTCGCCTCTCATTTTTTCCATCAAATTTCCTATCATCAAAAAGCCTCATGTACATATCCTAGCATCGCGGTTGTGTCTCACCCTAGACTAGGGGAAAAATCCTAAACTCACTAGGGGAAATAAACTTTGAGCTTAAACCAATCGACAAAACAGTAGTTAGGTAAACACAACGATCATAGTGCAAACCCAACATTGAACATCAAGCACAATCAGTAACACATCAACCATCCAAATCAAATAGCCAAATCAATCAAATCAAAGCAAACTTGAAATGGATGATGTTCCTTTTGAATCATGGCTTTATCACTTTAGCATGCTTGTTCAACTATTGTACTTTGATTTTTTTTATCATATCTTTGGAGCAACTCGATGATGTATTGAACTAGAGGAGTCGGGAAGGAGTATGATTTTTCTTTGTCTGTTGTCTATGAGTTGATCATTATTACTGTGCAAATTTTCATGAGATGTGCTCAACAAAGTATCATTAATGACATTCTGAATTTGCATAGGAACATGATTAACTCTTGTCTATTTACGCAAGCAATGCTCAGGTCATCTCGGTTCAATTATACCTAGATGCTTGTGTTAACTTGCAATATCAAAACATCATGGAAGTAGTACTCAGGTCATCATGGTCTAATTGTGACATCGATGTTTGTACTCACTTTCAACAATTTGAAGGCTCAATTATGATAAAAAGCACAACAAATTGGTTGTTATGATGACAACCTTTCCATACTAGATCGACATAGTTAAGTTAGATTGCATTCATATCAGTGTTGCATCTATATTTATGGGTTTCCAAGGCTGAAACAAATCTCACAATGATGTTATCTCCATCATTAATGGATTGAGTACATTTGACATTAACCAAAAAATGCATCAGTTGCATCATCATTTGCATATATTAGAAAGCATTCTCATATCATATATACATTATCACATCATTCATCCATCCATGCATTACATCATAGTATCCACATCAGAAAAAAGAAAAAGAAAAAGAAGTGCATTGCCTCTCACTTGCATGATCAAAATCATTTCATCTATTATTAATGGATTCAAAAAATGGTCCATTAAGAAGATTGAAAGAAATATCCAGCAAAGTAAGATTTCCAAGAAGAAAAAGTTGTTGAAGAAACATGACTGGTAAGAAGATTTCCTTGTGAAGATATAATGCCATTGTTATGAACATCTAAAACCAATAGTGAAGATAGATTTTCCAGGGTATATGGAATACAACCTGTGAATTTTTTATTACTCAAATTCAAGAGTAACAAAAGACTAATTGGATCAGCGTAATCATCACATGAACGTACATAAACATCACACATCATTTGCATAATCAAATCCATATCACATAGCATAAAGCATCATCCATAAAAGATATAGAATGATCAATCATGCATTATCATATTGTCATTGCATACATTACATAGTCATTACATAAGCATCACATAAGCATCATATAAACATCATAAACACATAGAACTATGCACCATCATACGATCACTCTGTCCATCCATTCACTCATGCATTAACATTATCATACATTCATCCATTCATTGCATCATCCATTTTCATTAGAAAAGTACAAAAACATAAAATACATCACATGTATCATATAGGTATCATTCATAAAGCATCATAGAATCATAACGTATGGTTCATTGTTTGCATCCATAGCATATCATACCATCATCATATAGAACATCACATAGCATATTAAATAGAAATAAAATGCATCCATCATAGACATCCATCATAGTCAACACATATAGACACATAGATCAATCATCACCATCACCGCATATCATATCACCTCAAAAATGATAATGTCAAGTATACAAGGATATCCAAAGGTATAAAAAGATAAATCAATATAAAAAATGGTAGTGCATCATAGTGTCTCAACTGAATCAAGAAGTATACATCATGTCCCAAAATACAACAAATCTTTCATCACATCGGAGCTATCTTGTGCTCCCCCCAGACGGTGCCGGCATCATGGGACTAGTACCTCCCCCACTAGATAGACCTACACCAGGATCTCTCGGATCTCTCGGAAGTGACTGTGTCACACCTCTGCTAGTGGTCTAAGACTGGGTCCTACCTAACCAAGACTGTGCATAGCTCTCTTGACGCTCTGGTGGAACAACCTCATGATACTTTAGCCTATAAAACTCTGCCTCCCTGGCAGAGTGTCGTACCTCTCTAAAGTGGTATGTTGTACCTATGCCCTCAAAAGCTCTTTGTAGTCTCTCCACTATGCCCTCTACCTAATCAACCCACAATCTCAAGTTGTTCCTCTCAGTCGTGAGTGTGGAAATTTGTTCCTACATCTGAGCCTGGGCTTGTGCCTGTGTCTGTGCTAGCAATCCCTACACCTGTGCAAGTTGACCCTGCAATGTTTGAACCTGTACTTGTAATGCAACAATCTAAGTCTGCTTCTGTTGCGAGGGAAGTCAGATCTGTACATGCCGCTGTGTTGTAGCAACCAATGATTGCCTCTTCCAAGACACTCTGAACTCTCGTACATCTATCATGGGCCCTCCACCACCATCTCTGTCACCCTCAACACCATCTCCTCCATCTTCGTCCCTGTTTCCCTCATCACTGCTCTCTGCCTCCTCCTCCTCCTCATCTCCATCTATCCTTCATCTGTGTCCATGTACGATTTCCCTCTCCTCATCATCCAATAGTGGCACTAGCTCATTTGGGCTCAAAATTCATGGGAAGGGGTGTGTGAAGAAGTATTGAGCATAATCCTCTGATATCAGAGCCTCAACAATCTCTGGATGAATCTCCCAAGGAATGGCCTACAAACCCTTGTACTCCTGCACTACAACATTATAGGACAAAGTGGGTCCCCACTCTATCACATCAATCCGTCATCGAGCATAATGGGCCACTCATTGGGGCATGCCCTATATCCTACCATACCAACATAGTACCCTCCCCAACAGAAATCTCTCAATGACGAATTGTGTCCTACCAATCAAGTAGATAGACTAGCACATAAATGACATCTCTGTATCATCCTTTGGCCATTGGTCACAATCAAGGTAGTGCTTCCATGTCATTGTCTCTAAATCATCGAGTACTCTCCTCCAATACTCTAGTTTTCCCAGCCTAGGCTAAGCAACTAAACCTACATACACATGAACATATGGTCTCATGCCAGGTTGTTGTCTGTCTGCAACTAGACGAGTGACCGCTATATGCTCCCACGCCCATATTTGAAGCAATGTGACTTCCGCAGACAAACTGGCCCCTTGGAGGTAGACAACCTGGTGCAAATCATGGTACAAATGGGAAAGCATGCAACATACCCATGCATATCTGGTACCCTGGGTGATCATGCTCTCAAGAATCCAACCCCAACCAACTGAAATTCCCTTTGACCTGCGATCAGGAAAAAGGAACCCTCCATTGAATCTGACAAGTACACAGGGAAATGTAGCATAAGCATCCACCATCTCTCTTTAGAGAATCTCATAGCTGCAAATCCGATCATCCTCAAATACTCTGCGAAGTGCATTAGTCCCACCCTACTCGGTAGAATCATATAATACCAGCTCCCCAACAACAGGTATCTTCAGAATCTGATAGACATCCTCTAGTGTCACTGTCATATTGCCGATGGGTAAGTGGAAGGTGTTATGCTCACTATTCCACCTTTATGCTAAAGCTATCAATAGACCCCTGCTAATCCTAATCAGGGGCATATCTATCAGAGAGGACAATCTGCATCATGCAATGATAGCTACCTTAGCCTGCACCAAGTGGGGTATCAAATCCAACGTCCTAGGGAAATGCTCTCAAATCTGCAGATTCGTCAAAGGCTCCTATCATCACAAAATATCACAAATTAGTAATCTTGTCAATCAATCAAAATCAATCAGCCTATCAATCTAATCAGCTCTGGTAAGACTCTGATCACATCTCGTGAGCATCAAATCTATCATTCAACCTTTCCTATCATGAGGTTTATCAATCAATCTATCATTCAACCTCGCCTATCATGAGGTTTATCAATCAATTTATCATTTATCCTCACCTATCATAAGGTCAAGTATCAACATCAATCATTGAATCTCACCTATCATGAGATCAATCATCATCTAATCTAGCAACATCATCAAACAACATCAAATCAACAGCTGACGCGATAAAAAATCATTGAAAACAAGGTATTCAATCAAAAATTCATCATTCTGCCATGTATGCACTAAAATAGTCTTTCTATGCGCTAAAAGCATGCATGCACCAGAAAAATTCATGGATGCACCAAAACAGGGCTTCAATGAGCCAAAATACCCAATGTGCCATCAAATTTGACCAATGCGCTAAACCCCTCTATCGATGCACTAAATGTTTCTATGCACTACATCATTGACCTAATGCGTTAAACTACATCACCTAATGCTAATATACCCTATGCGCTAGAACAGTTATCGCATGCGCTAAATTTTTGGCTCTAAGTGCTAAATCTATCGATGCGCTAAATACCCCTATGAAAGTGCTAGACAACTAACCCTAAGCACTAATCTAATGTATGCGCTACAACAATCATGCCATGCACTACTTTGGTACTTCTATGCATTAGAAAATTTAAATCTGAATTTAAACAAGGAAAAAGGAGGGAAAAATGAATCGCATAATTTATGAGGAGGTTTTTTTGGGTACATACCGGAGGTCCATACACTGTCGGGTGGTTGTGACGTCTAATGCGCTCGAATCAGTGTGTGTGGTAAGGAATGATCATCTTGCTCCAAGGTTGCTCAATCACTCTCAAATCTTCAAATTGCAAATGCACAAGAGAACTTTTAATCCACCTTTTTAACCTTTTAAAGGTTAATTAAGTGGGAATTTTGTGGCATTGATTTATTTTATTTTCAAAGGGGCTTTAATTCATCAAATCATCACCTAGTGACTTAAACATCAGTTTTTGGGAGATAAATCGACTCTAAATCATAATATTTGAAAATCATCATCAAATCATCAAAAAATTCAAAAAATATTAAAAAATTCAAAATTCATCGATTTATCTCCCGAGGGGGCATCCATCATCACCTAAAAATCAGCGTCTGTGGCATCAAAAAATAAAATTGTCGACATCAACAACAAATTATTCTGAAGCAACGTGTAAACACATTACTTCAAAAAGGGGCAAAATGTATACACCTAAAATCGGTCAAGACAATTAATTAATTAAATACCAGTTATTTAATTAATAAACCTCTTAATTCGTCTACTTATAAATAAATTCCAAATTTATTTATATAGTTGATACCTTCTAAATTTATTTAATTAAATAAACAAATTCACATAGTTTGTTTTATTTAATTAATAATCTTTTATTTAAATTCAAATCCCAAATTTGGAATTTAAGCACATGTCTACAACTTTTCCTCTTGCCACCTCATCAAGTGTCACATGTATTTAAATATGTCTAATATTTAAATTGCATTATTCTCAACCAATTCCAAAACAAATTTTGGACACTTGGCTCTTTCACACATTTTATTCCCTCATACATTTGGCATGTTTCCCTTGGTCAAGGGAACATTCTCCATGATTCTTTCTAACTTCTTTCATCTCCTCTGTTCATCTCTCATGCTGAAATCTTGACCGTTGATTGCTACCACATCACAAGATGCTTTGGAAATTGTATAAATACAAGCCCATTCTACAACATTTTACAACACATCTTTGAGTAAACTTACTATGCAGGAATAACATTGAAACATTTGGAGCATTTAGAGTTTGAGCATTTAGAATTGTTTTATCATTCTAGTTTAGAATCATGTCTTAGTTCATAGCTACATTTTAGTTATCATCTTAGTTTTCATATAACATTTCCACCATAGCATTTAGCATCATTATCATAGCATAATCTTCATTTTATCACAACAACATTAATATCATAGCATCATAGTATCAATCGCATAGTATATACTTCATGTAGGAATTAGTTTATTGCATCTTACAACATCTCGTTTCTTAGGTTGTCATCCAAACTAGTCATAGTGCATATACAAATATGAGAGCACTAATGATTTAAAGGATCCTTGAGAATAGAGAACAATGGAATGATTTTAGAGATTTTTTTTGTTTTAATTTGGTTAATTATGTGATTCAAATCTTTAATGTAATATGTCTCATTGGTTGTGTGTGTTTTTATTATTCATTTACTAACTCTCACAATTCACACGACAATAGTGAGAAATGGAGAGCTTATATGCAATGAAGGGACAGTGGCAGTCCCTATGAGGAAAGATACACAGGGATTCAAAGAGGATAATAACAAAGGCATGAAAGTGCTTCATCAAGCAGTGAGACGTCATCATTTAATTCCATTGTGAGGAACAAGAAAATGATAGTAAGAAAAGGTAAATCACATAAGGATCCAAAGGAAATCATGTCATAAATAATACCAATGAAACTCTAAGATACCTATTCTATACAGGTAAGAAGCGGTAGAAAGTAGTAAATCACTAAAGGGAAAGGAGGCACTTGGGCCCAACAATAGTGAGGAAGATCAGTTTAAGATAAACTCCAAATATATAGAAATTGAAATTTGAAGAGCCTTTGCTAGGTCCAAGGAAATGTTCTATTGATCAAACTTGAAAAATTTGTCTTTTGGAACCTATAATTTGAATTATTTAAACATAAGAACATATCAGCCCACAATTTGTTTTAGTGATGGGAAGACAACCATAAGGGAGGACAGTCCATAAGTGAATTAGAAAGGACAATACATTAGAAAATATAGTTATAATGAGGAGGTGACAATGAAACATAAGAAGCATAGTAACAAATGAATGATTTTTTACAAGCTTTAAGGACAACAATTTCATCCAAAGATAACCTTCAGGAGACAAAGAACAATTGTTTTTTATGACAGTTACAGGTGAAAGTCACATGAGAGATGCAATCACTATACATAAATCCAATGATAAAGCAAAGAATAATGCATAGTTTGTGCACATAACAGTGATCTCACATTCAAAGGATAGATAAAATTCAACACCAAAGGATAGACCATGCAAGGAGGATTGTGACCAAGTGAGAGGGTAGGTTAATGATTTTCCTCCAAGTTCTTAGGATGGAAAGAAGACATAGAGGATAGTCAAGTGTTGCACAAATTTTAGAGTAAGATACATAGGAAAGAAAGATACAAACATATGAAAATATTGAAGGAGCTCCTGAAACATAGAGTGAAGGTAGCACTTTCTACACGACAACAAACTTAGTCATAAAAAATAGTGTCACCATATGACATAATGGAGTTTTAATCTAGGTTTTGGTTAACCTATCAAAGGTATTCTCTCTTTTGAAGTAAATAAGAAATAAGGATAGTTCATTGTCATTTTCAAACCATCCAAGCTTGAACAATAGAGAAGAAAAGGGTAGTGAGAAGTCTGCTCCAAGACAAAGATGAAAAGTGATAATGAGCAAGTGAAAGAGGCTATGATAGTGTGGATAGCCATTGTACTATCATAATAGTGAAGAAAAAAAGCACGTAAACATGTCTATGCATACATAACAAAATTATGTAGGGGAAATTCAGTCCTATTGCAATGAATGACAATCAACACCTTTATGACTGTGTGAGATTGTGACTGTGAGGATGATAGTGATATGTAAGGACTGAGATTTGTATTAATTATTGTAATCAAATCTTTAGATTGTGATTTATAGTCAACATTATGATAAATAAAGCTTAGTAACTATGATTAGAAGTCATATTGACAATCAATGAATATAATGAGGACCTAAGAGCTATGCTTGACAGTTAAGGACTATGAATGTAGGATAGTCATGATAATGTTTAGTACAATGACCATGCATGTAAGGTTAATAAATGATAGAGATATGAAGTGGGAAAAATATGATGAGAGAAAGAGCATGACTATTAAGAAAATCAATGAGGATCAAAGGTAGTAGAGCGCAGTTTCAAACATTTATAAATGTAGAGCTTGAAACAAATAATGCAATGATATGAGTTATGAGAAGAATGCATGAGTAGCATCAACCCAAGATGATAGAGTATACACAAATGGTAGGGTCTAGACCTTAGAAGAAATTTAAAGATAAAGTTTTCAAAGTGACAAGGGAAAGAATATCACAGAGTGATAGTTTTATAGTGAAAGGAATAATTTTTTCGTTGCTTATGGTTTAGGACATAGAACAAAAATCTTTCTCACTTCTCATTCAAGGAAACCCTAAAGATCTCAATCCAAGAATGAAGTAGGGGAAAGAGATCTTGCAATAGGGTGTCTTAGGGTAGGATTAGAGACTAAATGAGAGGGTTCATCACCAAGCTAGGGCTTGGAAAGATAAGAGATGAATGAATTATGCAAAGCACCATGCAAAACCTAGCTAAATGACCTAGGAAATGAAATTGAAATACATAATATCAAATTGGAAATGAATAGAGGTGCACCTAGAAGAAGGATGAGGTCAAAATAAGCTTCAAAACCCTAAAAAATTGTTGGTTGATTCCCACTGGGACTCATATGCCAGTCTAAGCGATTTAGTCCCAGACTAGGGTTTTTGTGCCAAAACTAGAATCTAACAGTGGTGAGTCTGAATCTCTTGAAATATAGAAAAAGGAATGTACTGGGACTCATATTTCACAAGTGGTGTATCAATCCCACTTAGCTCTTTCAGAGGGTTAAGATCTGAATCAGGTCTCCAATCTCTGCTCTTTCTTCCACACTTTGTTTCTGGATCCGAAACCCTGATTTGTGACCTATAGTGACTTTTCATGA
This sequence comes from Sequoia sempervirens, assembly GCA_007258455.2. Taxonomy (NCBI): domain Eukaryota; kingdom Viridiplantae; phylum Streptophyta; class Pinopsida; order Cupressales; family Cupressaceae; genus Sequoia; species Sequoia sempervirens. Next base: position 182,685,697 of record VDFB02193867.1, read on the forward strand.
AGATGAAAACCTTGTGACAACTTGATGGACTTCTTCAACCTTGCAACCTAATATTCAAAGAATCTTCAAGCTCCAAGACACCTAGATTTTCAATCACACATGTAGAGAGAGAAAAACTTGTTAATTATTAAAGAATAGGGGTTTTCCTTAATCAAACCCCTTTTAGGTAATTAAAACAAATCATGAGACAATGAAATAAGGATATGAAATATGAAACATGGAACATGAAACATGAATAATGATACCTTGAATGATGTCTTGTAAATCAGCAATCGAACATGAAGTGTCCATGAAGGATGTAGATCTAGATCTTGAAATAAGTGTAGAACAATGCTTAATCTTGGATCTTGAATGCAACATCACAACACTATCTCAACAACATGCTTGATGCTTGATAACCTTGGCATGGTGATGGATATTGAATTGTTGCAATAATTGAAGAAATTTTCCCTTGAATTCCTTAGAAATGCTCTTGAATGCTCTCTTGATACTCTTGTAAAGTCTTGGAATGCTTAACTCTTGATAGCTTGTGTTGATATCATGAAGGCTTATGTAAATAATGTTTTGAGACCTTTTTTATATAGGAAATCCATCTAATATCTCATTTATTAGATCCTAGAGGCCGACTGTATGATTGTAAAATTGCACCCCCCAAAATTTCACATACATTCTTGCACCCGCTTTAGTGTCCATTCCCTTAGCATCTTGAGTAGGCTCATTTTAGCCCCTGCATCAGCCTTTTTCCCTCTCAGGATGCTCCATCACCCCTCTTCAACAGCCACCCTCATGTGTTAACTTCTCGTTGAACTTCATGCTTTTTCCATTCACGTTGTTTTGTAGTGTAACATGTCTGGACACTAGCGTGCCACGCAGATGTCTACGCACCATGCTAGCGTCCTGCATTGTGTCAATTCTCAGATGACCGTTTCTGAGCATGTTTTCCACTTGTTAGCTAAGTTTGTTGGTGGAAACGGCTCGGGATTCCCTGTAACTGCCCAGGAAGCTTCTTTTCTTCCTTTTTAATCCATTATTTCCATCCATTTGCAACTTCTAACTTCTTCCAAGTCTTGCTTCCACATCTCTTGCTTCATTCTAGCTTTTAACCTCACTCCATCACTTGCTTAAATAGCTTCATACAACTTTTTGTAGCAGCTTCAAGCTCTCTTTAAAACATTCTTTGTAGCTCCATCTCCTTTGCTTTGCACTTGTGAGCATCCTAGGATTCCATATCCCCTACTCTTTGCATACTTACTTCATGATACAAGTTCACCTCCTTGAGTGAGGATCGCTTTTATCACCTCTTTTGTGATACGGGTTCTCCTCAAGCAGGGTTTGCTTTTATCACACGCTTATTTGGTGGTGTGGGTTCTACTCCTGAACAGGTTTTTCTTTCACCACACGCTTTTCTCCATTTTGGTTCATCTCTCTTTCTATCTTCTTGGTTGTCTGTGGAGGTGGGAACACCAAAACGGGGGTTTGACTGAGGCAAATCCCTATACAACCCCAACACTTTGTCCAAATCTTACAAATGCAAGTATTGGAGACATTCACTTGCTAGAGGCTTCATCACTTGCACAGTTGTGAGCATCTTCTTTCTTTTCTTTCTCCTCTTTATCATTTACCTTGCTTTATTTTCATTTCTATCACTTTCTATTACTTTATCACATTCTGTAAATTCTCAATAATTAGAGTAGAAGTAGTCATCTAGGCATTTTTTGTGATAAACTCATTCTCTGGTCCATATGAGATGCCAACGCGCCTCTGGGACGCAAGCGCACTACGGTATCGTCAATTTCCTGTGCTAACGTCCTTTGGCCGAGAGTTTGACAATTTGTCCATAAAATCTATGACCCACTTTTTTCTGATTCTAGAACTTTCGTGTTTTTCCTGAGGTGGATTAGAGTAGTTCACCCCGTGAGGCTCTCTAAATGAAGAGAACTCATGAGTAGCGAATCCCCCTCTTCTAAATTTTGGTGAACCTGATGTGAAGAGAAAATCTTCTGAAAAACTAGGAATTTATTTACCCCTACTTGGTGGAGTTATAACTTTTGACTCGGTGCTTGGAATTCAGAACTGTTTGCACTATTGGAAAGGTCTCCTAGAGAATTTGTTTTGTCCCTAAAATACCAGTGCCTCTGAAAATCAAATTTTAGGGACCAACACAAGTTCCGACCTCAAATTTTGCTCCGAAGACCTCTAAAAATGCAAATTACTAGAACATAGAAAATACTGAAAAATTGTAATGAGTTTAATATCTTCTTTTATTAGTTCAATGTCTAGTTTTGTTCAAAATGTTAATGATATTCCATTTAATGCATTTGATGGTGACTTGGCTATTCCCATGTCACTTGGTATCTTTGAGCCTTCTCACGAAAGTCCTCTGGAAAGAAGATGAAATCATTGATACTTTCCTTAATATTACTCTACCTTCTCTCCATTCCAATGCACTCTCTTATAGAGACGTTGCATTTGTGAAGGATAAATCTTTTCATCCCAATGCACTCTCTTCCAAAGATGTTGCATTGGCGAATGATGAACCTCCTTCCACATCTGATTCTCCTTGGATCGATGTTGAGAATATGTATTCAAATAATTATTCGAGTAGCTATGATGATTCTGTAAATGTAGTCTATGTCTTTGTTGCCCCTCAAAGGCCTAAGAGACCATTCATTTATGCAACTCCAGCTAGTCCTTATCCTAAAAGGGTTTGTTCTATTAATGGTGTTCCATTTAATAGGGAATTTCCTGACCTTTCTAAGGCTCCCTCTTATAGAGTGGTAGCCCATTCTTATGAGAGTAGAATGAATAAACAACCAAGTCTTCCTTTAGCTCCTAAACCTACGACTAAAGCACCTAGTGATTATGATCTTGTCGAGCAACTCCAAGTTACTCCGACTAAGGTTTCATTTTGGGACTTGCTTCAGTTTGCTCCAGTTTATCAAGGTATGCTTCAGGAGGCCTTGCAAAAGATCCTCTTGCCTTCTTCTACTAGGCCGATGGATGCTAATGCATTGATGGCATTTATTCGTGCGGATTTGTCGAATATTACATTCTATCCACAGGAAATCTTGCCTTCGGAAGTACAAAAGCAAGCATATCCTCTAATGATTATAGTTAACATTAATAAAATTGGCATTAGATGTACTCTCATTGACGTCAGTTCGACACTCAATGTGTGTAGTGTTGATCTATTGCCTAATATTAATATTGACCCGTCTTCTCTTAATGATTCTTCTATTGTTATTCATTGGTTTGATAATGTTGGGAAACAAGCTCTAGGTACAATAGTATTAACTTTGTAGCTTGGACTCGTTATCGTACCTACCCTTGTATAGGTTATGTTAGAAAAATTACCATATAACCTTCTTCTTGGTAGACCATGGATTCATGCTATAGGTGCAGTCTCGTCTACCTTGCATAAGTCTATTAAGTTCATTTGCAATAATAAAGTAGTCACAGTCAAGGCTGGCCTTGATGCTATGCGCTTATGTGAAATGGTAGTTGTTGGTCAAGCTTCATTTGTGCCTACTCTTGTTCCTTTAGTGTCTTCCAATGTGTCGATGTTTACTCCAACAGTACCTACTACAAAAGGTACTCTTGAGACAATTGTCCCTAAAGTAGATTCCCTTGAAGAAAAGGGTAGTAAGTCTACTCCTCCTATCTCTTCTCAAGAGAACATGTGTCTTGGTGATGATTGAGGTTCTCTAGACTTTACAAATTCCTTCATTCAGGAATATAAAGTCAACCCGATCCACTTAGACCTTCCAACAACATCATCCATACCTGCTATCAAAGATGACTATTTTTTTGTATCATGGGATGGTACGAGTAATAATTGTAATGTTCTTAGTATTGGTCCTCCTAAGAAAGATGATTACCCTTCAGCTAAAGAGGATAGTGTTGGCAGTCCTGTTAAAAAGGATGATGGCGATCCCATAGAGGAGTATGATCCTCGTTGCCGGAATAAGGCTCTCTATGAAGATCCTCCTCCTCTATCTGCTACCTTCATGCCTTCTTCTTGTGAGCAGTCAAACCTTTCTCCACAAGATAAGGGGTTGCTTCCTTCTCCTCATCCTTTATCTGATCAAGAGTGTATTATGTTGCAGCTTCTAAAAGACCACTTAATCACTCTTCCTTCTCCTACACGTAATAAAATTCATGAGCATGATAAACATCCTTTCTGCACATACCATTGAGTGTTTGGTCATTCCACTAGAAAATGTAAGGCCTTGAAGGACAAAATAAAACTTTGTGATTCAGGTGCCATCAAACTCCCATTTGATTGACGCACCTACCTTTACTTTGCATGACAAGTGATATTGAGGTTTGCCTCTATCCTGCATGTTCCAAGTACCTTTCATGGCTCTCCTCCCGTATATGCTGGGGGCAGTGATAACTTATTCAAGAGACGTGTGTCCTCCTTAAGGACCCCTCTCTTTGCTATGTCTTTCAACTAAAGCGTCCCTTGAGTGGACCCCATCTTATTTTGAATATTTCTTGAGGAACCTCTTTGAAAGCTTTTCTCTCAAGTGAATTCTATGACGTCTAGCTGGGGGGAAGCCTGACTATACCTATTTCATTTTCTTCACGTCTAGCTTGGGGGCAGCCTAACAAGGCCTCGCTTCTCAAATAGCGTGTCCCTTGAGTGGACCCCTCTTCTTTTGAAGGGTTCCCGAGGGACCCCTTTGAAAGCCTTCCATTTTATAAATAGTCTGCGTGATTGTCCACTTACTTGCCTATGTGGCCGCTTTCTGACTCTGCGAAGTCCACTTTCCTAAGGTTTCCTCCATGCGAGAGATCTTTGGGGATACCTCTCTACAAGACCAAGAAATTGTAGAGCTCCTTTACATCCTATCTTTGGTGATATGGGCTTCCTCCTTGAGCGGGGATTGCTTTTATCACCTATCTTTGGTGATACAAGTTTTCCTCCTTGAGCGGGGATTGCTTTTATCACATATCCTTGGTGATACGAGTTTTCCTCCTTGAGTGGGGATTTTTTTTATGACCTATACTCTCTGATACGGGTTTTCCTCCTTGAGCGGGGATTTCTTTTATCACTCTCAACAATGCATTCATTTCTATCTTTTTCTTCTCAATTGTATATACCGGATCGAAGATCTACATCTTCTCTATCCTGAGTATATTCTCCTTCTCTCTTTAACTTCTTAGTATTCTTCTATGTAATTTGAGGATGACACATAGTACTGAGACAACCTTCTACATTGAGGTCTCTTTACTTTGTTGACTCGAATTTTTTAGTTTTTTGTGTTCTAACATTGTTGTTTGGTGCAGGTCTAACGCATTTGTTTTGCAATTCTTCAACCTTGAGGCATGCTTCCATGGTTCAAAGAGTTATTTGATTCCTCTATAGTATCCTTTTGGCATATTATGTTATTTATTTTTAGTAGATTACCTTTAGCGTGCATATTAATGTAGATTCATATTCCCGCTAAAGTGGGGGCAAAATGTATGATCGTAAAATTGTACCCCCCGCAATTTCACATACATTCTTGCACCCGCTTTAGTGTCCATTCACTTAGCATCTTGAGTAGGCTCATTTTAGCCCTTGCATCAGCCTTTTTCCCTCTCAGGATGCTCCAACACCTCTCTTCAACAACCACCCTCATGTGTTAACTTCTTGTTGAACTTCATTTTTTTTTTCGTGTTGTTTTGTAGCGAACATGTCCGGAAACTAGCGTGCCGCACAGATGTTCATGTGCCGCGCTAGCATCTTGCGACGTGTCAACACTCAGATGACTGTTTCCGAGCATGTTTTCCACTTGTTAGCTATGTTTGTTAGTGGAAATGGCTCGAGATTCCCTGTAACCACCCGGGAAGCTTCTTTTCTTCCTTTTTAATCCATTATTTCCATCCATTTGCAACTTCTAACTTCTTCCAAGTCTTGCTTCCACATCTCTTGCTTCATTCTAGCTTTTAGCCTCACTCCATCACTTGCTTACACAGCTTCATACAACTTTTTGTAGCAGCTTCAAGCTCTCTTTACAACATTCTTTGTAGCTCCATCTCCTTTGCTTTGCACTTGTATCCTGGGATTCCATATCCCCTACTATTTGCATACTTACTTCATGATACGAGTTCTCCTTGAGCGAGGATTGCTTTTCTCACCTCTTTTGTGATATGGGTTCTCCTCCTTGAGCAGGATTTTCTTTTATCACACGCTTATTTGGTGGTGTGGGTTCTACTCCTGAGCGGGTTTTGATTTCACCACACGCTTTTTTCCATTTTGGTTCATCTCTCTCTATCTTCTTGGTTGTTTGTGGAGGTGGGAACACCAAAATGGGGGTTTGACTAAGGAAAACCCCTATACAGCCCCAACACTTTCTCCAGATTTTATAGGCGCAAGTATTGGAGACATTCACTTGCGCAGTTGTGAGCATCTTCTTTCTTTTCTTTCTCCTCTTTATCATTTACCTTGCTTTATTTTCATTTCTATCACTTTCTATTACTTTATCGTATTTTGTAAATTCTCAATAATTAGAGTAGAAGTAGTCATCTAGGCATTTTCTGTGATAAACTCATTCTCTGGTCCGTATGAGATGTTAGCACACCTCTGAGACACAAGCACACCATGATGTCGTATGTTTCCTACGCTAACGTCCTTTGGCCGAGAGTTTGATAGTTTGTCCAGAAAATCTCTGTGACCCGCTCTTTTTTATTCTAGAACTTTCGTGTTATTCATGAGGTAGATTAGGGCAGTTCACCCCGTGAGGCTCTCTGAATGAAGAGAACTCATGAGTAGCGAGTCCCCCTCTTCTACACCGACATACATGAAATTTGAACTTTAAAACCTTGATTTCTCACTCAAAACCCTAAAAAGGGCCCAAATGGAACTCATACACCACTTCTGGTGTATAGGTCCCATCTGGATGAGACTCATATGCCCAAGGTGGCGTATGGGTCCCACCAGGCCTTTTTAGACAGAAAAGTTTGGGGAGTTAGAAAATGAAGTTTACTTGATGTCTATGTTGGTATTTTGGTTGAAATATCCCTTGGCATGCATAATATATGGTCTTAGGGGTCCATTAATGATGATATGAAGGTCATAAATGGAAGAGGGCCAAAAACTTAATGTGAAGGTGCAAATAAATACACTTTACAACATTAAATTAAGGAAAAATTAGGTGTATTTAGCTTAAAAGGGCCCTAAATCCAATGTGAATGTAGAAAATATTGGCAACACAAGGGCAGACAACTAAGAGGGAAGGTGAATCAGTTGTCTCATAAATTTAAAACTTATTCAACTTAATAACCTTATTCTCAGATCTGATAATTAACCATGAAAACATAAATCATCAACACATCAGAAACACACATAACACCAAGATTTTTTTACGTGGAAACCCTGTTAGGGGAAAAACCACGGTGGAGGTCAGTCCACAAGATTATACTCTGTTAAAAGTATAATGAAAATGTAATATGGGAAATGCACATGCATTCAAGCAAACTTCCTAGAGGTCACTGCTCAATTACAAACGAAGACACACTGTCTTACAAAGAGATTCAGATTACAACCATCTGGATTTTGAACTACAAAAATAGCATCTACTAATGCCTGATTACAGTTCCAGTTAAGCACATAAACAATTCTTCACTCTTCTACACACTTCTTCACACTTTTCTCTGCCTTCAAAAGATATTCGCACATACACACAGAAGCACACTCTGTCATACACTGGCATCCTCTTGCACTCTCTTCCCTCCATGAATTCGAATAAACAATTGCTCTTATATATCCACAACAAGAAATTTCATCTCTACAAGTTGGCCACAAAGAAATAATAAAATGAATATAACTGTCGGCCCAAAACATTTAAAGATTATCAATGTGAATCAACCAAGGTTGGACACAACTTAGTGAGTACCTAAAACATCTCCAACACGAATAAACTTCAATTAATTTCTCCTCGAAGATCCACAACACGCTACAAACACCATGTCGGCCAAGAACAAGAAAAATATGAACATACAAAAGAAAATCGCCAACCACAAGCACAATGATCAATGTAGACATGAAAAAAAGATAGAGCATGATCTAGAAACATCCACAAGCATCAAAAATCACAAGCGAAGCATCTGCAACAACTGAACTCACTGAAATAGCCTCATCTTCAATCAAGAACACCAACTAAAAAAACAAAAAAACTGTCAAAATGAAGATCTTCATAACTAAATAAAATCTTCTTGTGGATCTCTAAAACTCGACGTGGATAAACTAGATACACTTAGCGACAAACCCTTTAGTCCACAACCTCTGATCATCAACGTACATAACATATCGACATACTAAACTTCACTTTACCACTGACAACCTACAACTCAGTCCTTTACAATTTTCTCAATATCCTCGACATATATAGCTTCAAATGAATTAATGCTAATAGTGTTGACATCAATGACAACCACAACATCCAAAAATGTCCCCCTTTGACATTGATGGCAACACATGATGTGAAAAACACCATCAACGCAACTAAATCTTGACACTTACTCCCCCTTAGGATTTGACTCATTTTCTCCTCAACACTTTCACATAATCTTCTCCCCACAAGGCTCTTCTCCCTAGATAATCACCATTTTTTCACATGACTCTTCTCCCCCTTTGACATCAATGACAAAGATCTCTAAGCTTTGAACCACATATCTTAATTTTTGAACCATCTGACTACTCCGCCTAAGTAGTAGCCACCATAACATCAATCTGAAACAAGATATGACTATGAAATACACAGACTAATGCAAATCAATGCATCCTTAGTTCTGATTAGGAGGGGTATGTTGGCCTCCTACAATGATTTAATAACTAATCCCTTACAACCATGATTCAGAGATTGTACATCTAACCTGAATAGCTATTTCAATCATCATGAAGGTGCATTTAACTTATCAACCCAGGGATGTGAACTTGAAATGGGTCAACACAGTATGTGCACTAGGAACTCAAAGTAGTCATTTCATTCTACAACTAAGGAACTCATGATACTAAAAGTAAATTGTTTAGAAGGGAATACCATAAATACCACTCATCAATCAACAACTACATCAAACTAAAATGTAGAACAGTAATGAAAATCTAGGCAACAAATAGGGCACTACTTTGTCTGCTTTAGCTGCAGGAACAGTCACATAATGAAATTCTAGTGGCTGCAGGAATAGTTGGTGCCAGATATCTAACTAATTACTAAAAAACAAGTAATACTAAACTAATAAGATAGATTACTCACCAAGTGGGGCCCCTTGGATAAGTATCCTCTAAAACTAATGAGAACCCAGATGCTCAAACTCAGAACTTTATTTTATTCACTGTAAATCATGAGTACAAAAGAGTAATGTATCTATATTACTGAAAACTTGAGAGTGCAAGTACAATATCAAATCGTGCAACCCCTTTAGGAAGGAGCATCTGATATTTATTTATACTATTAGCTAAACAAGGCAGTCAACTCCACGACTAGGAGGATGCCATTTAGGGAAAACAAAGAAAGTGGAGTGGCAACAGTTACACGTGCATGGAATCTGGTTAGACATGCAAGTCCAAATGAAGATTTAGCACAACAGTAACGCTCGCGTCTAATCAATCATTAAAGTCCACTACAAGGCGATTACATTTGGTTGCATGAGGAATCTTCTACCATCAACCACCTTTGACTTTGAGCGATTCCTTTGTTGGATGTTATGGTGTATGCCCAGCTGGCGGCGCCTTCCTCAACTTAGCGTCCTTGAATTAAATCTACATGGCAATGTCAGTATGCACAATAACTACACATCTATAACCACCTTAAGGAACATTCATTAACTACATGCAAAATCAATATAGATAATCCACATAATATGCCAATGTCATTAAAACTTGCAGAGATGCCCAATGTCTATGGTTTGAGGGAAATATTATGAAAATATCAACATTTAACATCAAATTCCATGATAACTGCCAGCAAACAAACTATAGATTCTACCCAAAATTGGACCAAAAACTAGGTTCATCACTCCCCCCAACCTAACGTTTTGTTGGTCCTCTAGCAGGGGAAGGGTTGTTCTTATGCTTGGTCAAAGTTCTAAAATTTGCAACTGATAATTGTCCAACATCAGTGGTTGTTGTGTGTGAATCAGGATCCCAATAGAATCCTCCTAATTTTTCAAATTTGTTCCATCTCTACTTTTCTGCAACAATGTCATATTGGTAGAATTTGAAATTTGGCACAGGCCGCATGAGAATGGGTGGCTGGAAAGTTAGGGGAAGCCAAAATCGCCCCTTTGTTCTCCCAATCTGAATATACATATCAATCCTTTTTAGTGTTGCAGCATAATTGTGGATGGAATGAGGTTCAGCCTGCTTCAGCTCATAAGTTAGGTTATTCCATCTTTCTAATAGGCATCTTCTTATAGTTTCCTCCTTTGTTGCTGCCTTTACCTCATACTCGCTATAAACTGCCTCAATCCAAGGCATAATCTTGTTGCCATAACTAGGTCTAAGAATCATTTTCTTCCATTCTCTATAAATATCCCTTGGGTTGCTTGATTCAGCCCTAATGGGCAGAGGAATGTTAGACTCCAATTACTTAAAAGAGATATATTTCTCTTTCAGGTGCAGAGCATAGAACCTTGGAGGGGTCTTACATTCCAAAATATGTGGTACCAAGGTCTCCATATCATCCACCCTCTATTTCAGGGTGGAAATTTATGCATCCTTATCTTCAATCTCCTCATCCCTCTTTTGAATTTCCTTCTTCAATTTTTGTTTTTCCTTTTCCATTCTTCCTCTCTCCTTTGTATTTCTTTCCATAAATTCAAAATTGTCATATGTACTATAAAATCAGGAGGATTATGAATTCCTACCAATCTTTTTGTCAATGGTGGCTCCTCATATAGCACTATCTACATGTACTCAGGTTTTCCAGTTGTTTCTGGCTACAGGGGTACTGTTTCTTCTCCCACTTCTTGTTGTAGGGGCTCTTGTTCTTTTTTTTGTTGTGGTTGCAAGAACTCCTGCTCTGGTTCTGGTTGTTGTTGCAGGACTCTCATTCTTGTTTTTGTTGTGGCTGTAGGAACTCCTGCTCTGGTTTTGGCTGTTGTTGCAAGACTTCTTACTCATGCTGCAGGAAATCCTTATTTTCCTCAAACCCTTCTGCAATGTTAACAAGATCAGCCAGTGTTATATTTGTTGCTCTCCCAAATATGTCTTCTTCTTCAACATTCTCCTACCTCATTGGAGATTTAGGGTCCTCATGTGATGTCTCACCAGGCTTAGGGCTTTCCTGTGGAGGCATACCAAATGTTGGCCCATCTGGCCTTGATTTCCTGGGAGGTCTCTCACATTTTTCTTTGGCTGCAGGAAGAATAGTGTCAAAATTCATCTTCTTAGAATTTGGCGCCTTTCTTTCTACAAGTTGTGTTTTAGCCTTCCCTTTTCTCATTTTTACTTTTCTCTGTTGTGACCTAGTTTTCATCAAGGTTTCAAGTGGAACATTATCATCAAAATCTGATGAAAAGCTTTCTTTTTCTGAGTGCTCTGTTCCAGAAGAACTAATGTCTATGGTTTCTTCTGCTGCAAGAGGATTCACACTAGATCTTGCGCCCAAGGTTGAAGCACCAAGAGTGGCTTTAGCCATGCTCAATCCCCTACTAGACCTACAGGGTTGAGGTAAATCCCTAGGTTGCAAGTACTTAGGTCTAATTTGATCAACATTTATAAATTCTTCCCAGGTCATTCCAAATACATTATGTAGAGACTTCTCAACTAGCAATTTAATCAGACAATGGCGGGAAACATAATTATCCCTACCTTTTTGGGTCTCAGCCACCATGATTGAAAGAAGATTGTATAGCACGTTAGGCACATTCATCCTCCTTTCGTGCCTCATGTGATTCAAAAGATTGATGTGCACAAAATGCAAATTCGACTAGCAACCCTCACAGGTGATGTATTTGATAACATAAATGGCTATCTACTTCCATGGCTCAGGCAAAGACATTCTCTTTGCACCTTGCTTATCTATGCTCAATGGGGGGTCTTTCGGCTCTGTAATTTCGGCCCTAGCTAATATGGCGTCTCTAGAAGTAGGTTAATTTTCACCATCAGTAGGTAACCCTGTGACCTCTATAATTATTTCCTCAGTTGCCACAACTTCCAACCCTTTTACTGTGGTTTTTCCTTCAAAAAATTTCTGGGCGAATTCAAGGGAAATGCTTTCATCAAAGCCATCTAGCTTCAGGAAGTAATCTAACCATCCGCAGTTTCTAAATTCGGCCAGGCATTGTGCATCTTGTAATAAAACATCATGCACCTTGGTTTCATTTAGAATTAACCCACCTCTCATTGTCTATAATCAAACAAATGCTCTACAATTTATTTCCTACAATTTTGTTTGAAAATCAAGTTCACCTTCCTACAATACCTTCTAAATTTCCAGTGCCAATATCGACTGAATTTCCCTTTCTTTTGTTTTACCTTTTTGCTTGCAACCCAAGATTACGACAGAGTCAATAATGGAAAGAAAATGAGTGATAAAGGAGAATTATGAAAGAAAGAAATGTCGGTTGTAGTTAATGTCACTTCACACATGCAAGTCGTCCTCTCACTCAGATTTCAAATCAGCTCATTTTAAATTTTCTAACTAGCCTAGCATAAATTGACACATGGGAAATATATTTGCATATTTTTATTTCCCCCCCAACCTAAATTTGGACATGTTTCCACACATGCGAGATGGGAGTGGTGATTTGACAGGGAGTAATGACATGTTATGTGAACGTCTACACTAACGTACAATGATTAAATGAATACACTTAAAAGATGATTAAAAGATAGTAATTAATGCGCACATACCTGAATGTGTGTAGGATTTGTTGCAAAGATTGTGGAGAAAGTATTGTTCACCTTTTAGGGAATAAATTGAGCAATTAATGAAAATGAAGTGGAATGACATGAGGTGGAGTGAAGTGATGGAAGAGAGAGAAAGGTGGTGATGGATGGGTGAATGGGCGGATGGATGAATAAATAGACTTCCACATAAGTGGAAGTCTTTATTATGAGAAGTACGTACCTTAATTAGCCAGGAGGGACATTAGGTCCACTTCCTTCGGCTACAGGAAGCTCAGGTGTTGAATGTTGGGTGAATTGTTGCGGGAATTCATCTTTGGAAGTTGGCTTGTGATATAATCGAAGGCAATGACCATTGACAAGTAACTTGAATCTAATGGGGTCAATGGTAGTAAGTTGGGTCCTAGCCACCTTGTCTGCAATTTTCCTACATTGTCCTGATATCTTGAGTCATAGAGCATGGCTTAATCTCCTGGTTGGAATTTCTTGTCCTTGATAAATTTGTCATGCCTCTTGATTCTCTGATTTTGCACTACCTATGTATGCTATAGGTTTTCTCTTCTTATCTCATCCAAAGCATTTAGTTGCATGATTCTTTCTTTTTGTACCTCATAAATATCCATCCCCAAATCTACTGCAGTCCAAAGAGTCTTATATTCAAATTCAGTGGGCATCATGGTTGTCTTTCCATATAGCAACTCAAATGGAGTGAATCCTGTAGTTGTTTTCCAGGTTGTCCTATAGGCCCAAACAACTTCTGGTAATCTGTTTGCCTAATCCTTTCTATGAATAGCTACCGTTTTGGTCAGAATAGCTTCAATTTCTCTGTTGGTCACCTCAACTTAGCCATTAGCCTGGGGGTGATAAGGAGTAGACTTCTTGTGCCTTATGTTGTACTCATTAAATAGTGTTGCAACAAGGGTTGATGTGAATTGAGCCCCTTGATCAATCACTATCTCTCTTGGGACTCCATATCTTATGAAAATCTCCTCATAAAGAAATTATGCAACCTTGTTATCTCTTGCATGCTTCATGGCCTTAACTTCTACCCACTTTGTCACATAATCAATGCATACCAATATATAATAATTACCATTTGATAGAGGGTCAATGGGTCCCACAAAATCCAATCCCCATTTTTCAAAGGGAGTGATTACTATCTGAGGGAAAAGTGGCATCTCATCAGATCTGGTTGGTTTTCCCATTCTTTGACATCTATCACATTTTTTGGTATACCTTCCTGCATCCTTGTGGAGTGTCGTCCAGTAATATCATGTGTTCAAAATCTTTATTGTTGTCCTCTTGGCTGCAAAGTGTCCTCCACATGGTTCGTTGTGACATGCATGAAAAATGTCATATGTCTCATCTTCTCTCACACATCTCCTCATGACATGGTCTGGTCCAGTATAAAACAAACATCCAACAATCTAAGAGAAAAGAAAATATTTTTCAATGAGTGCCCTTTTCTCTTTTGGAGAGAAGTGAGAAGGAACTCTACCTGTGACCAAATAATTGGCTATGTCAGCATACCAAGGTGTTTGTATATTGAGGGAGAATAGATGCTCATTAGGGAAAGAGTCATCTATGGGTTGATTGTCTTCTGATGTAGTCATCCTTGAAAGAAAATCTACATCATTGGCTTTCCCTGGCTTATCCACAATGGTTATATCAAACTCTTGCATCAACAATAACCATCTTGCCAATCTACCTGTGATCAAAGGTTTATTCATGAGATATCTAATGGCTGCATGATCAGTGTGCACGAATATTTGGTAGCCTATTATGTAATGTCTAAATTTGTTTAGTGTATAGATTACTACCAATATTTCTTTCTCTGTCACCATATAATTGTATTCAACTCCTTGTAATTTTTTGCTGACAAAGTAAATGGAATTTTCAATAGATCCTTCTTTCTATCCTAAGATTGGTCCTATGACATAATCTGATGCATCAGTATGGATGTGGAAAGGAAGTTCCCAATTAGGTCCTTTAAGTATAGGAGCATGAGTCAAAGTTGCCTTCAAGTCAGAAAATGCTTTGTCACAAGCTTCAATCCACTGAAATTCAGCATCTTTAGTGAGAAGAGTATACAATGGTGTTGCTACCTTGCTAAAATCCTTGATGAAATTCCTATAATATCCTGCATGACCCAAGAAACTCCTAACATCCTTATGTTTTGCAGGTGTGGGTAGATTTGTAATTACCTCAATCTTTGCAGGATCTACTTGAATTCTCTTGTGGGAGATGTAGTGGCCAAGAACTACGCCTTCCTACATCATCATGAAGCACTTTTCACTATTTAAGGACAAGTTTTTATCTTCACATATCTATAGGACTCTCCTGAGATTTTCCAACGCTTGATTAAAATCAACACCATAAGTGGTAAATTCATTCATATAAATTTTCATGCAATCATAAGAAATGTTTGAGAATATGCTAATGACTGCCCTCTAAAAATTTGCAGGTGCATTGCATAATCCAAATGAGAGTATCAAATAGGCATAGGTCCCCCATAGACAGGTAAATGTGGTCTTCCCCTGGTCTTCTGGTGCAATTTGGATCTGGTTGTAGCCGCTGAATCCATCTAGAAAAGAAAAGTATTGCTTTCCTGCAAGTGTGTCCAAAATTTGATTAATGAAGGGTAAGGGAAAGTGGTCCTTCTTGGTGGCAGCATTAGTTCAATATAATTAACACAAAGTCACCATTTCCCTCCTTTCTTAGGCACAATCACTAATGGAGACAACCATTGACTATCTGAAATGGGATAGATAAATCCTGCATCTAGTAATTTATGTAGTTCCCCTTTTACAATTTCTCTTAGTGCAGGGTTAATTCTTCTTTGTGGCTGTCTTACTGGGGTACAATCATCTCTAATGTAAATTCCGTGTGTACAAATTTTAGGGTCCAATCCCTTCATATCATGATAATCCCACACAAATGCATGCTAATGGGTCCTTAATAAGTTTTCCAATAACAGTTGTTGTTCCCCACTTAATTTACTATTAACATTCAAATATTTTCCTTCTGACACTTGTACTTTTGTGGTTAACTCTATCATGGCTAGTTCATTAACACATAGTACCTTTAGTTCATATGGAAGTAATGTATGGGACATACCTATTGTTGCAGGAAGTTTGGCTGCAGGAAGAACGTTTGCAAGAATAGTGGCTACACGAAGAGCAGGCAGAAGTATCTTGACTGGAGTAGCCGAATGAGAAGATGATGCTTCCTCCACTTCACAATGGTTCTAAATGAAGTTAGCCAATACTTCATCCTCATCTTGGAGCTGCATGAAAGAGCTTCTGCCTAGCATCATAAGTTGCGCCACAAAATTAACTTCCTCAGCCTCTTCACCAACATGTGGCCATACGAGATTATCTTCATCATGAGATGACTGAGCAGGAGCATAAAGAACAAACATTTTCATGCTCCTCCCATCTAAAATGGTCATGTCACCTGACAGACATCCAATGTATGTATCTATAGTTGCTAACCAAGGCCTTCCAAGAATAATGGGATACTCGCCTAGTGTAGCTTTAGGAGAAAGAATCATAAAGTCTGTTGGGTACTTCCAGGAGTCTAAAACTACCACAAGATCCTCCACTACACCATCAGGCTTAACAATAGAGTTATCAGCAAGCTACAGGATAGTTGGAGTAGATCTCATGCTTGCAACATTTAGTTGATGCAGGATGTCTTTGGTCATTACATTTATTGTTGCCCCTAAATCAATCAAATCAATCTTTACTTGGACCCCCTTTATAACAACTGCTACCATAGGACTACTTGGGTCATTATACTTAGGGATAGTCACTTTTCCCAACATGATGTCAGCTAGTTGTCCCACCACATGAACAGTAGTTGGGTCCTTCTTTTTCCTACCTGGCTTCTTGAGGCATGCTTCCTTGATTGCCTTGTCATATATTGGAACATCCTTTATGGCCTGAAATAGAGGTATCTGGACACATATGTGGTTCAGCTAATCCAAGATATCAAAAGTTGTATCCTCCTTTTCTTCCTTCTTCTTGGCAACTTCCAATCTCTAAGGAAATGGTGGTTCTTGTTCGGTCTGCTTGGTTAGGACTGGTTTAGGATTTTTAGGTACACTTGGTTGAATGGGACTATTCAGCGGTTCCTCTTCCTCTTCCATAGGAAGCTCAGTGATAATGGGCTTGGAAGGGGCTGGTAGAGTAGTTCTTGAATGCAAGTGGATGTCACTTACACTCACAGCATATGCAGGGTATTGGTTTGAATCAACAAAGTATGTAGGTTGTTGTTGTGGTTTGTTATTTGGATTGGGTGCAGGATGAGCTGGTAGCTAAGTAAGTTTAGGTGCATTTGAGCTTGGATTAGTAGGTGGAGACATTATAGTAGACTGCTAGGGCTGAGAAGGTGGTTGCATGTAACTAGTTGTCTAGGTAGGCCATTGTTGTCCTCCTCTCCATTGATTTGTTTGCTGCCAATTTCCTGGAGGTGGCTGTTGATGCCCTTGAAATTATTGTCAATTCCCTTGAGGTTGTTGCCATTGGGGTGGATACCATTGATGATTGGTCCAAGCATTCAAAGGGTTACTCCAAGGCTGTGGTGGATATCCTCCATAACTGGATGGATATGGGGGCTTCCATTGGTTACCAGATGAATAGGAATTAAAATATGGCCCAGTATAAGATAGTGGATCTGATGGACTACCTTGTCTTGGAGCCCAAGGCTTCCTTTTTGCAACATAGTAGACTTGGTCTTCAATTTGGATTGGCTTGAACTCAGGTGGAATATACTTGCTTGCAAGGTTAGCTACCATCTTGCATCTACAGTCCCTCTTCTTTTGTCTGCAGTGGGGGAAATACGTTGTCAACATTATCTCTACCTCATCTTGCTTCTTCTTGACATGAAGTGTATCTAGTTGAATAGCTAGATTATTTATAATGCATTGCTTGAAGTCTACCAACAAATGAGTAATCTTCATTCTTGAAACTCTGCCGATGGTTGACTTACCCATGGAAGATTGGTAAGCTCTCCCCTTCTTTGAAGCTTCCCTAGAGTAATTTTGGCATATTTTCTTGATATCCTCCCAAGGAACTTGGGAGATATCTCCTCCCATGAGGTCCAAAGCATCAGTGCAGCTATCATTGATTCCTTTTAGGAAAAGCAACTTTTGTGAGTCTTCATTAAGTGTATGGTGTGGAGATTTTTGTAGGAAAAATAGAAAACTTGCAATGTAATCTTCTAGGCTCTCATCTTCCTTTTGTTGCATCCTAAAAATTTCACCTCCTCTCATGTCGCAACCCCTGCAATATTCCTTGTATTTTTCAAGGAATTTTGTCTTCATGTCTTCCCAAGTTTCAACAATATCTCTACCTAGGCTCATGAACCATCTTAATGCAACCTCTTTTAGAGTGGTAGGAAATAGCTTAAGCCTATGGGCATCAGTAGTATAATCATAACTCCTACAGAGTATGTCAAACTCAAATAAAAAGGTATCAAAATCTTCTGTGACAAGTCCATAAAACTTGGGGAGTGTTGAAGAAGGAATGTTCTTGATGTTGTCAACTTCATTTTGATGGGCAATAGGGAAAGGAAAAACTGGTTGGTTAGGTCTGTTCCTATTTGCATCACCCATGCCTGCTTGATGTAGTTCTAAAGCAAAGGGGTTCTCAAGCTGATTTTAGTCTTTAGAGGAAAATTCAGAGATAGTCAGATCAGGAAATGTATCAACAAAGGGGTGTGGATCTTCTTCTTATTCTTCTTCTCTTGGTAGGTTCTAATATTCAACTAGCTGGAATGGATTAGGATTGTTAGGAAAGAATCTTCCATAAGCATCCCTTCTCCTTCCTCTATGCATGCGATATCACTCACTATCTTCCAGCTCACACAAAGAATTGGTAAAGAATAAGGGGGCTCATGATTACTTACTAAATGAGGATATACTAAGAACAACTTCTAGAAACATTACAGCAAGAGAAACTACCAATGGCTTCAAAAGACTCCCTAGTTTGACACCATCCCCGACAACGACGCCAAAAATGTTGGCCTCCTACAATGATTTAATAACTAAGCCCTTACAGCCATGATTCAGAGATTGGGCATCTAACCTGAATAGCTATTTCAATCATCATGAAGGTTCATTTAACTTGTCAACCCAAGGACGTGAACTTGAAATGGGTCAGCACAATATGTGCACTAGGAACTCAAAATAGCCATTTCATTCTACAACTAAGGAACTCACGATACTAAAAGTAAATTGCTTAGAAGAAAATACCATAAATACTACTTATAAATCAACAACTACATCAAACTAAAATGCAGAACAGTAATAAAAATCTAAGCAACAAATAGGTCACTACTCTATCTGCTTTGGCTGCAGGAACAGTCACATAATGAAATTTGAGTGGCTGCAAGAATAGTTAGTGCCAGATTTCTAACTAATTACTAAACAACAAGTAGTACTAAACTAAGAAGATGGATTACTCACCAAGTGGGGCCCCTTGGATAAGTATCCTCTAAAACTAATGAGAACTTAGATGCTCAAACTCAAAACTTTACTTTATTCATTGTAAATCATGATTACAAAAGAGTAATGTATCTATATTACTGAAAACTTAAGAGTGCAAGTACAATATCAAATCGTGCAACCCCTTGAGGAAGGAGCATCAGATCTTTATTTACACTATCAGCTAAAAAAGGCAGTCAACTCCATGAAAGGGAGGACACCATTTAGGGAAAATAGAGAAAATGGAGTGGCGGCAGTTACGCGTGCATGGAATTTGGTCAGACATGCAGGTCCAAACGCAGATTTAGCACAACAGTAATGCCCACATTTGCTCAATCATTAAAGTCCACTACAAGGTGGTTACATTTAGTTGCATGAGGAATCTTCTGTCGTCAACCTCCTTTGACCTTGAGCGATTCCTTTGCTAGACGTTATGGTGCATGTCCAGCTAGTGGCACCTTCCTCAACTTAGCATCCTTGAATTAAATCTGCATGGCAATGATAGTATGCACAATAACTGCACATCTATAACCACCTTAAGGAACATTCATTAACCACATGCAAAATCAATATAGATAATCCACATAATATGCCACTGTCATTAAAACTTGCAAAGATTCCCAATGTCTATGGTTTGAGGGAAACATTATGAAAATATCAACATTTAACATCAAAGTCCATGACAACTGCCAGGAAATAAACTATAGATTCTACCCAAAATTAGGCCAAAAACTAGGCTCATCAAGGTAATCACCCCTAACTTCCCTCTGAGATACTCAAAAGTATCCTTAGGCAATGGCTTGGTAAAGATATCTGTAATCTACTCCTTAGTAGGCACATACTCCAATCTAACTTCCTTTTCACTTACCTTCTCCCTCAAAAAGTGAAACATGATAGATATATGCTTTGTTTTTAATGCAGCACCAGATTCTTGGAAATGTTAATAGCACTTGAATTATCACAAAATATAGCAATAGGCTCATCATATACAACTCTAATATCCTTTAGCATCTACTTCATCCATAGGACTTGAGTACAATTGTTAGCAGCAACAATGTATTCTATTCGGCCTCTAGTAGACAAGGAAATGGCATTTTGCTTCTTGCTTAACCATGAAATTAGCTTCTTACCCAAGAAAAATGCTCCACCACTAGTACTTTTTCTGTCATTCACATCTCCTACCCAATCAACATCAGTAAAGGCACTCAAGGTAAGATCATCATCTTTAGGATACCATAGGCCAAGATCAACAGTTCCCTTCAAATATCTAAAAATTCTCTTCACAGCAGTCACATGGGATTCCTTCAGATCGGCTTGAAATCTTGCAACAATACATACAACATTCATGATATCAGGTCTAGTTTGAATTAAGTACAGCAATCCACCAATCATTGATTTGTATCTTGTCTGATTTGCTTTCGAAGAATCATCTTCTATTGTCAACTTGCATCTGGTCACCATGGGTGTACCAACTGGCTTTGAATCTTCCATACCGAACTTCTTTAGCAATTCCTTCACATACTTGGACTGAGATATGAAAATCCCTTTATCTAACTGAGTAATTTGCAATCCCAAAAAGAATTTCATCTCACCAATCATAGACATCTCAAATTCATTTTGCATCTCATTAGCAAACTTCATGCACAAACCATCATCTCCTCCAAAAATGATATCATCAACAAAGACTTCAACAATCAAATCTTTATTATGATCAATCTTGAAATACAGATTACTATCAACAGTACCTTTTTTAAATCCAAGCTTTAGCAAATACTTGTCCAATCTTGCATATCATGCTCTAGGGGCTTGCTTAAGTCCATACAGTGCTTTCTTCAACTAACACACCATATCTTCCTTATTAGTCAACTAGAATCCATCAGGTTTGTCAACATACACTTCTTCCAATTCGCCATTTAGAAAAGTTGTTTTGACATCGATCTGATAAACTTTGTAGTTCTTTTGAGCAACATAGGCAAGAAATAATCTTACAACTTCAATTCTAGCAATAGGGGCAAAGGTCTCTTCAAAATCAATTCCTCCCATCTATGAATATCCTTTACATACCAGTCTTGCTTTGTTTCTAACCACTTCACCTTGCTCATTCAGTTTGTTTCTAAAGACCCATTTAGTTCCAATGACATTCTTGTCCTTAGGTCTAAGAACAAGAATCCATGTATCATTCTTTTCAATCTATTTTAACTCTTCTTTCATTGCTTCAACCCAATGCTCATCTTTACATGCTTCATTCACACTAGTAGGCTCAATCTTTGAAATCAAGCAATACTCTTCTGCAATGTTTCTCCTAGTCTGGACACCTTTGTTCTTATCACCTATAATTTGATCTTCTGAATGATTCAGTCTTACATACCTCAAAATCTTCTTAGGATGTTCTTCAACTTTAGGTTCTTGTGTTCTCTCTTCTACGCTTCCACTAGTTTCTCCTTCTTCTTCATTCTTCTGATTCACCGGATTTATTTGCACTTGAGTTGTAGTATGAACTTGCTTTCCTTGGTTTGTACTATCATCCTAATCATCAGAGTCATATCCACAGGTTCTAGATGGTGTACCTAAGTATTCATCAATCTTAACATTTGCACTTTCAACTATTTTCTTCAATCTTTTATTGTAACATAGGTAGGCCTTGCTTTTAGTAGAATAACCCAGAAAGATACCTTCATCACTCCTAGCATCAAACTTTCCTATGTATTCATCTCTCTTAATATAACATCTGCTTCCAAATATCTTGAAGTATTTAATAGTAGCCTTTTGACCAGTCCATAGCTCAAAATTGGTCTTACCAGTACACCTTTGATTTGTACCTGGTTGAGTGTGTACATAATAGTATTCATAGCTTCTCTCCAATAGATATGAGGGACATTTCCTTCCAGCATCATTGTTCTAGCAGCATCTTCAATTGTTATATTCTTCCTTTCATTTTGTTGAGGGATCCACAGTGCCAATGATTGTCTCTTTATTCCATGTTCTTTACTAAAAGAATTAAATTCACCAGAAGTGAATTCACCACCTCTATCTGATCTCAGACATTTAATCTTCAAACTTGTCTCTATCTCAACCATAGCTTTAAAGATCTTGAACTTTTCCAGTGCTTCATATTTCTCCCTTAAGAAAGTAACCCATACCATTCTATAATAATCATCAATGAGTAACATGAAATACCTGTAACCTTGTAAACTTCTAACCTTAGAGGGACCACATATATTAGTATGCACAAGCTCTAACAATTCATTTGAACAATGCTTTTTACTCCGAAATGAAATCCTAGTTTGCTTTCCCAATTGACATTCCTTGCATATTGCATTAGTAGGTTTCACCAACTTAGGTAGATCTCTCACAGCCTTAGTGGAACTTATCTTGACAATATTATCAAAGTTAACATGACACAATCTCCTATTCCATAACCAACTTTCATCGACTTGAGAAATCAAACAACTTTTACTAGCAACACTTAAGTGAAAGATATTACCTTTTGTTTTTATACCTGATGCAATTTCATTTCTAGAACTCAATATTTTGCACTTTCCATCCTTTAACTGAAGATTGTAACCCTTATCAACCATCTGACCAAGACTCAAAAGATTATGCTTCAAGCCTTCTACATATAGATCATCATCAGTATTATGCTTACCATCAAGAGAAATGCATCCTCTTCCACAGATCACGCCAGTTGTATTATCACCAAATCTCACAACACCACCATCATACTTTTCCAAGCTTACAAACTTACTTTTGTCTCCTGTCATATCATGTGAACATCCACTGTCAATCACCCATTCATCTTTCTCTTCAACTTGAGCAACTAGGGCTTTCTCCACATTTGTACAACTAGCAGATTTAGTAGATACAGGATTATTTTCCTTGATAGCAATAAATACCCATTCATCATCACTTTTATTTCCTTTATCAAATTCATCATTTGTCACACCTTCATCAACAACATAGTAACACATCTTCTAAAATCTAGGTTTATTATGTCTTTGTTTAGGAGCTCTTTCCAGACACCTTGATGCAAACTGACCTATCTTATTGCAAGAAAAACATTTAAGAGGCAATTTTTTTCATGCTTACCTTTTCCTCTCGGTACTCTTTTGACAATAAGTGCTTCCAGTTCTTCCATCTCTCTTTCTTCTTCAATCTATCTGATTTCATCCTCATACTTGAATGTCTTTCTAGATGAACTCTCACCTGGATCATATCTTTGTTTATCTCTTCTGGAAGTAGTAGCCTTAATTGTAGATTCAACCTTAGGAAGGGCATCACCAAATTAGCTCAACTCAAAAGCAGTCAGCTTACCAACGTATCTCTGGTTATATTTGTTACAGTCCTGAGCTCTTCAATAGCACTAGCTTTGACTTTGTAAGAATCAGGCAGGGATCTAAGCACTTTAGCAACAATCTCATATTCATCTCTTCCCACTAGCATATCTAATACCACACACAAGTTGATTCACTCTTTGCATGAAAGTATTAATTTTCTCATCATCAAACATTCTCAACCTTTCATATTTCCCTTTCAAACTCTGCAACTTAGCAATCTTCACATTAGCATCACCTTCATACAAGGTTTCCAACTTTTTCCAGATCTCATGAGCAGTCTTCAAATCCATAACATTTGTCATCTCAAAATCATTCAAAGAACTCAACAAAGCTTCCTTAGCCCCGATATTATACTAAGCATAAGTACCATTCGGTGGAATAATATACCTATTACTTGTAATGCTCCAGTAGGGTTCACCAATGCATCTCAGATGGCACTCCATTTGAATCTTCCACGAAGAATAATTTGTTCCATTAAATCTTGGACTATCCTTCTTGTTTGCCATCCCGAATCACCTTAAGTTGTTAAACTTCTTCCAAGGAACCTACTCTGATACCAATTGTTTGCAACAGAAGGGTAGACAATTAATGGAGGGTTGAATCAGTTGTCTCAAAAATTCAAAACTTATTCAACTTAATAACCTTATTCTCGGATCTGATAATTAACCATGAAAACATAAATCATCAACACATCAGAAACACGCATAACACCAAGATTTTTTTATGTGAAAACCCTATTAGGGGAAAAACCACGGTGGAGGTCAATCCACAAGATTATACCTTGTTAAAAGTATAATGAAAATGAAATATGGGGAATACACATGCATTCAGGCACACTGCCTAGAGCTCACTGCTCAATTACAAAGGAAGACACACTGTCTTACAAAGAGATTCAGATTACAACCATCCAGATTTTGAACTGAGAAAATAGCATTTGCTAATGCCTAATTATAGTTCCAGTTAAACACATAAACAATTCTTCACTCTTCTACACACTTCTTCACACTCTGCTCTACCTTCGAATGATATTTCCACATACACACATAGAAGCACACTTTTTCATACACTCACACCCTCTTGCACTCTCTTCCCTTCATGAATTTGAATAAACAATCGCTCTTATATATCTGCAGCAAGAAATTTCATCTCTACAAGTCGGCCACAAAAAAATAATAAAATGAATATAATTGTTGGCCCAAAACATTTAAAGATTATCAATGCGAATCAACCAAGGTCAACCACAACTTAGTGAGGACCTAAAGCAACATCTCCAACATGAAGAC
This sequence comes from Sequoia sempervirens, assembly GCA_007258455.2. NCBI lineage: Eukaryota > Viridiplantae > Streptophyta > Pinopsida > Cupressales > Cupressaceae > Sequoia > Sequoia sempervirens. The sequence goes on from VDFB02193867.1 coordinate 182,710,639, forward strand.
ACTTTAATTAATTTTTCCTCGAAGATCCACAACAAGCTACAAACACCATGTCGGCCAAGAACAAGAAAAACATGAACACGCAAGAGAAAATTGCCAACCACAAGCACAACGATAAATGAAGAAGTGCAACAAAGATAGAGCATGATCTAGAAACATCCACAAACATCACAAATCACAAGAGAAGCATCTGCAACAACTAAACTAACTGAAATAGCCTCATCTTCAATCAGGAACACCAACTAAACAAACAAAAAAATTGTCAAAATGAAAATCTTCATAACTCGACCAAATCTTCATGTGGATCTCTAAAACTTGATGTGGATAAACTAGATACACTCAGCAACAAACCCTTTAGTCCACAACCTTTTATCATCAACGTACAGAACATACTGACATACTGAACTTCACTTTACCACTGACAACCTGCAACTCATTCCTTTACAATTTTATCAATATCCTTGACATATACAGCTTCAAATGAATTAATTCTAATAGTGTTGACATCAATGACAACCACATATTAGCAACACAACCACAACCTCCAATAGAAAACACATTACAACACTTAGATCAAGGTGACATTAGGTCCATTTTAATGTTAATCATTCCAAAATTAAGTCATAAATTAGGTTCATTACTTCACAAGGGTGAACAACATTTTTCTACACTACATTTAGCCCCCACTTTAGTGAGAGGATGAACTTGCTTAAAACTCACACTAAAGTAGACATTTAAGAGGGGTCTAAGCATACCAATGTGGATGATAACGGATGACAAAGATCAAAGGAGGTGGCCAAGCCCCCAAGATCCAAGATCCTATGTCAAATCAACATAAGCACGAAAGGACACACACAAGGTGCATGATATGTAGCAAAACAAGATACAAAAACATGCAATGTCAATAACTAAAACAAAAAAACAAAAAATAAGGTGGATCAAGCCTCAATCATTTGTCCAGCATGATTTGGATCAGATCTAAGCTATTTGTCCAAAAATGCACTCACACTGAGGCAATGAAACTTCAAGATTTTTGTTGGGTGAGTATCCAAAAAGGGTGGCTTAGTGAGAAAGTCATGCTTCTCACCATATAATGAGAAAGTCATGCCCACGTTTAGGCTTCTCATCATACGTTAACCGTACCAAAGCTATACCTCCTGATAACTTTGATAAGGTGTCATAAAACAATGAACTTCGAGCTCCATGAGGCAAGCAAAGCTTCATATGCTTGACACCCATGAACAAACAGAATGGCTCCATAGGCAAGCAAAGTGTATTATGCAAGGTGGCCATATAACAATTCTTATAAATGAAAAATAGTGTAACGTGTGTTCAAAGGGATTTTTCTTAGTTCATGTAAGGTCTCTTCTTAGGGAACATCATGCTTAATGTCTCCAAGAGAGGACAAGTTAAAGAAATTTCACGCTCTCGGAGGAAATCAAACCCAATGACAACACTAAGAAAAGGATGCATTGTAAGAATAAAGAAAATTGCACAATGAAACATGAGTATTGATGTATGCCCCCACTTTAAATTGGTTGCTAACACCATTGTTGTGATAAATTGCTTTAAAGTAGAAGAAGACATGAGAGCTTATTCAGAAAGCCCTATTTTAAGTCATATGTTTCTGAATCAAACTACATCATGGATAAGTATGTCACATGTGAGCCAACTTAAGGCATGTTGTCCCCATCCCAAGCTTGCTCTTATATGTACATGAAAGGTGGTAAAATAACCAAAAGAGACAATGAAAAGTGACATAAGAGGACAAGGCTACCTAACCCCTTGCCCCCACTTAGTGCAGAATAAGGATGAGCCGAGATGATTGATGAGAAACATGCTAGAGTGAAAATCATTATTAATTAGAGGAATTAGGTGTTGTAACACAAGGAAGAGAACCACAACCTTCAATATGTTAAATTTTTTTACGCAAAGCCTTACATTCATTAGTAGAATGACCATGAACTCTATGATATGTACAAAATGAAGTCTTGTAATAAAATTTATTTTGTGTTCTTGGAGGGAGGGATATCAAATGATATTAGAGGAGTCTCAACAAGAACCTTCTTGATCAAAAGTAGAAGATGTGGTTTTATTTTGTGACAAAGAAATCTATTGGGAAGTACACGATGTCATACTTACACAAGACTCTTTAGATTGCAAGATTTGTACTCCCCTTTACGAGAGGGTGTAAAATCTATCAAATTCAAATAATTAGTGTTTTGTATGATGACATTGATGTTAAGTGAGGATTTCTTTGTTTCTTTTGTTTCTTTCAAAGGATAATTATCAAGACCAGTAGTGTCTATTAGTTCGGGATGCACTAATGTTAAATTTGGCTTAGAGGAATCTTTTGTAATAGTGTTGATATTAAGCGAAGGCTTGTTTGTTTCTCTTGAGGGACAATAACCAAGACCATTAGTCGTTCCTTGTGTGTGAGGCTCTATAGGTACATGGATACCTTGTTCTCTAGCACCACATCATTTTCCACTATACCCAAGTTGTTTCATAATTTCATAACCTTTTCCATAAAGCTTTTCATTTTTTTTGGATTCGGTGGTTGCTCATAATCAGCTTCATCAAAGTTTGTTGTGTAACTTACATTTTCTTCTAAAGTGTTGAAGTGGATGCTTTCAAAGGGTCTTCCAAATTTTGTGTTGACATTACCATTTTTTCTTTTCCCTTTCAGATTCTTTGTTTATGATCTCATATTCGCCCATGAATGATGTGAAATCTAAGGAACCCCAATCATCTTCTAATAGCTTCGTGACTTCCTCAATGTGTTTTTCTTTGTCTTTCTGATGCACACATTCTACTTGTGTTGTTGGTGTCAATGTTTTCAAAGGATTTTCCTTATTTTCTCAATGTTTAAACAATTTTTGGGTTTAGGGTTAGCTTCAAGTGTGCACACTTTGTTTTTGTAGACATACTTCATGATACGATGAAGAGTGGAAGGCACCTCATTCATTGCATGAATCTATGGTCTACCCAAAAGAAGGTTGTATGAAAGATCATGAGGCATAACATGGATCGATGTTTCTAATGTGTCCTTTCCAACTGTAATAGGCAAAGTGATCACACCAAGCGGTTGTTTTCATACATTGTCAAATCCTTTAATGGATAAAGAGTCAAGTTGAATTTTTTATTTATCCACACCATCTATCCAAAAGTTTCACACTACACACATTAAGAGTAGAGTCATTGTCGACAAGGGTTCACTTTATCCTTGTTCTATTATATCCAGCTATTATCACAAAAGAAACATTTTTTTTTTTACTTCTAATGGAGGTAACTCATCTTGACGGAAAGTAATGTCCAAGTTATTCGGTGCTATAGCTTGAATTTGGGCTGCTACATCATTTGATTATGCATTAGAAGGCATAGGAGCTTGTTGTAAATCACTTTGAATCATGTTGTAATAATGAGGGGAGGCTTGAATAAGGTCCCATAATGATATCTTAGCAGGTGTATTCTTTGGTTGTTCAACAAGATTGTACTCCTTTTCATTATGTGAAGGAAAACAAGGAGGAACGAACAAGATAGGGTTAGGCAATGGGAGGGATGTTGAAGGTGTTTATCTTGGTTGTGGATTTCCTCTAGTGTTATATGTATGAGCAATGGTATTATAATTTGATTGCTACAAAACACTATTCATAGGTGGGTAAAGGATAAGTTCGGGTTTTTTTTGAGTTTGCGCTCGTTGTGAGGGTGGATGAAAAATTAGTAGATTCTTAGGATATCCCATAAGGTATGTAGGAGATCCATTAATCAAGGGAGATCTAACAGACACTTGCACATTCATAACCTCAACGGTTTCAGTTTGACGTCTTTCTAATGAAGGGGAATCTAGTGTTATCTTTTCACCATCATCTAAGGAAGCCAAAATGTTGTCATTTTCTTCCACCATGATATATTCCCTAATAGGAGAGGTTTTAGGAGAACTACTAACTAGATGTTCATGACATTCAAAGGTTGGTTCTTCTAAAATGACTTCATCACAAGCAAGGGAGTTATCAATGATGTCCTTGTTTTGTTCAATAATGTTTTTTGTAGGGGAAAAGGGGAAATTAAGATTCTCATGAATTTCATAGATTATATTTTCTAACATCAAAATATCTTCTTTACCACTGGGAGAGATACTAGGAGAAAGATAAATGTTATTGTCATGGTTGTCTAAATTTTCACTCCTTTGTCCCATAATGTCTTCCAAAAAAGGATAAGTAGGAGAAGAAACATAAAGAGAGTTGTCATAGATCTTAAAGGTTCTATTATCTAACACCAACATATCCTCATCATTTACAATTTCATCTTCTAAACATTATCACAAGAAAGTAAGATGTTGGGAGATGAATATAAACTAGTTGAAGTTTCAATGGTCTCTTGTTGTGTTATGTGATTGTCATGATTATCTATGATTGTGTCATCTTGTTCATCAATGTCTTGTCCAATAAGATAGGTAGGAGGAGAGAAACAACACGAACTCTCAAAACTCTTGTTGATTGGTTCTTCTAACCTCAAAATATCTTCTTCACAAATAGGAGAGATATTAGGAGAAGAATGGATATGATTGTTATGATTGCCCAAGGTTGCATTCTCTTTCGTTAAAGCATTCTAATAGGGAGGGGATATGAACTTTTTCTTAGCATGCCTAGATAAGTAAGATACTAACATTGTTTGAATAGGAATGAAAAGTACTTCTAACCATCTTATGCAATGCTTCAACAATGTAAACAATGTATATCCAAAGATGAAAAACACTTTTATCCAATGTATGCAAAACTTTAATAATTCAAAAAATGTGTATCCAAAATGAAAAGCACTTTTATCAAACTTATGCAAAGCTTTATGAATGTAAACATTGTGTATGCAAAAGTGAAAAGTACTTTTATCCATATTATGAAAAGTTTCAAAAATGTGAACATTTTCAGATCTAATTCCTTTTGCTACTGAAATGATTTCAAAATTGACCATTCCAAATTGATGTTTTTGATCTAGATGCATAAAATAGAAGTTCCTGAAACTTTCTAGACTGATACTATAGGTTACCAGCAAGCTTAGGAAGCACTAAAACAAGGTTTTTAATGTTGTAAAAGGCAATTTCAAGCCTGATCTGGGACTAAATCGCCTAGAGGGGCGTATGAGTCCCAGTCAGGGTTTTTTAGGGGTTTGAATGTTGAATAACAGTCACTATAGAATACCTAGAAACTAGGAAAAACCACCTGTATTGGGACTAAATTGCCCAGAGGGGCATATGAGTCCCAGATTAGCGTTTTTGCACTATTTTCAGCAAATTTTGTGTAAATGTTATTTTTTCTGGTTAGAATGATGTCTAGGATAAGTGAAAATATAGATTTTAGATGAAATTTAATGATGCAAGATGCAAAAATGCAACCTATATGCACTATCACTAACGCAAGATTTTAAAACCCTAGATGCAAATCAATTAATGCAAAACCTAATGCAATGTTAATGCAAGCTAGATCTAGGATAATAATGCACTCCAAATCAGAATTAAGATGTTCTAAATGTAGGTTCACCAAAATGAAAGGAATAATTTTGTCGTTGCTTATGGTTTAGGACATAGAACAACAATCTTCCTCAGTTTTCATTCATGGAAACCCTAGAGATCTCAATCCAAGAATGAAGTAGTGGAAAGCGATCTTGCAATAGGGTGTCCTACGGTAGGATTAGAGACTAAATGAGAGGGTTCACCACCAAGCTAGGGCTTGGAAAGATAAGAGATGAATGAATTATGCAAAGAACCATGCAAAACCTAGCTAAATGACCTAGGAAATGAAATTGAAATACAAAATATCAAACTAGAAATGAATAGAGGTGCACTTGGAAGAAGGATGAGGTCAAAACAAGCTTCAAAACCCTAAAAAATTGCTACTTAATGCCCATTGGGACTCATACACCAGTCTAGTTGATTTAGTCCCAAACTAGGGTTTTTGTGCCAAAATTGGAATCTGACAGTGGTGAGTCTGAATCTCTTAAAATCTGGAAAAAACATTGTACTGGGACTCATACGCCACAAGTGGCGTATCAGTCCCACTTAGCTTTTTTGGAGGGTTAAGATCTGAATCAGGTCTCCAATCTCTGATCTTCCTTCCACAGTTTGTTTTCATATCTAAAACCTTGATTTGTTACTTGTAGGTGAATTTTCGTGAAGATGACAACATGATGACGTTCTTCAACCTTACAACCTAATCTTCAAAGGATCTTCAAGCTCCAAGACACCTAGATTTGCAATCACACATTTAGAGAGAGAAAAACTTGTTAATTATTAGAGAATAGGGGTTTGCCTTAGTCAAACCCCTTTTAGGTAATTAAACCAAATGATGAGATAATGAAATAAGGATATGAAACATGCAACATGGAACATGAAACATGAATAATGATACCTTGAATGATTTCTTATAAATAAGCAATCTAACAAGAAGTGGTCATGAAGGACGTAGATCTAGATCTTGAAATAAGTGTACAACAATGCTTAATCTTGGATCTTGAATGCAACATCACAACACTAGTTCAACAACATGCTTGATGTTTGATAACCTTGGCATGATAATGGATCTTGAATTACTGCAACAATTGATGAAGAAATCCACCCTTGAATGCCTTAGAAATGCTCTTGATGCTCTTGTAAAGTCTTGGAATGCTTAACTCTTGATAGCTTATGTTGATATCATGAAGGCTTATGTAAATAATAATTTGAGACCTTTTTTATATAGGAAATCCATCTAATATCCCGTTTATTAGATCCTAGAGGTCGACATACATAAAATTTGAACTTTAAAACCCTGATTTCCCGCTCAAAACCCTAAAAAGGGCCCAAATGGACTCATACACAACTTGTGGAATATAGGTCCCATCTGGATGGGACTCATATGCCCAAGGTGGCATATGTGTCCCACCAAGCCTTTTTAGACAAAGAAAATCATGGGGAGTTAGAAAAAGAAGTTTATTTGATGTTTATCTCAAGATTTTGGTTGAAATATGCCTTAGGATGCATAATATAGGGTCTTAAGGGCCCATTAATGATGATATGAAGGTCATAAATGCAAGAGGGACCAAAACTTAATGTGAAGGTGCAAATAAATACACTTTACAACATTAAATTAAGGCAAAATTAGGTGTATTTAGCTTAAAAGGGCCCTAAATCCAATGTGAATGTAGAAAACACATTGCATCACTTTGATCAAGATGACATTAGGTCCATTTTAATGTTAATCATTCCAAAATTAAGTCATAAATTAGGTTCATTAATTCACAAGGGCGGATGACATTTTTCTACACTACATCTAGTAACTAAAGAATGGGTGCAAATCAAAAGGTGACATTTTGCAAACAAGGAATGACTAATTAGATTTGAAGACCTATTTTAGTGTTTTAAAAGTATGAAAGGATTTTCACAAGTATCCAGTATGGGAAAAGTAAGTTCTACGCCATGTTCAAATCTACTCTTGATTGGTTAAGGCTAATAAATAGACTTTTGAAAATACATGGAAGGAGTTCTCATCCTATGCCTTCTAGGAGTTAGGACAGTTGTAGGGAGTTAGAAAAATTCCCTATCTTCATGCAAAGGGTAGTTTGGGAATTCATGATGGAGGATGAACAGTTTGGTGATCTTTATGAGCAAACAAGGACATCATGCAAGCATATAAGAAGGAATTATGGAGTAATTAAGACAAAGAGGATGACAAGGACAATGGTCTAAGGGAATCTAGGGGTAGTTCAAACTTCTTCCAAAGATCTAGGATCCCCATCACTAGTTGGAGCACACTTCAAGGAGTTGGAAGATACCAAGTCAAACAAGGAAACTTCTTGGGTGTGAAAAGGAGGTTGGCCTATTTTTAAGCATTGCAACCTAGTCAAAATTAGTCCCTATATGCTCTCCTATGCTTGGGATGAGATATAGGACATTTTGGCCTCCTACAATGATTTAACAAATAAGCCCTTACAACTGTGATTCAGAGATTGGACATCTAATCTAAATAGCTATCTCAATCATCATGAAGGTGCATTTAACTTTTCAACCCAAGGACCTAGACTTGAAATGGGTCAGCACAATATGTGCACTAGGAATCCAAAGTAGCCATATTCATCCTACAGCTAAGAAAGACATAATGCTGAAAGTAAATTGCTTGGAAAGAAGTAATATGAATGTTGAGCATCAACCAACAACTATACTGATCTAAAATGCATAACATAAATGAAAATATAAGCAAACAAACAAGAAACTACTATGCCTACTTTGGCTACAGGAACAGTCAAAGAATGGAATTCTAGTGGCTGCAGGAACAGATAGTGCCAGATTTTAACTAATTGTTGAACAGAAAGTAATAACTAAACTAAAGGATCGAATGCTCACCAAGTGGGCCCCCTTGGATTGGTATCCCTTAAAACAAATGTGAACTCAGATGCACAAACTTATAACTTAATTTTATTCATTGGAAAGCATAAGTACAATCGAGCAACATAACTATATTATTGAAAAACTAAGAATGCAAGTACATCATCAGATTAATCAACCTTCTAAGAAGGAGCATTCAAGTATTATTTATAGGAAGAAAAACTAATAACTAACTACCTAGCAAGGAAGTCAACTCTGACAGATTAGGAGGACACCACTTTAGGGAAAGCATAAAAATTGGAGAGGAGGTTATGCATGTGTGGAATCTAGTCAAGCATGTTTTCCTTAACGTAGATCTAGCACAATAGTAACTCCTATATTCGCTCAAAAAACAATTAAGACCATTTACAAGGTGGATACAATTCTTCAATTTAAACTAGGAATCTCCCTCCATTGAGAGTCTTCCCTCCATTGACCTTTGAAAGATCACTTTGTTGACCTTGATGGCAAATGACTAGTTGGCAAAATCTTCCTCAATTTTGTAGGCTGCTAATTATATCTGCATAACAATATTGGTACGCACAACAATTGCATATTTGTAACTATCTTAAAGTAACATTCATTAATCCACATGTAAAATTAACATAGATAGTTCATATAGCATGTCAATGTCATTAAGGATTACAAAAATAAGCTTATGCCCAATGTCTATGGTTTTGAGGAAATATCATAAAAAGGTCAACATCCAAGTATCAAAGTCTATGACAACTACAACAAATGAATAATAAATGCTATCAAAATTGAGTTATAAACTGGACTCATCACTCCCCCCAACCTAAGGCTTTGTTGGTCCTCCAACAGAGGAAGGGTTGTTCTTTTGCTTAGTTAATGCCCTAAAATTTGCAACTGCCAGTTGTCCTACATCAGTTCTTGCAGTGCATGAATTAGGGTCCCAATAGAACCCTTGTTGTTTGTCCAATTTGCTCCATCTCTATCTCTCTATGACTATATCATACTGGTAATACCTAAAATTTGGCACAGGCCATAATAGGACAGGTGGTTGAAAAGTTAGTGAAAGCCAAAATTGTCCCTGTGTCCGTCCAATCTGTATATATCTATCAACCCTCTTACATGTTGCAACATAGTTTTGTAGAGAGTGAGACTCAGCTTGTTTTAATTCATCAGTCAGACTATTCCACCTCTGTGCCAAATATCCCTTTATAGATTCCCCTGTGGTTTATGCTACGTTCTCATATTCTCTGTAAACTAATTCTCTTTTAGCAAAGATCCTATTGCCATAGCTTGGTCTGTAAAGAGTTATGTGCCAATCACTGAAAATGTCTCCTAGATTTCTAGATTCATCCCTGATGGGCAGGGGAGTGTTGGATTCTATTTTCCTATAAGCCCTGAACTGTTGTCCCCAACTAATTTCATTTTGTATCTAGGACATAAATGTCCTTAATTAGACATCCCCAACATACAACTATGGATTCCAATCATGGTCTTGGGTCACAACATAATTGTGCAAATAAAATTCACACAACAAATTCTTCATTTAAGGAGGAGTAATCCGATAAGCATGGAAAAATTCAAGAGGAGTCTCAATGGAAGGATTTTGTTGGTGTAATTAATTATTTAATTACACTTTAGCATAATTTTACTTAGGCATTTTTTTATTTCCTATGTTAATTCTTATCCTTATCTTGTTGAGTTGTCTTTTTGCTCAAGATAAGATTAGGGTTGTGCATGATTTCCTTTTTGAAGGCTTTTGTATTATTTGTAAAACAATTTCTTTCAATAATCATTATGTTGGTTTATGCTTGCACATATTGGCTCTGAGGGTTTACAGATTTTGTTCTGAATATCTGTTGCATGTGATAGGTGATTGCTTGCAGGTGATTTTTAGGGACTGTGAAGTTGATTTTTCAACTTCTAAATGGTATCAAAGCTCTAGACCTGTTGCTGCATGTTCATGATCTGAAGATATTCTCTCACAGCGTCTTTTTCTGTGCTAGGGTTTGAAGCCACGCTATTTTTTTGTGGATTTGGGGGTATGCAATTTTTCTATGCATTTTTGGGCCAAACGGATGTCGCCATTGCGATCAGAGCATCCAAAAACCCTAGAAAAGCCTTTCATTTCATCGATTTCGGTGAAAGTTGAAAAAAAGGCAAAAAAATTAGCTAGAGAGGTCGTACGGCCTCCCCAGCACACAGATCGAGGAAAAAATTTGAAAAAAATCAAAAAAATATTTTGATTTTTCACGCTGCCCGTTCAAATCCGCCAGCCACTACTTCACCGCTCAGTGGCCTCCCATCGACCATTCGCGGACCACCACCACCGGCGGTCAATCCTGCGATCGCCGCTCACTGGTTTTCAGCCCTTGAGGGCTTAACCCACAGTCACGTAAGGAACCGGCCACCAGGCGCTAGCCCCTGTCAGCAGCCTAAGCCCCTATGGTGCTCACATCAGTGACCATGGGCTTCGGCCCTGCACCTGACCGCCAGCCCCCTGTTCCTACATGCGACCAGGAGCCGAATTTTTTTTAGCCCTTAAGGGCTCTGGAGGCTTGTTGGGCAGATTTGGAGCAGTTTTAGTAAATCAGGCATATTTTTTGCGTACGATCTCCGTTCTTCAAAAAAAAGATATTTCTGAAAAGCTGATTCAACAACAGATCCAGTAGTGTAGGTCTTTTTTTCTGATTTTTCCATTTTGATGCCTTTTTCACCTGTTAAAGCCATAAGTTGTTTTCACTCTGGGAGGCTTAACTTTTGCATCCTAGCTCCATTTTACAAAAACAAATAGGCATTGGAAAGATGGTTTTGTCCTCTTCTCAGATATCAAACCTAGTTTTTGCAAAATTTTCTCTAGGTATCTAATTTTTTTATCAAAACTCAGCCTTTGTTTTTTGGGTTATTTTCTTGGAAAGCGTGCAATCAAGAATTATTTTTTTAGATCAACGAGCATTGTTTTTTTATTTGAGAGTATATATTGCTATGTTATGTCATGGATTTACATAATATTGCACCCCTTACTCCATTCAACTATTTTGGTTGGAAAAAACAAATGGAGATTCATTTGAAACACATAGGGTTGTACAGGGTAACCATGGGTACATAAATTGAACCTACAGGTGCTACTGAAAAGAGAAAGTGGTTTAATAGATGTGATGAATATTATGGTACATTATGTCTATCTCTTTATTTTGACCTTCTTTTTCACATTGAGTCTTGCACAACACCCAATGAGATCTAGACCACTTTAGAGTCTTTGTTTGGGAAGCAGGATACTATGAGAGGGTTTCAGTTAGAGAATGAGTTCATTGGCTTAAATCCTAGGGATTTTGATAGCATCCAGGATTTTTTCACCAAACTCAAGTCTCTTAGATTGTAGTTGTCACAGTGTGGTGTTCAGAAAGAAGACTCTTAGTTGATATTGTCCATTCTTTCTAAGCTTGGACCAGATTATTCAATTTTTGTATCTACCTTTTATGCCACTAGGGATGCACTTGGTACAAGATTCACTATGCCATCTCTTGATGAATTTGCTTCCTCTCTCACTCGAGAGCAAGCTAAGTTAGCTAGTATGGGCATGGTGAAACCTTCTTCCTCATCACAGGCACTTATCGCATCACAGGAGCCCAGAGATTAGAAGGCTTCTATAGGAAAAAGGCAAGAAACAGAAACAAAAGGATTCCAAACCTCATGAGTAGCAGAAGGAGTCCTCAGATTCATCCTCCTCTTCTAAGGGGAAATCATCTTGGAAGGAGAAGACTACATGTGCATATTGCAAGAGGGAAGGACATGTAGAACATAATTGTTACAAGGACACTGATGAGCTGAAACATCTTGTTTAGAAACATCAGATAGATTTTCTTTCTAGGATGTCTACATCATCTTCTTCTCCTCATTCTTCTTCTTCAGAGCAGCATGACAGGGGCACAACTGGTTTACATACTTCATTAGATATGAAGGGACATGCTCTTTGTGCTTCTTCAGGTATTGGATTAGGGAGATGGCTTCTAGATTCAGGAGCATCTCATCATATGGAATCTTCACAGTCTATGATTACTTCCTTTGAGCCTTGCACTATGTCTCCATTTTGATGGGAAACAACACTTACATGAGTGTTACAGGGAAGGGGTCTATTATTTTTGGGGACCACTCCTTTCAGGATGTCTTGTGTGTTCCCCACTTGACAAACAACCTTCTTTCCATTTATTAGATCACACATGGAGGCATTGGGAGATCTGTGGAGTTCACACCTGATTCGGTTATCATTAGAGACTTGGAGAGTAGAACAGTTATTGCTACTGGGATAGTGGATCACTCATCTCGATTGTATTCCTTCACCGATTTTGCTACTGATGGTGCTTTTGTTCCTACAGTTGTTCCTCACACTTCTAGTGTGCATCATCATTCAGAGGAGAGATTGGGCTTATTGAACATTGGTGTTCGCACTTCAGATCCTATTCTCGAGCCTTCCCTTCCATCTCCTCCACCTCCTGTTGCTATTGTTGTGGCTACCGATGTGGCTTCTTCTATTTGAGTGTAGCAGGATCGTGTTGATCATCCATCTCTGGAGGTTTCTATTGAGTCTTCACCTACTTTGACTTCTTCATTGGTTGAGGTCATACCTGCTTCTATGGAGACATCTTGGGCTACACCTTTAGAGATTTCTTTCATTCGACCTCTTCCCTCTCACTTCTTTCAGGAGATGCAGTTTCTTCAATTCTTTTGGAGTTACTTCATTCTGGGGGGATCTATGGTCTCTTTCTTCCTCTCTTATGGGGGGATTCATTTATGTATCTTTGTGATGGATGGTGTGCTTGGGGGTCTTATGGAGTCCTCCATCTTTCATCACTTAGTTAGTTTATTGCATTCTATTTTGGGGAGGAGTTTTGTTCCCACATGGTTTTCTCCTTTACCCTGTTTGATTTAGTTTGCATTGCATTTGTAAATGAGTACCTGTTCAGGCCTTGTTGTCGGGACTCATCTTTGCATAATAATTTACTTCTCCCTAAGTTGCACTTATGGGGGGGTGTTGGTGTAATTAATTATTTAATTACACTTTAGCATAAGTTTACTTAGGAATTTTTTATTTCCTAGGTTAATTCTTATCCTTATCTTGTTGAGTTGTCTTTTTGCTCAAGATAAGATTAGGGTTGTGCATGATTTCCTTTATGAAGGCTTTTGTATTATTTGTAAAACAATTTCTTTCAATAATCATTATGCCAGTTTATGCTTGCACATATTGGCTTTGAGGGTTTACAGATTTTGTTCTGAATATATGTTGCATGTGATAGGTGATTGCTTGCAAGTGATTCTTGGGGACTGTGAAGTTGGTTTTTCAACTTCTAAAAAACCTAAAATAATCCTTGATAGTTTAAAATAAATATTCTTGTCCTTCAAATATAGAGCATAGACCCTTGGAGGAGTCCTACACTCTAATATCTAAGGTACTAAGGCTGCCATATTGTCCACCTTCTCCTTTAAAGCAACAATTTTTGCATTCTTATCTTCAATCTCTTCATCTCTCTTTTGAATTTCCTTCTTCAGCCTACATTTCTCCTATTTCCATTCCTCTTTCCTCCTTTTCATTTCTCTCCATAAGTTCATGGCTACCATGTGCATTGAAAAATTAGAGGGCTTATGTATTCCTACCAAAAAAAAATCTGGCACTGATGCTTGCTCTTCATATGGCTCTAGTTGCAGGGATTTTATTTGTTCAGCCAATTCCAGCTGCAGGAGTGTTGATTGTTCTCCCAATTCTAGCTATAGGGGCTCTTGCTTTGGCTCTTGCTCTTGCTCTTGCTATTGGAACTCTTGCTTCTGCTCTTGCTATAGGAACTCCTGATTTTCCTCATACTCTTGACTCTCAACTTTTTTTGCGATGGCAACAAGATTTGCCAACGTTACATTTGTTGCTTCCTCAAATATGTCATTTTCCTCGACATTCACCTACCCCATTGGGGTTTTTTTGTACTCCCGTGATGTTTCTCTAGTCCTAGGGATTTCCTGCAGAGACATACCAGCGGCTAGTCCAACTGGTCTTGTTTTTCTAGGAGGGCTCTCATGTTTCTCTTCGGCTACAGGAAGAATAATGTCATCCTTTCGTTTCTTAGTGCTTGGCACTTTCTTTTCTCTCATTTTCTTTTTAGCTTTTCCCTTCCTCATTTATGCCTCTTTCTTTTGTGCCCTAGTTCAAATTAGGATGCCAAGAGGAACATCATCATCAGAATCTGAAGAGGAGCTTTCTTTATCTGAATGTTTTGTCTTAGAAGAACTAATCTCTATAGTTCATTCAGTTGCAGGAGGTTTTACACTAGGGACTACGCCAAAAGTTGAGGTTCCAAGAGTGGCTTCAACAAAACTCACTCTCCTACTCCTACGAGGTGGAGGAAAAACCCTAGGTCGTGAATGCTCTGGTCTAATTTGATCAATATTCAAGAATTCTTCCCAAGTCATGTCAGACACATCATGTAGAGACTTCTCAATTAATAATTTGATCAAACAATGGTGGGAAACAAAATTATCCCTACCTTTTTGGGTCTCGACCGCCATGATTGAAAGAAGGTGGTATAGCATGTTTGGAACATTCATTCTTCTCCCATGCCTTATATGATTCAGGAGTTTGAAGTGCATAGAATGTAGATTCGACTGACGACCTTCACAAGTAAAGTACTTCACAACATAAACAACTACTTGCTTCCATGGCTCAGGCAGAGAGGTTCTCTTTGCACCTTGCTTGTCCACACTCAATGGAGGGTCACCAAGTTCTGTAAATTCAGCCCTAGTTGACCTAGCGTCTCTAGTAGCAGGGTAATGTTCACCATCAGTAGGAAACCCTATAACTTCTGCAATCCTTTCTTCAATAGCCATTACCTCCAACCCTTTTACCGTGGCCTTTCCTTGAGACAATGTCTGGGAAAATTCTAATGCAATTTGTTCATTATAACCATTTAGCTTCAGGAAATAATCTAACCACCCACAATTTCTGAACTCATCCTAGCAAGGTGCATCCTGTAGTAATACATCATGAACCGTGGGTTCATTTCGAATTAACCCACCTCTCATTGTTCAGCTTTCTACAAATAAACAATCACTTTGCAAGGTTTCCCTTCCTACAATCTTTGTTTGAAAGCTAAAATTCTCCTTCTTACAATGCTGCTAAATTCCCAACGCCAGTGTCATCTAAATTTTACCTTTTTGGTGACTTAGGATTATGACAGGAGCAATAAAGGTAGTAAAGAAGTAATAAATGAAGGCTATGATCAAGAAAAATGGCGGTGGTTGATGTCATCTCACACATGTGAACCGTCATTTCACTCAGAATTCAAATTGGCTCAATTTAAACTTTGCTGACATGAACCAACATGGACTGACACGTGGACATGGTATTCACACTTCCCCCCAACCTAAATTTGAGTATGTGTCCTCACATGCGTGAGAGTAATGATGACTTGATAGGGGTAGGGAATAATTACATGCTATGGAGAACATCTATATTAATGTACAGTAATTAAATGAATGTACTAAAATAAAATTAAGATATAACAAATTGATGTACACGTACCTAAATTCGTGGAAGATCTGTTGCAAAGATTATGGAGAAAGTACCGATCACCTTTTAAGAAGTTAGTTGAGAAATTAATGAAAGTGAAGTTGAATGAAGTGAAGTGGAATGAAGTGAAGTTATGGAGGCATGATGAAAGAGAGAGAAGGGTGGAGATGGATGGGCGGATGGGTGAATGAATGAAGAAGTGGACCCCACAAAAGTGGAAGTCTTTATTATGACCAGTTGTCTACCTTAGTTATCCAGAAGGAGGGACACTAGGTTCGCTTCCTTCGACTGTAGGAAGTTCGGGTGTTACATGTTAAGTGAATTGCTATAGGAATTCCTCCTTGGAAGTTGGCTTGTGATACAACTTGAGGTGATGACCATTGACAAGCAGCTTAAATCTAACAAGGTCAATGGTGGTGAGTTGAAAAACACCATTGGGGAAAACTTCAGCAACCTCATATGGTCTGAGCCACTATGTCTGCAATTTCCCTACATTATCCTGATACCTTGAGTCGTAAAGCAGTGTCCAATCACCTGGCTAGAATTTCTTGTCCTTGATGAATTTGTCATGCCACTTTATTCTCTAATTTTGCACTACCTCTGTGTGGTGCAAGGTTTCCTTCCTCATCTCATCCAAAGCATTTAGTTGTGTGATTCTGTCCCTTTGTGCCTTAGAGATATTCATCCCCAAGTCTATTACAGTCTGAAGAGTCTTATGCTCAAATTCAATGGGCATCATAGTTGTGTTTCCATACAACAACTCAAAAGGAGTGAAGCATGTGGTTATCTTTGAGGTTGTCATATAGGCCCAAATAGCTTCTGGCAGCCTATTTTCCCAATCCTTTCTATGGAGAGCCACTATTTTGGTTAGAATAGCTTCAATTTCCTCGTTAGTCACCTCAACTTGGCCATTGGTTTGAGGGTGATAAGGAGTAGACTTCCTATGCCTTAAGTTGTACTCATTGACCAGTGTTGTAACAAGGATTGAAGTGAATTGAGCCCCTTGATCAGTCACTATCTCTCTTGGAACCCCATACCATGTGAAAATTTCCTCATAAAGAAATTCTAAAACCTTATTATCTCTTGCATGTTTCATGGCCTTAACCTCTACCCATTTGGTTACATAATCAGTGCATACTATAATATAGGATTTACCATTTGATGGAGGATCAATGGGTCCTACAAAATCCAATCCTTATTTGTCAAATGGAGTGATGACTACCTAGGGGTAAAGGGGCATCTCATCAGATTTGGTTGGTCATCCCATCCTCTGGAATCTGTCACACTTCCTTGTATATCTCTCTGCATCCTTGTGGAGTGTGGGTCAGTAATATATTGTGTTCAAAATCTTCATTGTTGTCCTTTTGGCTACAAAATTCCCTCCACAAGGTTCATTGTGACATGCATGCAAAATATCATATGTGTCATCTTCCCTCACACATCTTCTCATGACATGGTCTAGTCCAGTGTAGAACAAACATCCAACAATCCATGAAAAAGGAAAAGATTTTTCAATGAGCACCCTTCTCTCTTTTGGAGAGAAATGAGGAGGAACTCTTCCTGTGACCATATAGTTAGCTATGTCAGCATACCAGGGTGTTTGCACGCTAATGGAAAATAAGTGTTCATTAGGGAAAGAGTCATTAATGACTTGATTGTCCCCTGATGTAGTCAGCCTTGAAAGAAAATCTACAACAACATTGGCCTTCCCTGGTTTATCCACAATGGTTATGTCAAACTCTTGCATCAACAATAACCATCTTGCTAGCCTACCTGATATCAGGGGTTTATTCATGAGGTACCTAATGGTTGCATGATTGGTGTGCACAAAGATCTAATAGTCTATTATGTAGTGCTTGAATTTGTTAAGGGCATAGACCACTGCCAACATTTCTCTTTATGTCACTGTATAGTTGAATTCAGCTCCCTGTAAATTTTTGCTAACAAAATAAATAGCATTTTCAATAGCTCCTTCTTTTCATCCTAAGATTGCTCCTACAGCATAGTCTAATGCATATGTATGAATGTGAAAAGGAAGCTCCCAGTTAGGACCTTTGGGTATAGGAGCATGAGTTAAAGCTGCTTTCAAGTCAGAAAATGCCTTGTCACAGTCTTCTATCCATTGGAATTCAACTTCTTTGGTTAGGAGAATGTACAATGGTGTTGCCATTTTGCTGAAGTCTTTGATGAACCACCTATAATAACCTAAATTTCCTAAGAAACTCCTAACATATTTTTGTTTTGCAGGTATGGGCAGATTAGTGATCACCTCAATCTTGGCAGGATCTACTTGAATTCCTTTGTGAGAGATGTAGTGGCTAAGGACTACACCTTCCTCCATCATTATGAAGCACTTTTCACTATTTAAAGATAGATTAAGTTCTTCACATCTCTTCAAGACTCTCTTGATATTTTCCAATGCTCCATTGAAATCAACACCATAGATAGTAAAGTCATCCATATAAATTTTCATGCAATCATGAGAGATGTCTGAAAATATGATAATGACTTCCCTCTTAAAAGTTGCAGATGCATTACATAAGCCGAATGGAAGTACTGGGTAGGCATAGGTCCCCCATGGATAGGTAAAGGTGGTATTCTCCTAGTCCTCAGGTGCAATTTGGATCTAGTTATACCCATTGAATCCATCTAGAAAAAAAAGTATTGCTTCCCTGCAAGTAAATCTAGAACTTGGTCTATGAAAGGTAAGGGGAAATGGTCCTTTTTGGTGGCAACATTGAGTTCCCTATAATAAACACAAACTTGCCACTTCCCTCCCTTTTTGGGCACAATCACCAATGGAGACACCCATTGGCTATCTGAAATGGAGTAGATGAATCCTACATCCAACAATTTTTGTAGTTCTCCCTTTATAGTTTCTCTTAATGCAGGGTTAATTCTTCTTTGTGGCTGCCTCACTGGTGTACAATCATCTCTAATGTAAATCCTATGAGTGCAAAGCTTAGGGTCCAATACCTTCATATCATGATAGTCCCACGCAAATGCATGCTGGTGGGTCCTCAGTAAATTTGTGAATGACAATTGTTGGTCTTCACTCAATTTTCTATTAATGTTTAGATATTTCCCTTCTGACACTTGCACCTGTGTAGTTATCTCTACCATAGCTGCTTCACTAATACTTGGTACCTTGAGTTCATGTGGTAGCAATGTATGAGAAATACCTGTTGCTGTAGGAAGAGCGGGCAAAAGTGTCTTCACTAGATCAACAGAATCAGTTGCATGAGAGGATGATGTTTTCTCTACTTCACAATGGTTCTAAATTATGTTAGATAATTCATCTTCCTCTTGAAGCTGCATGAAAGAGCTTCTGCCTAACATCATAAGTTGTGCCTCAGAATTAATTTCCTTGGCCTCTTCACCAACATGTGGCCATACAGGATTATCCATGTCATGGGATGGCTAAGCAAGAGGGTAGAGAACAAGCTTTTTGGTGCTCTTTCCATCAAAAATGATCATGTCTCCTGTTCGACATCCAATATAGGCATTTGATGTTGCTAACCATGGCCTTCCTAGGATAATGGGGTACCTGCCTAGTGTAGCTTTAGGAGAAAGAATCATGAAGTTTGTTGGGTACTCCCAAGAGTCTAGAGTTACCACAAGGTCTTCTTCTATACCATTAGGTTTAACAGTAGAACTATCAACAAGCTGCAGGACAGTAGGAGTAGGTCTCATGCTTGCAACATTTAGTTGTTGCAGGATATCCTTGGTCATTACATTTATTGTTGCTCCCAAATCAATCAAAGCATTCCTTATTTGGACCCCATTTATAACATCTCCTACCACAGGACTCCTTGGGTCATTATATTTGGGAACAATCACTTTCCCAAGCATGATGTCAGCTAGTTGTCCCACCACATGAACCATAGTGGGGTCTTTCTTCTTCTTCCTGGCTTCTTAAGGCATGCTTCCTTAATTGCTTTTCCATATATAGGAACATATTTTATGGCCTGAAATAGAGGTATCTAGACACATATATGCTTCAACTGATCTAAAATGTCAAAGGCTAGTTCCTCCTCTTCCTTTTGTTTCACAGTTTCCAACCTCTGGGGAAATGGTGGTTCTTATTTAGTCTGCTTGACTGGGGTTGGTTCAGGATTTTTAGGTACACTTGAATGAATGGGGGCATTCAGAGGCTCCTCTTCTTCCACATGAAGCTTAGTGATAATGGGTGTGGAAGGAGTTGACAAAGTAGTTCCTGAACGCAAGTGGATGTCACTTACACTCACAACATATGTAGGGAATTGATTTGGATTAGCAAAGTATACTGGTTGTTGTTGTGGTTTGTTATTTGGGTTAGGTGTGGGCTGAGTTGGTAGCTAAGTGGGTTTAAGTGTATTTGAACTTGAACTAGAAGGAGGAGAAATTGTAGCAAATTGTTGGGGCTGAGAAGGTGGTTGAATGTAACTAGTTGTCTAGTTTGGCCATTGTTGTCCTCCCCTCTATTGAGATGTTTGTTGCCAATTTCCTGGAGATGGTTGCTAATTTCCTTGAAATTTCTGCCAATTCCCTTAGCGTTGCCACCACTGGGGTGGAGATTTTTGGATTGGGCTAGGAATTTGGATGTTTATTCCAAGGTTGTGGTAGATATCCTCCATAATTGGATGGATATGGGGGTTGCCACTAGTTACCAGATAAATAAGAATTGAAATATGGCCCAACAAAAGAGAGTGGATCTAGTGGCATACCTTGTCTTGGGTCCCATGGCCTCCTTTGTGCAATGTACTAGACTTGGTCATCTTCACCCTAGATTGGCTTGAACTCAGGTGGAATCTGCTTACTATCAATATTAGCTACCATCTTGCATCTACAGTCCTTCTTTTGTTTGCAATGAGGGCAATACTCTACCAACATTGCCTCTGCCTCCTCTTGTTTCTTCTTGGCCTGAAGTGTATCCAACTGAGTAGCCAGATTGTTTATGATGTCTTGCTTGAAGTCTACCAGTAAGTGAGTAATCTCCATCCTTGAAACTCCACTGTTAGATGACTTCCCCATAGAGGATTGATAAGCTTTCCCTTTTTTTGAAGCTGCCCTAGAATAGTTTTGACATATCTTCTTGATATCCTCCCAAGAAACTTGGGTGATATCTCCTCCTCCTATTAGGTCCAAGGCATAAGTGCAGTTGTCATTAATTCCTCTTAGGAAAAGCAACTTTTGTGATTCTTCATTAAGTGTATGGTGTGGAGATTTCTGTAGGCAGAACATAAACCTTGAAATGTAAACCTCCAGGCTCTCATCTTCATTTTGTTGCATCCTAAATATGTCATCTCCCCTCATGTCATTGCCCCTACAATATTCCTTCTACTTCTCTAGGAAATTTGTCTTCATGTCTTTCCAAGTCTCCATAGTATTTTTTCCTAGGCTCATAAACCATCTTAATGCAGCTTCTTTCAAGGTGGTAGGGAATAGCTTAAGCTTAAGGGCATCGGTGGTATAGTCATAACTCCTATAGAGTATATCAAACTCGAACAACAAAGTATCAGGATCTTCTATGACAAGTCCATAGAACTTAGGAAGGACTAAAGCAGAGATATTTTTGAGGTTGTCGACTTCATTTTGATGAGCAATGGGGAAAGGAAAAACTAGTTGGTTAGGTATGTTTCTTTTTGCATCACCCATGCCTGCCTGATCTAATTCCAAAGCAAAGGGATTCTCAATATGATTTTGATCTTCAGAGGAAATTTCAGAACTGGTCAGATCAGGGAATGCATCAACAAAGGGGTGTGGCTCTTCTTCTTCTTCTTCTCTTGGAATATTTTGATGCTCAACTAGCTAGAATGGATTAGGGTTATTCGGAAGGAATCTCCCATGATCATCTCTCCTCCTTCCTCTATGCATATAGTATCAACTCACTATCAACCAGCTCACACAAAGAATTGACAAAATAATGGTGGATCATTACTTTCCTAAATGAGGGGTATACTAAGAACAAACTTTTAGAAATACTATAGCAAGAAAAAATATCAATGACTCCAAAGAACTCCCTAGTTTGACAGCATCCCCGACAACGGCACCAAAAATGTTGGCCTCCTATAATGATTTAACAACTAATCCCTTACAATTTTGATTCATAGATTGGGCATCTAATCTAAATAGCTATCCCAATCATCATAAAGGTGCATTTAACTTGTCAACCTAGGGACCTAGACTTGAAATGGGTTAGCACAGTATGTGCACTAGAAATCCAAAGTAGCCATATTCATCCTACAGCTAAGAAAGACATAAAGTTGAAAGTAAATTGCTTAGAAAGAAGTAATATGAATGTTGAGCATCAACCAACAACTATATTGATTTGAAATGCATAACAAAAATAAAAATCTGAGCAAACAAATAGGAAACTACTTTGTCTACTTTGTCTGCAAGAACAGTCACATAATGGAATTCTAGTGGCTGCAGGAACAGACAATGCCATATTTTAACTAATTGTTGAACAGAAAGTAATAACTAAACTAATGGATGGAATTCTCACCAAGTGGGGCCCCTTGGATGAGTATCCCTTAAAACAAATGTGAACTCAGATGTACAAACTTATAACTTCATTTTATTCATTGGAAAGCATAAGTACAATCAAACAACATAACTATATTATTGAAAAACTATGAATGCAAGTACATCATCATATTAATCAACCTTCTGAGAAGGAGCATTCGAGTCTTATTTATAGGAAGAAAAACTAATAAATAACTACCTAGCAAGGCGGTCAACTCCAACAGATTAGGAGGACACCACTTTAGGGAAAGCATAAAAACTGGAGAGGAGGTTATGCATGTGTGGAATCTGGTCAAGCATGTTTTCCTTAACATAGATCTAGCACAATATTAACTCCTATATTTTCTCAACAAACAATTAAGACCATTTACAAGACGGTTACAATTCTTCAATTTAAACTAGGAATCTCCCTCCATTGAGAGTCTTCCCTCCATTGACCTTTGAACGATCACCTTGTTGACCTTGATGGCGAATGACCAGCTAGAAAAATCTTCCCCAATTTTGTAGGCTTCTGATTATATCTACATAACAATATTAGTACGCACAAAAATTGCATATCTACAACTATCTTAAAGTAACATTCATTAATCCACATGTAAAATTAACATAGATAGTTCATATAGCATGTCAATGTCATTAAGAATTACAAAAATAAGCTTATGCCCAATGTCTATGGTTTTGAGGAAATATTATAAAAAGGTTAACATCCAAGTATCAAAGTCTATGACAACTACAACAAATGGATAATAAATAATAAACTCTATCAAAATTGAGTCATAAACTAGACTCATCGGGACCCATAGGCTAGCTTTTTTAGTTAGTTCTTTCTTATTTTTTTAGCTCTGCAAGCAGAAAAACAAAACATTACAACATCTTTCTCAGACACAGCAACTGATAAAATCTTTTGTAACACTTTTTCAAGGCAAGAAGATACATTTTTAGACTTACATATAGCTATAAGAGCATTTTTTTAATAAAATTCAGTGATTATTGCCTTCTCAATAGCTATTTCATTATGTGTATGTAGATGATTCATGCATATTTCTATGGTTTTATGTGTAAATCCTCTAATATGATGTCTCATTCAAGCACCTTTAAATAAAAAACATATCTTATACGGGTCGTAAGTTATGTTATTGAGATTTGCACTATTTATTTGTGAAAACACACTTGGTTTTCCTTCTAAAACTTGTAATCATTTCAAATTTCTCATGAAATAATTATGCATGAGCATGTTAAACCTTTGAGTTATGTGAAAACTAGTTGGATAACTAAGATATTATGTTTCAAAACAATAGTACAAGTTATAAGCATTTTGGTGCATCACCCACATATTTAGGTTCAATTCATGTCATCTTTCCATCCCTTTTCATCAATAACAACAGTAGTCTAAGTTAGGATAAGTGAGTACCAAGGGAACCAACCCTCTTTAGAGGTTCTTTTACACCATAGGTGACCCACAAACCTGGAAAAGATCCCATGTTTCAGTAGTAGGCCGAGTTTTGCAACTTAGCAAGGGTGCACTTCTAAATGACAATAATACCCATTTCTACTTTTTATATTTCTAGGGTAGTAGGCTTCATTTTAAAATAAATTAAATATGGGTTTGAATACACAAATGTGTTATATGTGGGTCATGCTCTTGTTTTTCAAGGCACACAAGTAAAGTGGAAGAGAATCTATTTTTTGTATAGGATGGTCTCCCCTAGACTAACTCTATTGAGAAGATCATTGAGCATATGCAACTATGATATAAGGTCTCTTGAAGGGATTCCACGTACAATAGTTCCCTAAACAACATGAAAAAGAAGGGATTTCATATGTGGATGGATAGAATACAAGAAACTTTCGATAAGCCTATGGGGGTAATCAACCCATATCTCATCTTTTCCATTTCATATTTCTTGCATCCATGTGTGGTAGATGCTATAAGATATGAACAAGAAGAAAATAAAAACCTCAAGAAGAATGAGAGCATACTCCCAATAGAGGTGGTGAGAATTAAGTAGCAACAACAAAGTTTTAAGATGCAAATATAGACCTTGCAAGAGAAAATATAGGTTAGGGAGCACAAGCAACATCCAATGTTTGCATTATTTACTAAATCTATGCAAGGGATAAATTTTGTGACATAATTTATTCATCAAGATGAAAACCCTAAGCTACCTAAAGTAGCTAACAAGCAAGGGAGAGTACCCAACAATGAATTTTTCTAACCAATTGAAGTAGCAGTAATTGAATCCTTTTTTTAGGTCTTAAGTTTTGGGAGGAAGCAATGGGTAGATGAATCTACAACATCTTGTGGAAGTCACCAACTATACATGGTAATAATAAGTGTTGGTTGCTAGAAACATGAACCAAGGA
The DNA here is from genome assembly GCA_007258455.2 of Sequoia sempervirens. Taxonomy (NCBI): domain Eukaryota; kingdom Viridiplantae; phylum Streptophyta; class Pinopsida; order Cupressales; family Cupressaceae; genus Sequoia; species Sequoia sempervirens. The sequence continues at coordinate 182,735,424 of VDFB02193867.1, forward strand.
CAAAAATAAAGGTGGTTTCCAACCATCAAATTGTTCTCAATATTTCTAGCTTCATTTATGACTTCTCTACAGTCACAAAAGGATTTTTGTTCACATGGTGGAGGAGTTTTAGAACCATTGACATGACAAAAAATTTCTCAGCTAGCACATGGGAATTTTTAGCCTTTATTTTCCTAGTTTCGAATAAAGGAACTCAAATTTGTAGCTAGGTTGCTATAATCCTATCAATCATTTTTTATAAACTCATACTTTGGATGGATATTATCTCATGAGCAACTATAGCTGTATAAATTTGAGGAGGAATTATTTTCTTAATGTGTGTGTGGAAGATGTTATCTATTATGGTTACAAAGTGCAAGTATTCCAAACTACTCATTGTTGTTTGGGGAGAACTCTCAAGAAACCTATGATTACTATAGCCATTGTTTAGCCCACAAACAATCTAATCCACACTAACTGTCAAAGGGTACACATTATGGTGTCTTGTAAGAATTGAAAAAATACAAGGAAAATTTTATGACAATAATCTAAGGGAGATAAGAATATTTCTAAGTATTCTACAATCATAGTCCAAGGACAAAGAGGTAGGGTTTCACTATAGCCTTCATATTTTGGACCACAAAAATCTTCACAAGGGTGTAATTAGGTTGAAGAGAAAGAGGTGATGCTCATATTTTGTAGTTAGGTTGCACAAGGGACAAGACCTAGATTGTTGTCAACCTAATGTCTAGCTTTGAAATTATTATCATCATCATTCCTAGCTATTACCTCAAATTATTTTTATCCACATAGACACCACCTATTGTGGGATTGAGTAAGGAATGGCATCAAAGTAAGGATAAATATTTTTGGACACATCTACCTTGTCAAGAAAGTTATGAGCACCATAAGAAGATCTCAAGAGGACTTCAAATGAATATTAGAGTAGTACAACATAATCATGGTGAACCAAATCCAAGGGTAGATACTTGTGCAAGGAATCATAAAAAAATGGAGGTGAATACATGTGGCAACCTTGGGTCTTGCGGGAGTTTGTAGATTTTTCCATTCATCATCATGTTGATAGGAGGTGTAGACACTAAAAAATATCCTAATTCATATCATACACTTAAAATAGATTTACTAACATCATTTCCTCTTTAACCCATCATCTTTTTGCTTAATTGATTAAAGTAGCCTAACTATTTAATTAATTGCATCATTTGCATCTATTGGCCTAATTAATTAAATTGGGTTAATTCACCCCTTTTTCATGCTAACATTTCATCTCATTAAATTAAATACATCAAAATGTTTGATTTAATTCCCTAATTCATCTTATTTAATTAAATAAACCTAAGTTATTTAATTAAAAATCATTTCATCTCCTCCCCCATTTATTAAATCATTTAATTTAATAAATATCTCTTCAATTCCTCCAAATCCTCTAATTGCATGATTAGATCTTGTTTAATTAGCAATTAAACTAACTTTCCTCTAATAAAAGGGAATATTCCATAGAATATTCCTTATCCCCTTTTTGCACAATTAAAACTTTGTTTTAATTTCAAAAATGTCTTTTTCCTCACCCATGAGAATATTTCAAAAGAATATTTTTATCCCTTCATCATTTGAAAAAGGGATATTTTCACTTGGCTTCTTGAGCAAGTTTTAACCTTCAACTTTTGAACAAGTCACCTTTGACCTACATGAGCATGTCAAAAGTGTGTTTGTTTGAGGCAAATGTGAACCCCTGATTAAAATATCATCATGCATTCCCATCCGTTGATGAGAATCCATGATCCATGCCTCTCATCTCCTTCATCTTGGACCATTGATTAATCTTTTTATTCTCCACCCTTCATTCCTCATTTACTCTCCTATAAATAGGTCACTATTTGGAGACAAATGGATTCATCTTTCAATTGCAAAGTCATGTTGTTGAATTCACTTGCATCCATACTCTCATACTTACTCACTTTTTAGCTTATCTTAGTTAATTTTAATTACATCATAGCTTAGAGCATCCATTAATGGCTTTCATGCATCCATCTTAGTTTGTTTATGAATTGGGGTTTTCATATTTTAGCATAGCTTTAGCTTAGATTAACTTAGAAATAGCATAATCAATGCATTTTTAGCATAAAATCATGGTAACTTAGCTTCCATCATGTTCATTTTTAGCATAAAATAGATTTTCATACACCAATCACAATGGTTTCATCGATTCTCTTCCATAGAATCAAATGAAACAAGCTCATTGATCATGGTATTGGGAAAGGGTCATTGTTTCACATCAACACGACACCAATTCCAAAACAGGATAAGTTTCAAATGGGTTAGATTAGGAATTTAACTGTTTTCTTAGTTTGTAGCTTTCAATTTCAATAAAATGCTTAGTTTTAATTTCCAATTTGAATGATCTTGTTTGTAGATGTAGGTTTGTTTGGAAAAGTTATGCTTCGATTCATCATGAGTCAAGCATAATCGACCCTCACCAACATTTCTTTGTTTCACATTTTGGCACTAGAAGGAGGGAAAACCATTAATCTAACTATTTTTTAGCTTGAATTTCATTTTATGTTATTTTGTAGGACTTGGAGATGCCCAAACTACAATAGTGATGCTATTTCAATAGCGTCACCATATAGCAATGCCCTAACAATTTGAAATCTTGACATTGAATTAATGCTTTGACGCTAATTTAAATTTGGTGACACATATTTAATCTAGAGGTATCAAAAAGTTTAAACGACGATGCTCAAATTCACCAGTCCAACACTTTTAAATTTCAAACTATGATGCTATTGAGAGCAGTAATGTTGAACAAAATACCAACGCTATCGTGCTCATTGTTTTTCCTACAGAGCGACACCCATTTCCACTAGAGTGACGCACATACTTCAAACTGCGACACTATCATTTTCAGCGACACCCAACCAAGGTAAGAAATTTTACGCTTGTGTTTTTTACATGTGATTTAATTTCTTGGATTCATCTGACCACCGATACATGTCTGACTATGTTCTAGTTGTTAGGCTAACAGGGTTTTGCAGGTTTTAAAGATATGGAGCAAAAGTGAAGAAAGTTTTTTCTATCTTAAATTCTATAATTGTAACAAGTGTTTGACGCTTTGGGGCAATTATAACCCAATTTCATGCTTTCTACTTTCTACTTTCTACTTTAGGAAATGCACTAGATTTTGATTGGGTTTAAAATGAACACTCAAAGTTGGATAAAATTGAGCCTTCACATCATCATTTTATTTTGGGCTTAAAATTGAACAAGGCAACTTCATTTTCAATTGGTGCTCTAAAAAGAGCTCATCATTGCCTTGAGGCTGAAAACGAACTTATGCTTTCATTGTCTTGTAATTTTTTTTTGCAATTTGTGTCATTCAAATGCGTATGCACTTCTCTTGCGCTTCATGGTAATCTTGAGAATCAAAAACATTCTAGTGACATTGGTTGTCCAAAAAATTACCTACATATTTCAATTGGGTTTAAAATTGAACAATCATGCTAGTGTGAGAAAGAGACATTGTGTGTGTTCCCTCCTTGCGCTTTATGCAAATTGGGCGGTCGAACTACAAGTGTACTCACTCGCTTTTGTTACCTTTAGAGGGGCCTTCCTAAGAACAATTTGAAGGTGACTCCAACTAGTTTTTCACTTGGGCCGATATATAAATGGATAAGACTAAATTGTTAAGTCCTCATGGTATGTAGGCCTTAGCTATACAGTGTCTTTCAAAATGGGGTACTACGTTAAAAAGTATAAGAGCCCCTAGTAGGATTGATTAAAGCCTTTAGTGGTTTGTTCGACGCTTGCAAGGTGCCATGTCCTTGATTACCCGAACTAAGAACCAATTTTTTTAGAAGCCAAAATCCTAAAATATTTGTTGGTGCAAGAACAGTCATTCTGAAGTCGCCCCACATTTGTACTATTCAATTGTAGAAATAAAAAAAATTCTTTTAATCTCTAGATTTTAAGGATTTTGAGATTTGGTGGTCCTAAGAAGTGTGTATCGTGGAGGGGAGCCAATGCCGCCAAATCTCTAATTGTTGGCATTGTCTAGCATTTGGAGAAATCCAAGTGAGGACTCAACAAATATGGCCATTTATATCCTAGGATTGTAAATGATTGTGAGTTAGTTTAACACTTTGCTTGGCTTCAAAACTATACAAAAACATTTATATCATCCTCAAAATTTCAAGCACTTTGGCCTAAATATGGATACCTCTTGAAAAAATCCTTGATATTAGTATTTGTCCTAAGGATTATATCCTTAGATATTTCTAAATATCTTGACTTATATCAAAATCCATATTTTCCAAAGACAACATAGGAAATTATGGCTTCAACCTCATGATTTTCATGAAATGGACATTGTGAAAGTTATGATATTTTTGACATAAAAATTTAGTTTGAAAACATAACCAAGACGAGTGGTTGTGGTAAAAATAACCTCATTAATCCAAGATTAAATCAAATGAACACCCCACATTGATGTATGTTCAAATTTTTCACTCCCCGAACACAAGCAAATTGAGACAAGGAAAAACATTGCAAACATTGAGTCCAAAATCATTGAGTTCCATTATCCAAAATCATTGAGTTTTATTGTCAAAATCATTTGAGTCCTATTTTACCAAAATCATTGAGTTCTTAGGGTTTCATCACTTTAGAGGTATAACATTATTCTCACTACCTTGGTCTTGGAAAACAAAGGTTCACTCTAGGTCAACATTGGGTCAAACATTTCATCCATCCTTCATCATATTTCATTCTTCACTTCACCAAACTTTGCAAAAATTTCAAATACACTAACACTTTGGACTTGAACATCTATCAATCAAACCAACCCCTAACTTAGCTACTTTGTATTTGAAATGAATCCTTTTCCATGCATTTAGTTAAGTTAGTTATCATCTTTGAACTAGTTCATCTTGAAGGTCATGAGTTTACCCTAAAGATTTACAAGTTCAACATCCTTTATCCCAACATCAAAACATCTAACTCTTAAGTCAAAAGTGTTGTCCCAAAATGTTTACAAAGATCAATTTTTGCAGCACCCATATTTTCACCCCCCATTATCACCATTGCTCCAAAACGGCTTAGAGTGTCTCCTTTACCTAGATTTGAGTCAACTAGAGAGTTCGAACATTACAAATCTCAACACACCTCTCCCATCGTTGACCCAAAATCTATGGTTACAACAAGATCACAACACAAGAGAATCATGGAAAGAACCAAAGTCTCATCTATCATCAATGATCCCAATCCTCAAGAATTCGATCCAAGGAGTTATTCTACCCCCTCACAACAACCATCATCTCCATTAGGGCCGTATGAGATAAAAGATGTCACGGACAACCCATTTGGACTTACTAGAGAAGAAATCATGGAACATCAAGCCTTAGAAAACGTGGCTCCAATTTCCCCCTCTTTTGTTGCACAATCATTGGCACAGGGCTTGACTTCATATATGAATAAGCCAACTCCATCCCTTGTGCCAAGTCAACCCTTAACATCTAGTCTTGCAACTAGGCTAGGAACCAACCTTGGTCTCACTTCATGTCTAGGAACAAACACAACTTTGGGTATTCACAAAATGACCATTCCATTAACCACAACCTTCCCCAAGATACAAGTTGGACACCAACCTTTGCAAAACCACTTACATTCCATGATGCCACAACAATCTCAACATTTCGAGTGCAACCATCTTCATCCATCATTGCAAATACCCCAAGTATGCCTAATGATACACAAGGTAATGTGAACCAAGTGCCTCAAGTGGGACAATAGGGGAAAGTTAACACTCTCACACAAAGTCAACCCTTGACAAGTGGTTCTAGCAACCCCATTGACACATCAAAACAAGTGGTTACCCAAGCTACTCAAGTCAATCCACCATCCACATCAAACCCATCTATCATCAACCCAAATCAAAACAACACCTTGGTTACAAATCCCATCAACCAAGGTAATACCTTGGTCACACCTCAAATACAACAAGGGAACCTTTTTAATCAATGGACTCAAGGTCCTAGTATGTCATTACCATCACAATACCCAATGGAATCATCATATTTTCCCACATCCCTCTCACCATGCAAAATCAATTAGGACCTCAAACTTACATTTCTCCACCTCAATCCACTATCTTGCAAGGAATGTTGAACTAAGCAAACCCCCAACCTCTCATCAACAGTCTACAACCCACACATAACATCAACACCCAAAACCCATCGCATATGTCCCAACCACTGATTGATCCTACATTGCAAGCACATGCCTTATCTTTACAACAAGCATAGTAGGCTTACCAACAAGTAGTCCAACAACAACAACAACAACAACAACAAGAAGCAACCTTAGCAGCGCAACAACAACAGCAAGCTCATCAAGCAGCCCTAGCAGCACAACAATAACAGGCTTATCAACAAACCATCCAACAACAACAACAAGAAGTTCAGTTGCCTTAGTAGCGCAACAACAACAACAACAAGCCGCCTTAGTCGTGAAAAAACAAGCTCAACAACAACAAGCATTGCTTGCTCAACAATATTCCCAACAACAAATGCTCACACAACAACAACAACAGGGTTTATACTATAATCCTCAACAAAACATCATCAATACAAACGCATTAGGAACATATACATCAATACCCCAATCACCTTCACAAAATCTCACACCACCATACACCCCATACAACACCTTACCATATCAGAATCCCATATACAACCCATCTTTCATCCCAACATATGTTCCTCCACCAAACCCACCAGACGATATAGCATCACAATTTAAGGCACTATCTCAAGAAATGCATGACCTTCGAATGGGAAAGACAAAGAAGCCTCATACACAAAATCTATGTCCATATTCATTTGATCGAAACATTGCAATGGTACCATTCCCTCCTAGTTTTGAAATCCCCAAATTCGACAAATACAAAGGGAGAGGAAGTCCTATGGACCATATCAAAGAGTTTAATGTCATGTGTATGGAGGTTGCCTATAATGAGTCTTATTTGATGAACCTTTTCCCACAAAGTTTAACAAGTCCTGCCATGGATTGGTTTTCTCAACTACCCCCTAGCATCAAAACTTTCCAAGAAATTGTTGAAAAATTCATAGATCACTTCTCCTTCAATCTTGACGTGGATGTAAGTCTAGAAGAACTGTACACTCTTAGACAAAACAAGGGAGAATCCTTTGCCAATTTCTTGCAACAATGGAGACAAAGAGCTAGTAAAATCAAGTGGCCACTACTTGATGAACAACAAGTGGGCATCATCATATCAAATCTAGATCTAGATCTATCCTTCCACTTGAAAATGCAATGCATCACATCTTATGATGAGCTTTTCCCTAGAGCCCTTAACATTGAGAGATCCCTAATCTCACAAGGAAACACACAAGTGTATAAAGACAATCGCCCATCCACTAGTTTTAATGATAATCCCTGCTATTGGGTCAAGAACAAGAATGTTACTAGTGATGGTGTTGTTGATGCAAAGGTGGTCTTAACTCTCCTAGACAAGAAAACACCCAAACCATGAATACACAACAACCATACACGTCACCACCAAACAATCAAACAATCAATGTTGCAAACACTCAATGCGGACAACAGAGAACAAACAATGCTCCTAAGCGACAATTCACTCCCTTAGGGGAACCTACGGAAGACGTGTTAAAGAGGTTGATATAGTCTAACCTTATCACACTCCCAGATTTCTCAAACTATCAAGAGCCACAAATCAAACCTCGTAGCTATAGAGAAGATCACTTTTGTGAATTTCATCTGTACAAAGGTCATAGCACACAAAATTGTTTTAGGCTCAAACATCTAATAGAGGATCTTATTAAACAAAGAGACATTGAGGTTGATAAAAAATATGGGAATGAAAATCTAAAAATTTACACAAACCCTATGTGGGATCATGGAAAAACAAAAGATTTGACAAAGGCATCAACTTCAAACAATACCCAGGATACCACGATGGGACATGTTTACACTGTTTATGAGGAATCAGATATGTATCAAGATACTATTTTAAAACAAAGTCCAAACCCATCAACAATGTTTAGCAGTATTTTATATCGTAATGACATCAAGTGGATATCAAATTGTGATATCTCTCCCACATATGACTCAATGATTGGGCATCTTGAAGAAGTTCCAAATGAGCCAAAAATATCCCTTATTGCACCCATACCCACAAAATGTTGTGAAGAGTCTTTTATCGATGATATATCATCCACCCAAGGATCATATCAAGAGGAGGCTCTTGAGGATAACAAAAGTTATTCTGAATCAAGTCAAGATCAAGAACTCCTATCCCCAGAGTTTCACAAAGAACTAAGGGACATATTCCAAACCATTTTAAACTCCAAACATGTCCCCGATATCACTTCTGAGATGTTTCTTTCGAATGGAAATATAGATGTTCTTCATCCAAAACATGAGTCTCCTACTCTTGATATTCCTACACAAGAGCAAGCAACAATCGAGATTATTGATTCTTATAGTGATTGTGCATCATCGACATCTTTTGAATCAGTACCAACATCTTTTGAAATAGTATCAACAAATAATGATGTCATAGAATCAAAGAAAATAGTTCATGACCGAGCAACAGTCAAGATTATTGATTCTTACAGTGATTGTGCATCATCGACATCTTTTGAGTCAGCATCAACATCTTTTGAAGCAGTATCAACATATAATGATGTCATGGAATCAGATAAAATAGTTCATATTCCTGAACAACAAGAACCCATAGCAATATCATGTGTTCATGAAAAGTCATATTCATTGGCTATGGATCAGATGATACATTATCAGGGCAAAGGATTAGGTATTGATAATACCTTCACAACACTAGGGGAAATCTTGTCTACAACAAACATCAACATATGGGGCACGAGGAATCCTTATGATGAAAATGTTGTCAACACTACAACTAGTCATATCATGAGTTGGAATTCACCCATCATCTCATATGCAAATTGGGACCAACGTAAAAAGAAGAATTCCTATCAAAGCAAGGCGAAGATCATCAAAGAAAATGAAGCAGTAAAGCAAAAAGGACATGTCAAGTACAAATGGATACCAAAGAAAAATAATCATCCCTCAAAAACTCCATTAGTCAAAGAAACTATGGGGCATAATAAAAAAGGGAAGTATATCCATCAAAAGCATCCTCAAATACAAAAGAAAGCTTCTCAAGCAAGGAACAAAGTATATCCAGTGGTTGGTCCTAATTCCACAAAAACCTCCATTTCCACCCATCATCGCTCGTCTTCCCAAGTTTGGAGAGTCAAAGGTTCCAAACTATTGACCAATCCATCTCATATTCTTTCATATATGACATCATCCACTCCATTCACAATATCCAATTCTTGCATTAACCATGTGTTGGAAGCTACCCTTCATCATAAGGATTTTGAAGGCACTTTATCATGATGTGCACACATAGAGAAGGTTAATTCTAGTATCCACAAGGCATATCAGAGTTCTTCAAGGTTGCATTCAAGTGCTCATATCTTAGCAAAACAGCTTCTTCAAGCAGGGTATCGTTGGCATGTTATGACAGTGGCCTCCACATTGGTACCACCAAGTGGTTCAACATGAGCCTAACATTTCCAGAAAATATCAAAAAATAAAATAAAATAAATGATAAAAATCCAAAAAAATAAGAAAAATATTGCAAACAGTAAAGATAAAAATCCTCCAGTGAAAACCACTATGGTGGCACTTTGGGAAAGTACTATGATGAAAACATGGAAAACAAGCATCATGAGTAGAATTGAGTGTCTATATGATCCTTCTCAAAGAAAAGAATCTCATCCTTGTCATGATAAAACTAATGTTCCCTCCATCCATCCAATCCATATATTCCACTTTATCTTAATCTTGACAAAGATTCGACGTATACTTCAACTCTACTCATGGAAAACTTTTGATAGGCTCTTTACCATTTTATCTCGTAAACTCCCATAGCCCATATCTAGCATGCTAAAACTCTACCAAAATCTTCGCATATACATTACCTATCTTGGTTATCCATTGCATTATGAAGAATTGCTAAACACTGGGGGTAGTTTATTTCACTCTTGTTTTCAAATAACTCTTGATCCATGTCTTATATCTCATGACGTAACATCGACATCGTGATCTAGGTATCATTTTCCTTAAAATATTATCATAAAACACCAAAAAAATTCATAAAATATTATCCAAAAAATCCAAAACATTTGCAAAATCCTATACAGCTAAAATCCAAAACATTCAAAAAATTGTAAAGGCAAAATTCAAAACATCTAGAAAACATCAAAACCCTAAAATGGTCAAACATCAAAAATCCAAAAAATAGAGTCCCCTTGTCAAACTACTTCATTTATGAGCTTGAACCTAGGCAAGGCCATCATTGATGTGCCCCTGAGACACCCTAGGCGAGTCCTTTAGGAGTCCATCCTAATAAACTGGCATCTTTCATATGTTTATACCTTCATCTTGTAAATGGGTTGAGTCAGTTGAACTATGTGGTCTCTGTGTGTATAATGTAGGCAAGGCTTATCTTTGATCAACCCTTGAGGCCCCTAGGATAGGTCTTTAGGTTAGGATCTTGATTGAAACTCAAAAATTCTTAGAAAACCCGTAAACATTGGTAAAATCTTCAAAAAACCAATATATTCAAATTTTTAGAAAACACAAAAACATTCAAAAAATGGAGAACACAAAAACAATAGAAAACATTCATAAGACCTAAAAAGCATCAAAACATTCAGAAAACCCTAAATAGCCTCATAAAAATCAAAAACATAAACATTCATATAAACTTTCAAAAAGCCCAAAAACAACCTCAAAACATTTTAAAATACCAAAAACATTAAAATATTCCAGAAAATCCAAAATCATCCATCCCATCTTGCTTTCACCTATAATAAACTTCCACCCATAATAAATCAATCGTCACCTTCAACCTTTTCCAAAGCAAATAAAAAAGAAGTGTAACAAGTCATAAAGTGCGAACCTAAGTATCAAAGTCTAAAGTCTAAATCATAGGTAAGTACGTCCGTGGAATTTATGGCAACGACTCATCTTAGCATCATTATCCTAACATCAAACAAACCCCTAATCAACATGTCCTAGGATGTATCCTTCATGTGATGGACATTAGTATCAGACATCACTTTAGCTAAACTTAAACTAGGCAAGAGCTATAGATGACACTGACTGTTTATCTTTGATCTTTTCTTATGATTTATCTTAATGACCCATTCCAAGGACCTCTAACAAAATGATTTAGAGAGAAAGGAATGGGCCATCGATCATTATCTTTTGTTTGTTGTGCTTGTGGGTACTCTTGTAAAATAATCTTAGTGCATACTTGCTTAGTTGTGTGTAGGAAGGTCGTTTAGGGTATGTTGTTGACTATTGCATATGCTTTGGTCCAATATGTTCTAATCTTCTAACTTACATTCCAATGACATTTTTGTATGTCAAGATGTGAATAAGAACTATCCTATTTGTTTGTCGAGTCAAAGTCCATTACATTAGATACAACATCGTCCTGGTTGTTAATGCCTTGATGCATCATGTCTATGTGTTATATCAAACAATAAGGAAAGACGGAAAATCCCAATCCCGAAGTGTGAGCTTCTCCTCATCCTGCATTTTTCATTGCCTTGTCACCATCTCTAATAAAGTATCGATGGATCAAGGACTTGTTGGATCTTTTGAAGCAATCATCAAATCAACAATCATTCTTTATTCTTCTATCTTCTCTCTGCGCTAACCTGGTATCATGACAGTCAACAAAAACATCATCAATGCATCCACCCTGCATCCACAAACCATCAACAAATATCCATCAACATAATCATTGCATATCGCATCATACATCCTACATTATCATTTGAGTTGTGATGAATAATATAGGTTTTTTATTCTAAGCATCTTAAATCGTTGCATCACATATCATAAGCATACATCTCATATCACATCATAAAGCGTAAACATCTAAATTTCCATCCATATATCCACATGCATACATCATCATCATAAAAAGCATATAAAATATATAAAAAGAAATACATTCACATCATTTGCATCCATAACATCTGCATCTCATAATCATCCATCCATGTCATATCGCAAAAAGATAATGAAAAAGAACATAACATTACATCCATCCATATCATGATCATCCGATATCACATAGGAATAAATAAAATGCATCCATATCATATCCATCCATACATGAAATAAAGTGAACACATCATAGCACAAATCATTTGTATCTGTATCATATATATATATCAAAAAATGAGTGTCATGGTACAAAATTTGGATTAGTATATGAACATCAATCAAAAATACAATATCCATGAGGCTATCAAAAAGGATCTCGTGAATGTGTTGGATGTTGTGGTTGTGTTACTGATATGTGGTTGTCATTGATGTCAACACTATTAGCATTAATGCATTAGAAGTTGTATATGTCGAGGATATTGAGAAAATTGTAATGAAATGAGTTGCAGGTTGTTAGTAGTGAAGTGAAGTTTAGTCTATTGGTGAGTTCAGTACATTGATGATCAGAGGTTGTGGACTAAAGGGTTTCTTGTCGAGTATATCTACTTTATCCACATTGAGTTTTAGAGATCCACGTGAAGATTTGATCAAGTTATGAAGATTTGAATTCTGATAGTTTTTCTATTACTTCAGTTTGTGTTCTTGAATGAAGATAATGCAATTCTAGTTAGTTTAGTTGTTGTGGATGCTTCTCTGGTGATTCATGATGTTTGTGGATGTTTCTAGATCATTCTCTATCTGTGTTGCATGTCTGCATCGATTGTTGTGCTTGCGATCTGTGATTTTCTCTTGCATGTTCATGTTTTTCATGTTCATGGCCGACATGGTGTTTGTAGCGTGTTGTGGATCTTCGAGGAATAATTTTTGAAGGTAGTTCGTGTTCAAGGATGTTATTTTGGGTCTTCATTAAGTTGTGGAGGACCTTGGTTGATTTGCATTAATAATTGTTATTGATTTGGGCCGACAGTTTATATTCAATTTATTATTTTGTTGAAGCTAACATGTAGTGATGTAATTTCTTATTGCAGATATATATAAGCGATTGTTTATTTCATTTGTAGTATGCCGAATGTGTGTGTGCACGAATAATGTTCTAAATCATTCAAAGGTAGAGTAGAGTGTGAAGAAGAGTGAAAAAGAGTGGAGAAGTGTTCATGTGCTTAACCAGAACTGTGATCAGGCATTAGTAGATGCTATTTTATCAGTTCAAATCCTTATGGATGTAATCTGAATCTTTCTGTAAGACAGTGTGTCTTCCTTTGGGTAGCAAGCCTTGTTGTAATTGAGTAGTGAGCTCTAGCCAGTGTGCCTAAATGCATGTGCATTCCCCACTTATTATTCTTATACTTTTAACAGGGTATAATCTTGTGGACTGACCTCCACCGTGGTTTTCCCCCTAATAGGGTTTCCACGTAAAAAAATCTTGGTGTCATGTGTTTCTGATGTGTTGATGATTTATGATTTCATTGTTAATAATCAAATTTGAATAAAGTTAATAAGTTTGAATTTCTGGGACAACTAATTCACCCCCCTCTCAGTTGGTTGCCCTTGTGTTGCCAACAGAATGTATATTTGTGATAAAGAATGGGGTAAAATAAAAAAGTGTCTATACATAATAGCTAGCCTTGATGGCTGCTACCCTCTCCAGCCTGCCTCTCAAGTTGACCCTTTGCTCATGGTTGTGTGTCATTGCATTGTGAAAAATATGACTATCTCAGTGCCACTTGTACATCATGATGGTAATGCTACCTGTAATACATAGCCTCTGTAACGGCCTCTCTATACAACTACACTGACATTGTCTGACCATTTGTGGCCACCATCATCGCCTAAATCTAGTGTCGCCTAGCCACCTCCTGGTCTCTCTCCTATCACAACTTGTACTCTCTATAATGCCTAATCTCTCTTGGTTGTGATTGCAACCACCTGATGTTGAGCCTGCTCTCGCTCAACAATAATAACCAAAACCTACTAGCAGGCCTAATCTTGCTCACCAATCAATATCTGTACCTATTGCTATAGCTACTATATCTGTGCATCTCAAGCATTTGGTGGTGGTGGTCCTGGTTGCTACTGAACTACTGGAGGCTACTGCTGTACCATGGGCAGAGCCCCCAAAACCTGATCATCCTGACTGTCAAACCTGATCATCCTGACCGTCCTGGCCATCCTGTCCCCTACCTCTGCCTACTCCTCTACCTTTGGGTTTCCCTCAGGGAGGAACACCTATTAGATCTGTCAATTGTCAGGGAGGGACAAACCAAGCATCATATGTAGGCATAGTTTGAGCTACTACCTGTCCCTAATCATATGCCCAAGGCTGGGCCACCAACTATTTGAAGCTCTCTACTACCTTTGGAGGTGGAATAGTTGGTCCCCATGTGGGAACCTCTCTAGCCGATCTCGCAAAAATATCCCTGTATGCATCATCAAGTCTATCTTGGACCTCTCCAAACTATTGGGCTACCCTGTCTGGTAGATATCTCTCAATGATATAGTGCTCTCAACCTTGCATGTATTAGGTCTGCCTCACAAAATATAGCTATTGAATATCATCAAACCATATTAGCATATGTAGCCATGGGCGCAACCAGAAAATTGTCATATCATCTATCACCCATCTCCAATACGAGAGCCCAATCTATCTAGTGTGCCTCAGGGTAATCGCACTTCTGTATCTCCAAATGACTGGATCATTTGGCTCCATGTCTTCCATCTAAACAATAGGCCAAAGCACGGCAATGTGCTCCCACATCCAAATATGTAGCAGAGTCACCCCTACACCAATGGCTCTCCTATCGCAATAGACAAAATCATGCAAATCATGATATAAGGAGGCTAGCATCACAGGCCCCCACACAAAAAGTGTGCTCCTATGCAGCATCTGATGCCACACCAAGCCCCATCCTAGGTTGAGTCCTTTGTTGTGTCTATCTGAGGCAACCAAACCCGAAATAATGGCTACAATGATCAATTTGAAGGTCGACACATGACGTCTGTATGACTCGAGGTCGATCTATGATGTCACCAAAGCAATATGATCCATCTCTATGACCTCCAGGCAGGCATCAAACCTGACATTAGTGTCATAAATCACACAATATTTGTGAATTGACAAATTTAGTATACGCCAAACATCCTCTAGAGTAACTATTGCCTTACCTGTCGAAAGGTGGAAGGATGAGGTCTCATTATGCCATCTCTCGTACATAGCAGTCATCATTGCTAGATGTGTCCAAATCATAAGCACATATGCGACATACCAAAGGCCGATCTCTCCCAGGTGCTCCTAGTGCAACTCTGACAAATCAACTAGTCTCCCCAAAATGGTGGGCCTATGCTCCTACGACATCAGTGGTGGAAAGACCTCTTGCATCCACGAAGCGCACGACGTTAGGAAATCATCAAAATTTGACTCAATATGAAATTTCTAGCTTAGAAAATCACAATAGCGACGCTATCTTCAATAGTGTCGCTATATTCAAATTGCGACTCCTAAAGCATTTAAAATTGCAAATTGAAAATTTCATGGCCAAATAATTTGGCGTCGCGATTTACCCTTTGGCAAGCCCTAACCCTAATTTCTAAATTGGAAAGTGTGTCGCCAAACAAGCATATGTCACCATTTAAAATTAGAAACCCTAGTTTTAAATCACAAATAGCATCACCATATAAATATGTGTCACTATAATTCATCTGGGCATCGCCGATTTCAACTTGGGCGTCACTATATAGCGACGCCACCAATGATTAAATTTCAAAGCGTCATAAATGCATCAAAAATTCAAATTTCAAATCAAGTTTAGAGTTACATACTGGTGGTCTTGTGCCTAGAAACCGCTGGAACTCTCAAACTCAGTCGGACATGTGCTTGGTAAGCTCTCGGCATGCCATTTCATCAGAGGGTCAGAACTCAAATCACAAGAATTCCTTAAGGTGTGAATGCACAAATAAATTGAAAATGACCCTTCTTGGCCTATTTAAGCTAGAAAATTAGGGTTTTTCCCTAATTTAACCTTGATAGGGTTATTATCATTTTCACCAATTTTTCCAATCTAGACCTAATTTTGTGTCGTTTTTTGCATTTTTGGCATTATTCTTGCATCCCAGAGCCTTTTTGGACCCTTGGGGCAGCTTTTAACCTTTATCAAGAAATCAACCCAAAATTCAAAATTTTCATCTGATTTCTCGAGGGGGTAGGGAGTCAGCTTTATCCTTTCGTTGGGGCATCCAAAAAATCAATTTTTTTTAATTTTTTTATTTAAGCAGCAGTTTTGATTCGAAAAGCATTATTCTTTGAATCGAAGCAACAGGTACCTCACTTCAAAGAGGGGCAAAATGTAAACACTAAAAAATGTCTTAATCAATATCATACACTTAGACTATTTAAGCACCTTGATCGTGCCATGATCTCGGTGCAATATTTTTTCTCTTTTGACAGCTCCTCTCTCCCGGTTAAGTCATTAGTGGATGTGACCTTATCAGACCACTTCCCCATTTCTTTTTGCATTGAATGGGAGATTCAACAGCCTCGTACATGTAAAACTCTTTTTTTTAACACGTCTTTACTCTGCCACAAGCCTACCCTGGCCCACATTCGTAGAGTCTGGAATTTGAAGTGCAGACCAACTCATCATACAGGCTGGATTTCTTGGTGGAATGAGGCTATCATCCGCACAACTAGATTTCTGCACATTTATGGGTGTCAGTTGGGTATTTTTCGTTGGTGATCTTATGAGTCTACCACCGTTGACCTTCGTGCTGCTACTAAGGTTTTGGTGGCCAGCCCCTTTTCTTCATCATTGCAAGTCAAGGTGGCGGAATTAAGGCACAAGAAACAAATTGCTAACAGCTATGTTGCTAGAGGTGCGCAAATTAAAGCTCGATTACATTGGCTAAAAGTTGGTGATCGTGCCTCCAAAGAGTTTTTTTGGCTCTGCGTGCCAGGCACGCATCCCCAGGCATTAAAAAAATTAAAGATGGCATTCAGTTGCTTTCTAAGCTTCTTGATATTCTCCAGGCCTTTGTGCGTCATTATGAGCAAGTCTTCACTGCATAGGAATTCATGCCTGTGCGACAACAAGCCCTTTAGGATTGTCTTGTTGTTGTGCCAAATAAGCTTTCTTGAGCTCATAAATTTTTTTGTGATCAAATGTTATCATTTGATGATCTCAAAGAGGCTATCTATTCCATGGCTGATGACAAAGCCCCTGGAATTGATGGGTTCCCTTGTGAATTATACAAATCCATGTGGGACTATATTGGGCACGATCTGCATCAAGTTTACTTAGAAGCTTTTCATTCTAACTCTCTAGGTAACTTAATTAATAAAGGTAACATAAAATTCATACCTAAGTTGAGTGACCCAGAAGACATTTGCAATTGGAGACCTATCACGCTTCTTAATGTCTCCTACAAGATTATCGCCAAGGCTTTGGCTCTTAAAATCCACCATCTTCTACCTCAGATTGTGCGCCCAGAACAAACTGGGTTTATCAAATCCAGATTTATTTTGGATAATATTATTGATTTTTGGGAAGGCATGCAATAGGCCAGACGTTCAAACCAAAAAGTCGTGTTCATTAAAATTGACTTTGCCAAGGCTTATGACCGCATTGAATGGTCGTTTATTCTTGCTATGCTGCAAGCTTTGGGTTTTGGGCCCAATTTCATTCAATTTGTTTGAATGATGCCTCAAATTGTATCACCATCAATGGTCGTCAATCCTCTGCCTTTGGACTCTTTCGTTCCATTTGGAAAGGGTGCATGTTGGCCCCCTTTTTTTATGTGCTTGTAGCTAAGGGTTTTGGTTACCTCTTGGCCAACGTGGTTTCCTAGCAGTGGGTCAAGGGAATTTCTCTACACAACTCTTAGGCTTAGCTTGTTAATGGCCATTTTGTTGATGACTCATTCCTCACCCTTCTAGAGGAAGAAGAATCCATTACGGCGGCTCCTGAGTGTCTTAATACCTTTTGTCTTGCTTTCGGCTCTGCCATCCAATGGCATAAAACTTTGTGTTACCACCAATCTATCTTTCCCTCTCTGCCTTGGTTGCAACAGTATGGATGGAAGTGGATTGGGCTTAGAGAAATTTTTCAGTTTTTGGGCATTCCCTTTGCCTTTCAGGCATCACCGGCTGAGCTTTAGCAAGCTGTGCTCTCCAGAGTTGAGCAAAAGCTTGCTTATTGGGTTACCAAGCCCCTCTCTTTGGAAGGGAAATTTTAGGTGTCTTCCAAAATTCTGGCGGCCACCCATGTTTATTATTCTTCTTGCTGGGCCCCCTCCAAAGCTGCCTATGGAAAGCTTGAGAATTTGCTTTGAGCCTTTCTCTAGGCCTCCTCTAAGTCTCACAAAGGGTTTCATCATGTGGCTTGGGAATTTTGCTACCTTCCCAGAGACTCGAGAGGTCTTGGGTTGTTGTCTACTCAATGGCAAGGGACTACTCTGTGTGTTAAATGGATAATACGTGCCCTTACTAGGGACGAGGCCTGTAAAATTATTCTCAGGCACAATATTCAATCTAGCTTCCCTATCCATCGACCTATCTGGAAGGGGATTGGCTTTCAAACCCTTCTGGTCATGGAAGAACTAATCCAAATTGTTGGGACATTTGTGGCCAAAAGTATCTGGTGGGTCTGGGAAGTTGTCAAACCCTAGCTCCGTTGGGTTGGCTCTGGTTTTCGAGATGGGATTTCTCTCAACCAACACAATATTTGGTAGTCACCTCTTTTTGCTTGCAATGGTTAGTCATTGGATAAGTCGCCTAGGCTTAAGGTGCTCAGATTTCACAAAAAGGGTATCCAAACCCTACAACAGATCTTTCATAGACCCACCATGCGTATTATGTCATGGGAAGTTTTTCGTGCCCAGTGCAGGCTCCATAACCAGGACCGTGCTACTTATGATGGTCTGGTGAATGCCATTCCTATTGAAATGCTTCATAAGGTTGGAATTCGTGGGACCAAACCTTGGTGGAAAGACTGGAAGTGGTATCTAGACACCCCTTTTAGGAACTGCAAGCCTTGACTTGGTTACAGGTGGCTCTCACCACATTTTTCTATGATTTAGAGTTTAAACCAGAAGTGGCTTCTTTAATCTCCCGCTCATGTCTGGCGTAAAATATTTTTTGCCACTTGGTCTACAAGTGTTGAGTCGAAACTTGCCCACTTTTCTTGGTGTATTCTTTTCCAAGGCTTGCCTATGGGTTCTCGGTTGGTTCACCTGGGGGTTTTGGACCCTCGATGCCTTTTTTGTGGGCAAGTTGAGAATTTTAAGCATCTTTTCTGGTTTTGTCCCAGAGCCCAGCAGCTTTGGACATGGATTCATGACTTTTTTCGGCCCTTTAGGCCAAAACCTTTCTCCTGGCATATGGTGTTGCTAGGAGATTCTCCCATATTTCCTACAAAATTCACCCAGCTTTGGCACACTTTCAGGGTGGAAATTCTCTTCAATATTTGGAAAGATAGAAATGCTTGCATTTTTTTACATACTCAAATGGATATTCATGTATCTTTATATGCTAAAGCTATGATTTTCTCTAATGTGCTTTTACAGGTTCAAGTGCAAGCTAATAAAGTTGCACTTGAGGTTGCTCACCTTCAAGTTCTCCTAGACCACTAGGGTAATGCCCCTTGTATTGTTGCTCGGGTCCCTGCTTCGCCCACCTCTTCCCATGGTCGGTCATCCTCCAAGGGCCAGTAGTGGAGTGGCTTTGCGCATCCCCATTCCCAGTCCCCGCCTCAGCAAGATTCTCGCACTCCTCGGCGAAACCGTTCTCCTCTGTAGAGGGCCAGCCAGGGGTGGCCTTCTGGCGGTGCTTCGAGGAGTGGCAATGGTGGTTCCAAGTGGCCCTTTGATGACCCTCCTGCTTCTGGCTCTGGTTGTCCAGCCATTAGTAAAACATTTCTACCTCTGGCACTTGCAATCTTGCCCCAGCGCGAGGAAGAAGATAAAGAGAAAAAAGATGTCGATGATGGTTTGGCTCCTCCTCCTGACGTCACTCCAGACTCTGTTGATGTATGGGGGAAAATTTTGGATGACAGAGACCCTCCTGACTATGTTGGAACTGCTCTGGCTGCTTAATGGATTTTTTATTTACTTTGTAATTTTGGACTTCTGGGCTTAGCCCATGTGATTTGTTGCTTTTTATGGGCACTACCCATTTGACTCTCGGGGTGTGCCTTTTTACCACCCACCCTTTTTTTGTGAATATGTATCTTTATATTTGAATTAATATAGATAGCTGTCTATTCATAAAAAATATCATACACTTAAAACAGATTTACTAACATCATTTCATTTTTAACCCATTATATTTGTGATAGGTCGAAATAGGTGTTAGAAAATAAGCAACAATTTAAAGAGCACAAATAAACAACTAAAACAACCTACACTTCGAGATTAGCCTAAGTTGGAAACAAAACAAGACAAAGCCACGAAATGGAACTTTATACCTTGCGTTGAGTCGATCCTTTGGTTGGCCCTTCGATCTTGGATGTGTATGCTCCTTGGATGGCAAGATGCAAAGCTAGATGAGGATGTGAAGATGGATGCAAGTGGATGAAAATGTGAAAATGGCTAAGTGTGGATTGAGAAACAAAACTACAAGAGTTTGGCTACACAAAATGATCTCCTCCCAAAATGAGAGAAAAGAGGGGGTATTTATAGGATTTTTGGGAAATCCTAGGGGAAATGGACGGTTGAGATTGATCCACCAAATATCAAGATGTAGGGCTAAGGTGAGTTGAGAACTCACAAGCCCTCCACATCTTGACATGTGGCATGTGAGATAGCCCTAAAAGGTGAAGTGGACATGAGGTGGAAGGAAAAGGACATGACATGGAGAGGGGTACAAAGTACCTTGGGATTGGACAAGATCTCCTCATAAAGGAGGTCCTTGTCCCCATGTGGGTGAGAGGACATGTGAGGAATTAAAAATTCCTCAAATATCTTTATGGGGAGAAGGGAAAGAATTTTAAATTCCAAAGGGTGCATTGGGGGATTAAATAAAAATTCCTTTTAGGTGTCTTGGGGGATTAAAAAGTGAATTAAAAATTCACATGGGGAAGGGGGATGCCTTGTCCAAAAGGAGAAAGCCTTTAATAAGGTTGACTCAAGGACATGTACCATAAATAGGATGAGGATTAGGTTAGGCTAATCAACTGATTAAGGTTGTGCAAGTACTCAGTTAGATGGGCTAATGACCCATTAGAGGCAAGTGGGAAATTATGGAGGATGTGACCCTTTAATGATGATTAAGGTACATGCTTAAACCCTAAAGGCTAATTGTGAAGAGGATGAAGTAATTAAAATGGATTAGGGACTCAACTGCAAAGTTGGATATGATGTGACCATGAGAGAGAAAAGATGAATTAAAAATTTTACTCTTTTAATTCAAAAGTTGGGACATGACCAAATTAAATAAAAAGGATATTTATTTAATTTGTGAGGAAGGAAAAAGGGTAAAGTTAACAAATTAAACACTTTAGGACCTTTGGTGCTTGTGATGCAAGGCTAATTTCAAAACAACCGGCAATGAATACTGACGCAGGGGATGAGCAAACCGTGATGAATCAAGGAGACGCATTTGATCATATGGAAGTGATCAAAATTGGACGTCTACATTTTGCCCCTCTTCGAAAGACTATTAGAATAATAGGGTTTCGAAGAAAAACAGAATACAGATGTCTCTGTAGAGGGAAAGACCAGAAAAGAGATGCCCCAGCATGGGGAAACGCACGTGAGCTACCTTGGACGAAGGGAAAGCGGAGAGGATGCCCCGGTCAAGAAAAGGTAGTGCTAGAGCAATGGATTAGGAGGAAATGGTATGGTATGCCCCCTCGAGAAGGGGGACGGGGGAGGAAAAAGGAGCCCCGGTCAACTTCTCGAAAGTATAGAGTGGTACGTGTTGTTGGAAAGAGCATGGAAAAATGAGAAGAACGGCGCTTGAACGGAGTCAATTGGATATACGGTGTGCAAATGGCGGCCCCGAGAAGAAAGAGCTTGGATGAATTAATTGAGGTGATTTTTGGTTAAAAGAAGAAAAAAAAGACCATGTGGTGAAAAAAAAGAAAAGGGGATAAAAGGTAATTGGGGACTTACCTTGGGCCCATTGTGACAGCTGGCAAGTGGAGAAAGAGGAGAGAGAGACGAGAAGGCGAGCTAGAGTGGACATCATGCCGGAGTACGACAGTGACGTCATCCACCGGGCGGATGAGAGACGGATATTTTTCACCCATTGCGCTGTACCCCGCCAGGTTAGCTCAAAGACTGTGGATTTTTATTTTTGTGTTTTTCGACATTTTGACATGTATTTTCAAAAAACAAAAACATGGGTTTTTTGCGGGGCGTCGAAAAGT
>VDFB02193867.1:182757971-182905537 GCA_007258455.2 Sequoia sempervirens
AATTCTGACTCTAGTACCTCAAATGCAGGCACGAGAAGCTGCTCTACCAAGAATTCATGTTTTAGGACGTTGTGAGGGATGTCTAACAGGGATACAATCATTGCCATGGTGTTTGTTGCTCTGTTGTTTGCTCTGGGTATCTGCTCAAATGTGATCTCAATAAAGGATTCCTTGAGAGTCCACCAATTTCTTGTATGGAGTGAGCTTATCATCCTTAGTCTGGTACTCACTGCTCACTTGGTTTATTATCAGCTGAGAGTCTTCATATACTCTGAGAGCCATGATGTGCCACTACACTGCTATTTTGAGACCTATGGTTAAAGCCTCATATTCTGCAATGTTGTTGGTGCAGGGGAACGCCAATTGATAGGACCTTGGTATGCAGTCCCCTTGTGGGGTGATAAAGAAGACACCGACTCCTGATCCATATGTGTATGAGCCATCAAAGTAAATTTTCCAGTGATCGGCCATGTTGAGGTTGAAGATGGATTCGTATGGAAACTATAAGATGAGAGGATTCTTTGAATAGATTGGTGCTTCTACAAGCTAATCTACAATGACTTGGCCTTTAATTGCTTTCCGCTCTACATATTCAATGTCATACTCTGATAGTATCATGACTTATTTTTCCATTCTTCTAGTGAGCATTTCCTTTGATAGTAAGTACTTGAGGGGATCAATTTTGGCAATGAGTTTGACTTTATGTGCCAACATGTAGTGTCTAAATTTTTATGATGCAAACACTACTGCTAGACATGCTTTTTTGATGAATAAGTAGTTTAACTCATGACCGACCATTGTCTTGCTGATATAATATATGGCCCTTTCTATCTCGTTTTCGTCATACTGAGTTAGGAGAGCTCCAAGGGTTGTTGTTGCTGACACATAGAGAATTAATGGTTTTCTTGGGATCGGTGGCATTAGGACTAGTGGTGTAAGCAAATATTCTTTGATCTTATGGAAGGATTCT
Organism: Sequoia sempervirens; assembly: GCA_007258455.2. Classification (NCBI taxonomy): domain Eukaryota; kingdom Viridiplantae; phylum Streptophyta; class Pinopsida; order Cupressales; family Cupressaceae; genus Sequoia; species Sequoia sempervirens. The sequence goes on from VDFB02193867.1 coordinate 182,758,942, forward strand.
TCACACTTGTTATCCCACTTGTATGCTACTCCCTTGTGGAGTAGTTGAGAGTAAGAATTTTGTTTTTCAACCAGTTGTGCTATGAACGTTCGGATGGAATGAAGCCTGCCTTGGAGACCTCTCAATTATTTCAATGTTTTGGGTGCCTCCATCTCAAGGATTGTTTTTACCTTTGTTGGATCTACCTCAATACCTCTCATTGACACTATGTATCCTAGTAGCTTTCTTGATTATACGCCAAAGATGCACTTCTTTGGATTTAATCGGACCTTATATTCCTCCAGCCTGTCAAAAATGGAACTTAAGGTTGTTATGTGATCCTTCCTCTTTCTGGATTTGGCTAGTATGTCATCGACATAATCTTTGATAGTTTTATGGATCATGTCATGGAAAATTAATGTCATGGCTCTTTGGTATGTTGCTCTTGCATTCTTCAAGCCGAATGGCATCATATTCCAGTAGTAAGTCCCCCATGGACAAGTGAAGGTCATTTTGTGTTGGTCTTCTTTAGCAATCATTATCTGGTTGTATCCCAAGAAACCATCCATCAAGGAAAACATTTTGTGTCCCGCCGTCATGTCTACAATCATGTCAATGTTGGGCAACGAGAAACTGTCTTTTGGACATGCTTTGTTTAAGTCCCTAAAATCTGTGCAGATTCTGATGCCCCCATCAGGTTTTGAGACAGGAACTAGGTTTGACACCCATTCTAGATAGTCTATTGGTCGAATGAATCCTGTGTCTAATAGCTTCTTTAGTTCCATTTTGACTAGCAGGGCAATCTGACGGTGCATTTTCCTAAGTTTTTGTCGGATAGGCTTTGCTTCAGGATATACTACTAGGTGATGAACTACAATTTATGGATCAAGCCTTGGCATGTCCGCGTAGCTCCATGCAAAGTTAACTTGTATTTCTCTCAAGAAGGCTGCTAAGAGCTCTTGTTCCTCTGATAGTAATGACTTCGTATAGAATGTGATGTGCGGGGTCTCTTTTGTTCCTAGATTAACTGGATTACACTTTTCTACTAGGACTACTGATTTTTCTTGATGAAGAGCTCTGAAAGGAAGATTGAATCCCCCATCCTCAAGTGCCTCAGAGAGGTTTTCACCATTGGATGTGTCCTTTCTTTTTACTTTTTTTTTCGTGTCAGAGAGCACCATAGTTTGGTTTTCACTCAAGGACTTAGATATTATTCTTAATTTCTCACTTTTGCGACTGAGGGATTCAATCATTTCCCCATAGTATGCATTTTTATCTAGCTCAATGATGAATCCTACTTTGTGATCCCCACATGGAATATTATCCCGCAGTCCCATGAATTTTGAGAGCGGCTCATCATTTTTGAATGTGTCAAGAATTGGTGGTCCTCGTTGGTCATAATCAATGAGTTGGGGGTAAACTAGGCCAATTTCATGATTTTGATGATCTGACTCAAAGGATAAGGTGCTAATAATGAGAAGGGTGGTATCCTCGAAGAGCCTAGGTAGGTTGGTTATGGGATCCTCATCATCACTGCTACTACGAACTTTTGTTATATCAAAAGTGAAATTATCTAAGACGTGGCCAGTGGATACAGGTAAGCGAAGTTCAGCTGGTGTTGGTTCACGACAAGTCTTGACTGCTTTAACTGGGGGGACCTCATCCACATATGGTTATACTCAGAGGGGTACATCTAAGGCCAAGATTTCTCATTTACGTCTCAGGAATGAGGGGTATTATAAGCTTGTTGTCATTTTTTCCAAGTCTTTAGTTTCTGTCATAGCCCATTGCAAGCATCATTTGCAAACCTTTACTTCTGTCATCCATTGGTAGATCAGCTACTGGTCTATTATCTTGGTATAGGAGGTGAGATGGGTCCTCTTCTATGACTTCTTGGCCAAGATCCCCCCAACTTCTAAAGTTGGGATATTCAGGGGGTGTTTGGGAAGTGGAGGCTTCATTTGATTGCAAACGTCCTTGTGATCTGGGAGATTGTGGTAACTCTCCTACCAAAAAAGCATTTTTGGGAATCGTGTAGTTTCTGCAACCATTATCATGGATGATGACTTTGATATCAGAGATGGTGGGGATGACGGGAGTGGTGGGTGTCTCTGTCGTAGAAGTGGAAGCAAGGGTGGTTGGATCAATGTACGGTGTTGATGGGCCTTCATCATTTTTAGGTACTTGAGGTATTTTGTAGTATTTTGCCTCAAGGTTCTTGCAGTAGGAGAATGGTTCAGGATCTCCATGGATGGTGACCTCTTGTCCCTCATATGTGAATTTGACACATTGATGGAAAGTTGATTCTATCACTTGCATTGCATGGATCCATGGACGTCCGAGGAGAATGTTATAAGGAAAGTCGAGATCCAAGACCTAACAGGTGGTTTCCATGATAGCTGGCCCTACTTGAATAGGGATTTTGATTGTGCCTTGGGACACTCTTTCCTAATCATCATATGCTATGATTGTAATACCTTTTCCTTTGTCGATGGAGTCCTCTAAGATTTTTAACTACTTAATGAGCTTGAGGGAACAAATATTCAAGCCCGCACCTCCATCCACCAAGACTCACTTAAATTTACTTTTCTGCACTGGGACCTCTAAATCGAGTGCACAGTTATGAGATGGTTGAGTGGGAAAATCTTGGTCGGAGAATGTAAGGAGATTCAAAGTAATGATGTTTCTGACCATAGCTTGGAATTGTTCTGCATCAAGATCTACAGTGACAGTGGATGAAGACAATGCTTCCTCAAGGATTTTCTTATGGGTGGATGAGATTTTTAATAACTCCATTATGAAGATTTGTGCTAGTGTTCTTTTTAGTTGGTCAAGGACATTGTAACCATTGGGAACGAATCTTGAATTGGACATGAAAGTTCTGTTTGGTTGAGATGATCCTGCGATAGTAAATTTTTTGCCTCTTGTGGTGACTCCATAATCAACCCGAGCTCCTTTGATAGTGATTGTTGCACAGTGTTCATCTAGGGAAGTGACGATAGTTTCATACACATGATTCATGTTTTTGAGGGTGCCTTTCCCGTTATCAATGTTATTGTTCCCTTTATTGTTATGGTTAGGCATTGGATTTGTGTATATTTTGAGGTTCTGGTTTCCTGTTGGTTGTTCCACATTTATGATTCTTTGATCAATAAGGTCTTGGACTATGTTCTTTAACCTTATGCAACTGTTCGTGGTGTGCCCTTTGATTTTGTGGAAGTCGCAAAGCTAATTTTCGTTGTACCAAGGAGGTTTAACATCCGGTTCTTGGTATTTCTCATAGGTGGGAATCTTGATGAGGTTTTTGTTTATTAGTTTCTTCATGATGACTTCAAGTGGTTCCCCAAGAGTGGTGTACTTTCTCTTGGTAAAATTCTTGTTTCGTTGGGGCGGTCCTCTTTGGTCATTGACGTTATTGATCGCTTGATTGTTTGATGGTTGTGTTGTTGTGTTCGCTAGATGGCTGTTTTAATGATGGTTTTTGATTTGTTGTTGTGGTGCAAGTGTGTTTTGCTAAGGGGCACTAATGACAACTTTGGCATCGACGACACCATCATTGGTAATATTTTTGTTTCTTTCCCATGTATGAGGTTTTTCATTGTAATTGGTGGGTGGGCGATTATTCTGTTGTTCAGGATATGAAGTTGATCCTCCAAGTTGTGTCATAAGGGCTCATTCGATGCTGAGCGCCTTGGAAATCTGTTGGTCGTACTTGGTGATCCCTTGGACCTTGAGATGGAATGCTAAAAGGCCATCAAAGTTGGATATGGTAGTGCACACTTGTTGTTCCTTAGGCATGACCCATTTTCTCTGATTGGCCTTGGATCACCATCATTGTAGGAATGAAGCAAATGATTCATTCTTACCTTGTTTCAGAGCTAAGAGTTCCTCTAGACTAATATCCATGGCGATATTGCATGCATAGTTTTTGATGAATGCGTCTATGATTTCTTGGAATGTCTTGATGCCTATAGGTAGGTGAGAGAACCATTCCATGGCGTGGCCATCCAAACTCCTAGGAAATAGTAGCATCAGATAGGTATCGTCATACACAACTTCCATGCAATGAACCTGGAATTCCCTGATGTGATCTTCAAGGTTTCCCATCCCACGGTACTTGTCAAACTTGGGGATCTCAAATCCCTTCGGGAATGGCTTCATCACAAGGCTCCTATTAAATGGATAAGGACACAAGTTACTAGATGTTCTTATGGTTCGCCCTGATTGAAGGTCGAGCACTTGTTGCGAGAGCAACTTGATTTGTGCTGTCACATCGTTTTGCAAATCAGGAGGTGGGATGAAAGTGTTCTAAGGTGGTTCGCTGGTGGGTGTGATGGGCGGATTGGTTGATGTGTTGATTGGTGGTTTTTTCACATTTTGTTGAGCCATGTATGCTTGCACTTGTTGTTGTATAAACATTGCTTGTTGTTGGTCTTGTTGCTGCTATGCCAAGATTGTCTGTTGTTGAGCCTGCTATTGTGCTTGTTGTTGGGCTACTAATTGGGTTACTTCTTGCTACTCTTGGTATTGTTTTACCGCTTGCTGATATGCTTGTAGTTGTGCTACTTGTTTTTGTGCAAGATATTGTGCTTGTTCTGCTTGATATTGGGCATGCACCTGAGCTTGAGCTTGTGCTTGGGATTGTGCTTGTGCTTGTGCCTAGGCTTGTGTCGCTTGTTGTTGCAATAAGATTTGGGCTTGAGCAGCCTGTTGTGCTTGTAATGCGGCTTGGGCTACTTGAGTAGCTTGAGCGACTTGCTGAGCGGCTAGTTGTGCGGCTTGTTGAGCAGCTAGTTGCATGATTTTTTGTTTTTGTACTTGCAGGAATGCCTTTTGATAAGCAGCTTGTTGAGCGACTTGTAACACCATACTATATTGGCTTGATGTATTGGAGCTTGGTGTTGGGGGGGTGAAGGTGGATTTGGAATGGTGTTCATTGTGGTGGTGAGAGGCGTTGTCATGTTGATGATTAGGTTTTGAGTGGTGGATAGTGTGATCGATGTGGTTGGTCCTTGAGAGATCATGTTTTGATATGTTAAGGGGGTGGTTGATGATGTGATGGTGGTGGTTTGCGTCACTGGGATAGTTTTCATCTGTTGTTGCGATGTTGATGACATGTTTTGAGAGTTTGGCGTGATGCTATGATTGGTGTTCAAGATGTTGGTTTGATTTTGATTGATATTTGGTAAAGGTGGAAGCCCAAAGCCAAGTAGTGGTGTGGATGATGATGGAAATGGAGGAAGAGGTGAAAATGTGAGGGATGTGATCTCTTGGGGAAATGGTGTAGTGTCAAAAATGCCCCCTAGTCCGAACATGTCACCCTCTCCTTGCGAGGTTATGGGGAGATAGGTTTGGGGTGTTGTGCGAAAGGATGATGATTATGGATAATTAGGATCATGGAAAGTGAGAGGGACATATGTATGTAATGGGTTTTGGGGTACATTTTGCCCCAAGATAGTGTTTTCATCCAAGTCTTGATTATTGGCAAGGGGGTGTGTTTGTATTGCATTGAGAAAGGCACTTCCCTTGTTAACACTAGGTTGAGTTGGAGCAATGGATGATGTGATTTGTGAGATATTTTGAGTGATACTTTGGGATGAGGGTGTAGATGAGATGGGGATGGTGGATGAGATTGGGGGTGTGATCCCAAAAGATGTTTCCACAATAGTACTCACATTGAAATCAGAAGGGAGTTTAGCCCCTTGTTTTGCCAATTCGAGCATGTATAGTGAAGGGTTGAGTCTCATCATGATATTGATAATCTTATGATTCTTTAGATTTTGAACCATTTCAATGTTTTCCTCATGTGACATCCCAAAGGTAAGATCCTCTTCTTGACTTTCCTCTTGTGGATTTTGTGATGATGAGGGAAAGTTAGTTAAAGGATTTATTGATTCAACAAGATTCATTTTAGAGTTTGTTTGGCTTAGGTCACTTGAAGTGGGTGTTTCTTTGTTGGCTTCCATGTTCTTCTTGTGTTGAGATCTAGTTTGCACCATAAAATAGGGATCAATTTTTAAGAATATGGGAGATGAATCTCTAATTCTTTGGATTGATATATCTTTAGGTACAAAAGGATAAATTTTTAGGATGATTTTAAGGATCAAAGGGTGATAATGATATGGATGTAAGATGGATGTTTGATGGATGATTGGAACTCTTGAGAAAATCTTGAAGGGTATGTTAAACTTTGGGATTTGATTTGGGATTGATTTGTTTTCGATTCTTATTTTGGTGGACTCATGAACTCTAAGAGGTTGGATGCTATCCTAGAGTTAAATTTTTCACAAGATGCTAATTTGTCTAGGTGTGAAAAGAAGGATTCATCTAAACACCCCTATCCAAACAAGATGATTTTGATAATGAACTCCTAAATCCCAAGATGTTGGATGTTATCAAGGGATGAATTTGTTCACAAGTTTTGATAATTTGATCAAATATGTGGAGGAGGATGCATCTACACACATTCAATCAAACAAGGTGATTTTGGATTGATTTCAAATGATTTTCCCAAAGTTTAATCATGAAGAATTTTTCCAAGATTTTCGAAGAGTTGATGATGAGATGATTTGGGTTTCTTGATGTTCAAAGATGGATGAAAGTTTGATTTTGATCCTATGATGTACCTAAAAAGACACTTGTTTACTAGACCTTAATATTGAAGAACATACGATACTTCTAAGGACCCCTATAACTAAGAAGTGGTTCAAACTAAGCATACATTTCTAGATTGTTCAAACAAATGAGTCTATAGAACCTTGTGAATTTTTTGCTTATTTTGATGTGTTGCTTTTGATTGCACTTCCTAATGTATTTCTTGATGACCTTTCGAGTGTGACTCTTAAATTTTGAACTTTGGCTCAAGGACTTTCGTTTTGGGATTTTGACTTTCTTGGAAATCATGAGGAATTAACACATGTGTGAGAGCCAATTTTTTTTTATCTTTGCTTAGTGATTTTGTTTTACCACAAACACTTCTTTGATTAGGTTTCCAAACTAGATGTCCAATGTCTCAATTTCTTTGAATCCCACAAAGTATGTTATGTGGAATTTTGATGAATTCAAGGCAAGGGTTACCTATTGTTTAACTTTAGTAGGCAAATTGAGATGTAAGTCCAAGTGTTTAGAAACCTCTAAGGGTAAAATCCCAAGGGCAAACAATAACACATGAATTTGGTCAATTGTATTTGCCTCCTAAAGGGTTTGAAATTTTGATGATGATGTTAAATGTTTGTTTCCAAAATGTTTTCGAACAAGCAAAGCGTTTTGTAACCAAGAATAAGCACAAGCTTATGGATATGAAAGACAATATTTGTTGAGTCCCCACTTGGACAAGCCCAGCTATGCTTATCTTTAGCAAATGGTTAGATGCTTGACCCCACTGGCTCCCCTCCATGACAATCACTTATATGGGGCAACCAAGCATCAACACCCATGAAACTCCCATGGCATGCTTTCCATTTCTACTAAAGACCGTAAAAGTGTGGGGCGGCTTCAGAACGACTGTTCTTGCACCAACAAATAGATAGGGATTTTGGCCTTTCTACAACAAGGGTTTTAATTCGGACTTTCTGTTCATAGGATTTGACCCAACGTGGTGAGAGACCATTGTTGCCCTTCTCGTTGGAGCCAACCACGTGATACGGGCATTTATTCCAATACCCACATTTATATCTCGGCTGGAAATACTCTCGGGTTTAGAGTGTTACTAGTTGAGTCGTTCCCTTGGGTGAGTAATTTTTCCCAAAGGCAGGCCCTCTAAGATAAACAAAAGCGAGTAAACATATTCATAGTTTGATCAACCTTCATTTAGAAACAAAGGGAGAACACATGCAATAGGTTTACTCAGACTCGCAAAGTTTGTTGTTCAATTTTAAACCCAAATCGAAGTGTGTATGGGCAATTACTTATGCAACTTAATGTCACCAAAAGCCTTTTGATTCTCAAGATCACCGTGAGGTGCGAGAGAATCGCATACGTCTTTTGATGATATTATTTTGTGTAAGTAAATACAAAACAATGCAAACACTTGTTCGTTTTAAATCCACAAAGCAAAAGTGAATTCGTTTTAAAGCACCAAAGTAAGTGTGACAATTTTCCATGTTCAATTATTAAACCCAAAATAAACTCTAGTAAATTTGAGTCCTAATGTTCTTTTTAAGCCTTTTTGTAACAAGAATTTAAAAGATTCCTTTTAAAGCCCAAAATGAAATTAGTAAGTCCTAAGCATAAAAAGATGACAAATTTTTCTTTAAGAGGAATAATGAATCCTCCAAGAGTGTTAAACAAACACTTGAGCGTTTAAAAACACTTGTTTTTGTGAAGTGACATCATCATGCTTCTGTTCCTTTTCGTCTTTGATCGATCCAACCTACAAGAAAGTTAGATTCTGTAGAAATAGAGGTAAAAAAAGCAAAGAACAGACAAAAGAACCATAATTTGAAAAAAAGTACGTGCTACAAATAAAATTTCACTTTATACTCCCCTCCAGTGGTGTAATCCATGAAGGTGTCACAGTTTGAATTCACCAGTGGTGCTATATAGTGCCGCTTACTAGTTAGCGTCTCTCTGTAACTAGACTAGTGAGCATGAATGCATCGCCCTTTTGGTCAGCGGTGCAGTTTAGGTTTTTGAAAGATTCCTGTGGGTCAAACAGGTTTAGCGGTGCAGTTTAGGATTCAAAATTTTGGGTGGGAAGTCAGAGGCATCGCAGTTTGGAGTTTCAACGGTTCCATATAGTGACGTTGGAGAACCAACAGTGCTAAACAATGATGCTGGAGAACCAGCAGTGCTAAACAACGACGCTGGAGAACTAGTGGTGCTAAACAACAATGCTAAGCTTCCAGCAGTGGAGTTTTCTTGTAAACAAGAAAAAGCACAAAATTTTTGACAAAAATGTGATTAGAAAATGAGATTGAGCCCTCCTTCTAGCGCCAAAATGTGAACCATGGTTCCAAACCTGCACATACACAAGAAAAAATCAAAATATTAAATCAAATGCAAGGTTAGTAACATGATTCCTCAAGAAATTCATTTAAATTGCAAAAGAGAGAGGAAATGACATGAAGAACACAACAAAACTTAAAACATATCAAATCCTATTCTAAAGCAAAGCAAACTCCTAATCTCTTGAGGGAATTGGTGCCAATTTGATGTGAAAATTGGCCCTTTCCCAACTCCAATGATGCAATGGTGATTTGGTGATGAAAATTGATCCACTTTGATGAAGAGTGATGAATGATCCAAGATAAAAACCTGCATAACCTAGCTATGAACTCAAAAGTATGGATGAAGATTGCTAAAGATTTGAGTATAGTAAGTTTACTCAAATTGTGGATACCAAATATAATAGAGGAGCTCTCTATTTATAGAATGACAAGTTGAAAGAATGCCCAAAATAGAGCAATGTGGGACTAAATATCATCCAATGGCAAAGTGCCACTTGTCCAAATGTGAATGGGCCGGGGATGTGCAAGTTTTGATGAATGTGCCAATAAATGCCAATATTTGAATTTTGAAATTGCATTAATGACAAGGTGGAGGGAAAGTCAAATGGAGTAATGGCCACTTGGCTCAATGCAAAAGGACTTGTAAGAGGGAGGGAATGCCTTGTTGGAAGGACAAAGTCAACTTAGATTTGAATTTCAAACTTGAAGAATATTCCTCCTTTATGCCATGTTGAAGATAAATAGAGATTTAATAAATCAAATAACTCTATTTTTATGTGCAAGTGGCAAAAGATGGAGGATGGGACATGAGCAGAGATTAAATTAATCAAGGTTAATTAATTTAATGAAGGATTAAATGATGTGACCTATTTGACTTAAATTTATGGATTTATTTAAATCAAATATGGCAAGAATATGATTTAAATATTTAATTAAATAAAGGGTTTTGATTTATTTAACCAAGGAGATGAAGTTAGATTAAATTAAATAAGGTTTTAATTTACTCAAATAAATGGATGAAATTTAGAGATTTAATCAAATAAAATTGATTATTTAATTAAATAGGGATAATTATATCAAATTGGTTGATTTAATTACTGAGAAAGGATGACTTAATTAGATAACTATTTATTTAATTGAGAGGAATATTGATGAATTTAATCAAATAAAAGTATTTGATTAAATGGTTAGATCGAAGGATAATTGAGGATGAATCAATGTTAGTGGTCAAGATTAGATGTCCAACGTCAATTAGTACATTTTATGCATCTACAAATTTATCTTATTTGTTTGCATAGCTAGGTGTACATGTGGAGCCATATCCCCAAGCAAATACTTTTTTTGGTAATATGGTACCACAACTAGAGCCATATATCTATAACAATCATTATGACACATTAAAATGTTAAGTGATAGGTAGGATGAATAGTAAGAAATGGTGGGAGTGATCAAAGTGGTATGACAAGATGAATGTTTGATATTCTAATAGGGCGAGGAATGAAGGCAAGGAATGGTTGTGAGGTATGTTTAAATGGGAAAGTCCAAAACCTTGATGGGAGTATAGAAGAGAGCATACTTGGGAGGAAAGCAATGCTTGGAAGGGAAACTCTATAACTCTGATAGCTTACACTGACTTAGAAAATTAGTCATGCCTTCACACTAAGAAATTTTGGTGATATTGAGCAGATGCATGAGGAATGAAGGGGAAGCACTCATGAAAAAATTTAGATTATGGGGAATATTGGTGATAAGAAATGAGAATTTTGGACCACAACATAGATTATAGAAAAAGGGGACATGACAAATCTGTCCTACTTGAATTTGCATACCCAGATCAATTATAAGTTCAATTCTCCATCTCCTCTTGTCTAAAATTCTTTGTAAATATTTCTACTCCCTTATTCTTCCCAAGTAACCTCCCCCATAGATAAGTTCCTCCACTAAACTAGATAATTTATGATGGCTCCATGTCTCAAATTCCCCACCTCTAACTTAGATCAAAGAGTGAAGGAAACCAATCCTCCATATACCTCCTGTGAGATGAGGAAATGTCGGCGAAGGTCGATTATGCTTGACTCATGATGAATCGAAGCATAACTTCACCAAACAAACCTACATCTACAAACAAGATCATTCAAATTGGAAATCTAAACTAAGCATTTTACTGAAATTGAAAGCTACAAACTAAGAAAATAGTTAAATTCCTAATCTAACCCATTTGAGACTTATCTTGTTTTGGAATTGGTGTCGTGTTGATGTGAAATGATGACCCTTTCCCAATATCGTGATCAATGAACCTATTTCAATCGATTTTATGGAAGAATCGATGAAATCATTGTGATTGATGTATGAAAACCTATTTTATGCTAAATATGAACATGATGGAAGCTAAGTTACCATGATTTTTTGCTAAATATGCACTGATTATGTTATTGCTAAGTTTTTGATTAAGGAACAGATAGGTTTTGAAGGGACCCCAAAACCTTTAACAGTAAACAAGAGAAAGATATAGCAATAAAAGGATCAAGACAAAAAATATATAGCTGCCATCAAAGAAGAGAACAAGGAACCAACCCAAGGTAGCACAACAAAAACCCAACAAAAGCCCAACCACTAGGCTAGATTCCTGAGGATATCCGCTGCCTCCTGCTCAAGTTTGTTCATATTTAAAGCAACTTTCTTAATCTCCTGAATGTTAACAAGAGCCTAGTTAGCCTTTCTCTTCAGGTTTGCTTTGGTTCTTTTACTCAGCCCCACGCCTTCCACCTGGATTTCCTCTTTACTAGCATCCACATACACAACAGTCTTGACGTGATAGGCATTTTCCAGATTGTCAACCATCGTATTCATGGTCTTCACGGTGGATTTTAAAATTTTGTGGCTCATTTCCAAAACCTTGTGGATAGAATATTTTATGTTCTTAATCTTTTCCTCCATACCAAAAAGCTTGCCATCATGGTTGCTCTTAAATTGCTGCAAATCCTTTACTATTTTCTCTAGGCCCTCCACCATATAATTCTTTTCTTCCTCAGTCCATAAGTCAGTGGCCTTATCTCTGTCTCTATTATTATTGTCACTCTTTTCAGCCTTTTCCAGTTTACTGTTTATAGTCCTCTGATTCAATTTAAGTTCCTTAATCTCAAAAAACACCCATCTGATTAACTGGAAGAAATCCACATACCCATTATGGGCAATAGCAAGAATGTCAGCAGGAAATTCACGTTCAACTTTAAAGTAATGGTCATCCACCTTGAGATCACTAGGATAATAGGGCCTATCCTCTCTGTTAGTGGTAGGGTAACTAGAGTAATCCGATGAGGTTGTCGAATATGAATCATCCTGATTAGAATCATAAGAAGGATCCTTCGAGACCTTTCTTTTACCCTTCTCATGGGGAGAGACACTAGAATTATCTTTTCCCTTAATTGCAACCCTTCCCCTGGAAGAAGGGGTCTGGTGGGATAGAGCCGACATATCTTTGAAATGCTCAAAGATTAAAACAAGAAAACCTTCATGAAGAATATAATGCTTAATCGGATTTTGACTATAGTTCTGAAGACTAGCATTTAGAGAAGTAGCAAGATAGAAAGGGAAGGAAACCCTAACCTGGTGCCAGAAATGGTTGAGAAGCACAAAATGGTACCCAAAAACCCTAGTGTAATGACCATTTAGGGTAATGTACTCCATTAGCACTCTCAACACCTTCCTCCAATGTGAGACGATCTTCAAAGAATCATAACTACTTTTGGTATTCCTTTGTAGGTCCTCCTTTTCCTTCTCTGTCTTCAAAAAAAAATTCATAGCTTGGTCAGAGAGTTTCCTATCCTTGTAAAACTTGATGCCGTCAATGGAAAGCCCCGTAACCTCAGCAATTAGCTACTCATCAATAGAAACCTTTCTCCCAAACAAAATAATCTCGCCATCCTTCCAATCCTTGGAAAAAAACCTAGTGACATTTGGGTCCTAGCCATGAAGTTTTTCAATATATTTGGTTATCCTGCCCTTCTCTGGAATCTCCCAAACCTTAGTGTTTCTTAACTCTTCACAATCCGTTGGTTCCACCATGCAATTCTTGCCACCCATGTTGGTAGAATTGTAGGCCTGAACAGAAGACTCCAGAAAACCAATTAAGTTGGTAAACAAAATACCCAGAAAGCATGTGAAGCACAAAAGATCATACTAGTAATTAATATTATTGTGCCTGGGCCAACGATGATGAATTATTGAATAGTCCCGAGACTGCATGACTTGAAACTCAACACCCATAATCATACGTTGATAGGGGGAGTTTGAACCTTCTCGTGAATTTGATCATACATTAATAAGGCAGTGACATCAGCCTCCAGCTCATCACTCCTTTACCACATCACCTTGTCCTTCGCCTGCACACCCTTATTGGAAAAAAATTCCACCACTATGTTAATTTCCCTATACACATGGGAAATAAAGCATTTTTCAAAGTTACTAATAATCCCCTTGGAAAGATTAATCCAATTCTCTATAGTCCATGATGGTTTTTGAAGGCCCTTAATACATTGTATTATATTGTTTGAGTCCCCTTCAAGCCACACATTTTTAAAGTTCAATTGATGGGAAAGATTCAAGACTTGAAATGCCCCTATGGCTTCAACAATGTGGTTGGTCTGGATACCCAAGGGGAGAGCCATCGCTGCAATAAAAAAGCCATTCTTATCCCTTATCACTCCCCCACACCCAGCTGGCCCTGGATTACCCTTGGCCGCCCCATCAAAGTTGATTTTAACCCACCCAGGAGGAGGGAGGTTCCAATGGATTCCATCTCTAGGCCCCTTAGTAGGATTAAGAGGAGAAGAAACATCAACATTAATCTTCCAAGCATCAACAACTTTGAGCTCATAATCTTCGTATCTGACCTTTCCATTCATCTTGATTTTACTATTGAGCAAATTGAAGTTCTTTCTCACAGCTCTGATAATTTTACCAAAAATAATTTCCTCTGAAAGAGCCGAATCCTAGAAGATTCTATTATTACTCTCTTTCCAAATGCCCCATGCGAGGTGAGGAAAAATGTATCTCCAAAGCAGATTCAACACTTGATTGCTTGAAGGAGCCTTCCACTGGCTATAGAAGTCCAAGATAGACACAGGAAAAACCCAGCTGAGATCCCACAATTGCAAAATCCTGCATTAGATGTCATAGGTAAAAAGACAATGGAGAAAGAGATGTTATTGCTAAGTTAATCTACGCTAAAGATATGCTAAAAGATGAAAACCCTAATTCATAAACAAACTAAGATGGATGCATGGAAGCCATTAATGGATGCTCTAAGCTATGATGCAATTAAAATTAACTAAGATAAGCTAAAAAGTGAGTAAATATGAGACTATGGATGCAAGTGAATTCAAAAACATGACTTTGCAATTGAAAGATGGATCCATTTGTCTCCAAATAGTGACCTATTTATAAGAGAGTAAATGAGAAATGAAGGGTGGAGATTAAAAAGATTAATCAACAGTCCAAGATGAAGGAGATGAGAGGCATGGATCATGGATTCTCATCAATAGATGAGGATGCATGATTAGATTTTAATCAAGGGTTCACACTTGCCTCAAACAAACACACTTTTTCCCTGCTCACGCAGGTCAAAGGTGACTTGTTCAAAAGGTTGAAGGTTAAAACTTGCTAAAGAAGCCAAACGAAAATATCCCTTTTTCAAATGATGAAGGAATAAGAATATTCTTTTGGAATATTCTCATGGGTGAGGAAAAAGGCATTTTACAAATTAAAACAAAGTTTTAATTGTGCAAAAAGGGGATAAGGAATATTCTACGGGAATATTTGCTTTGCTTAGAGGAAAGTTAGTTTAATTGCTAATTAAACAAGATTCAATCATGCAATTAGGGGATTTGGAGGAATTGAAGAGATATTAATTAAATTAAACGATTTAATAGATGGGGGAGGAGATGAAATGATATTTAATTAAATAACTTAGGTTTATTTAATTAAATAAGATGATAGGGAATTAAATTAAACATTTTGATTTATTTAATTTAATAGGATGAAATGTTAGCACGAAAAAGGGGTGAATTAACCCAATTTAATTAATTAGGCCAATAGATGCAAATGATGTAATTAATTAAATAGTTAGGCTAATTTAATCAATTAAGTGAAAAGATAATGGGTTAAAAAGGAAATGATGTTAGTAAATCCGTTTTAAGTGTATGATATTTTTTATGAATAGGAAACTATCTATATTAATTCAAATATAAAGATACATATTCACAAAAAAAGGGTGCGTGGTAAAAAGGCACGCCCCGAGACTCAAATGGGCAGTGCCCAGAAAAAATAATAGATCACATGGGCTAAGCCTAGAAGTCCAAAATTACAAAGTAAATAAAAAGGCCACTAAGCAGCTGGAGCAGTGCCAACAGAGTCAGGAGGGTCTCTGTCATCCAAATTTTTCCCCCATACATCAGCGGGGTTTGGAGTGACATCAGGAGGAGGACCCAAACCATCATCAACATCATTTTTTCTCTTTATCTTCTTCCTTGCGTTGGGGCAAGATTGCAAGTGCGAGAGGCGAAAACATTTTTCCAATGGTTGGCCAACCAGAGCCAGAAGTAGGAGGGTCATCAGAGGGCCACTTGGAACCACCACCGCCACTCCTCGAAGCATCGCTAGAAGGCCACCCCTAGCTGGCCCTTGACAGAGGAGAACGGTTTCGCCGAGGAGTGCAAGAATCCCACTGAGGCAGGGACTAGGAACGAGGACGCACAGAGCCACTCCGCTACTAGCCCCTGGAGGATGACCGACCATGGGAAGAGGTCAGTGAAGCAGGGACTCGAGCAACAGTACAAGGGGCATTACCCCAATGGTCTAGGAGAACCTGAAGGTGAGCAACCTCAAGTGCAACTTTATTAGCTTGCACTTGAACCTGTAAAAGCACATTAGAGAAAATCATAGCTTTAGCATATAAAGATACATGAATATCCATTTGAGTATGCAAAAAAATGCAAGCATTTCTATCTTTCCAAATATTGAAGAGAATTTCCACCCTGAAAGTGTGCCAAAGCTAGGTGAATTTTGTAGGAAATCTAGGAGAATCTCCTAGCAACACCATATGCCAGGAGAAAGGTTCTGGCCCAAAGGGCCGAAAAAAGTCATTAATCCATGTCCAAAGCTACTGGGCTCTGGGACAAAACCAAAAAAGATGCTTAAAATTCTCAGCTTGCCCACAAAAAGGGCATCGAGGGTCCCAGACCCCCAGGTGAACCAACCGAGAACTCACAAGCAAGCCTTGGAAAAGAATACACCAGGAAAAGTGGGCAAGTTTTGACTCAACACTTGTAGACCAAGTGGCAAAAAATCTTTTACGCTAGACATGAGCGGGAGATTAAAAAAGCCACTTCTGGTTCAAACTTTGAATCATAGGAAAATGTGGTGAGAGCCACTTGTAACCGAGCCGAGGCTTGTAGTTCCTGAAAGGGGTGTCTAGATACCACTTCCAGTCTTTCCACCAAGGTTTGGTCCCACGAATTCCAACCTTATGAAGCATTTCAACAAGAATGACATTCACTAGACCATCATAAGTAGCACGGTCTTGGTTATGGAGCCTGTACTGGGCACGAAAAACTTCCCATGACATAATACGCATGGTGGGTCTATGAAAGATCTATTGTAGGGTTTGGATACCCTTTTTGTGAAATTTGAGCGCCTTAAGCCCAGGCGACTTAGCCAACGACTAACCATTGCAAGAAAAAAAAGGTGACTACCAAATATTGTGTTGGTTGAGAGAAATCCCATCTCGAAAACTAGAGCCAACCCAACAAAGCCAGGGTTTGACAGCTTCCCAGACCCACCAGATACTTTTGGCCACAAATGTCCCAACAATTTGGACTAGTTATTCCATGACCATAAGGGTTTGAAAGCCAATCCCCTTCTAGGCAGGTCTATGGACAGGGAAGCTGGATTGAATATTGTGCCTGAGAATAATTTTACAGGCCCCGTCCCTAGTAAGGGCACGTATAATCCATTTAACACACAGAGTAGTCCCTTGTCGTTGAGTAGACAACAACTCGAGACCTCCCGAGTCTTTGGGAAGGTAGCAAAATTCCCAAGCCACACAATGAAACCCTTTGTGAGACTTAGAGGAGGCCTAGAGAAAGGATCGAAGCAATTTCTCAAGCTTTCCATAGGCAGCTTTGGAGGGGGCCCAACAAGAAGAATAATAAAAATGGGTGGTCGCCAGAATTTTGGAACACACCTGAAATTTTCCTTCCAAAGAGAGGGGCTTGGTAACTCAATAAGCAAGCTTCTGCTCAACTTTGGAGAGCACAGCTTGCTAAAGCTCAGCCGGTGACACCTGAAAGGCAAAGGGAATGTCCAAAAACTAAAAAATTTCTCCAGGCCCAATCCACTTCCATCCATACTGTTGCAACCAAGGCAGAGAGGGAAAGATAGACTGATGGTAACACAAAGTTTTATGCCACTGGATGGCAGAGCCGAAAGCAAGACAAAAGGTATTAAGACACTCAAGAGTTACTGTAATGGATTCTTCTTCCTCTAGAAGGGTGAGGAATGATTCATCAGCAAAATGGCCATTAACAAGCTAAGCCTAAGAGTTGGGCAGAGAAATTCCCTTGACCCGCTACTGGGAAACCGTGTTGGCCAAGAGGTAACCAAAACCCTCAGCTACAAGCACATACAAAGAGGGGGCCAATGGGCACCCTTTCCAAATGGAACGAAAGAGTCCAAAGGCAGAGGATTGATGACCATTGATGGTGATACAAGCTGAGGCATCTGCAAAGAGAATTCGAATAGATTGAATGAAATTGGGCCCAAAAACCAAAGCTTGCAACATAGCAAGAATAAACGACCATTCAATGTGGTCATAAGCCTTGGGAAAGTCAATTTTAATGAACACGACTTTTTGGTTTGAACATTTGGCCTATTCCATGCCTTCCCAAAAATCAATAATATTATCCAAAATAAATCTAGATTTGATAAACCCAATTTGTTCTGGGCACACAATCTAAGGTAGAAGATGGTGGATTTTAAGAGCCAAAGCCTTGGCGATAATCTTGTAGGAGACATTAAGAAGCGTGATAGGTCTCCAGTTGCAAATGTCTTCTAGGTCACCCGGCTTAGGTATGAATTTTATGTTACCTTTATTAATTAAGTTACCTAGAGAGTTAGAATGAAAAGCTTCTAAGTAAACTTGATGCAGATCGTGCCCAATATAGTCCCA
Source organism: Sequoia sempervirens (assembly GCA_007258455.2). Lineage (NCBI taxonomy): Eukaryota > Viridiplantae > Streptophyta > Pinopsida > Cupressales > Cupressaceae > Sequoia > Sequoia sempervirens. The sequence continues at coordinate 182,777,095 of VDFB02193867.1, forward strand.
CATGGATTTGTAGAAATCACAAGGGAACCCATCAATTCCTGGAGCTTTACCATCAGCCATGGAATAGACAACCTATTTGAGATTATCAAATGATAATATTTGATCACAAAAAAATTTCTGAGCTGAAGAAAGCTTATTTGGCACAACAGTAAGACAATCCTAAAGGGCTTGTTGTCGCATAGGCATGAATTCCTATGCAGTGAAGACTTGCTCATAATGATGCATAAAGGCTTGGAGAATATCAGGCAGCTTAGAAAGCAACTGAACACCATCTTTGATTTTTTTAATGCTTGGGGATGAGTGCCTGGCATGCAGAGCCAAAAAACTCTTTGGAGGCACGATCACCAACTTTTAGCCAATGTAATCGAGCTTTGATTTGCGCACCTCTAGCAACATAGCTATCAACAATTTGTTTCTTATGCCTCAATTCCGCCACCCTAACTTGCAATGATGGAGAAAAGGGGCTAGCCACCAAAGCCTCAGTAGCAACACAAAGGTCAACGGTGGTAGACTCATAAGATCGCCAACGAAAAATACCCAGCTGACACCCATAAATGCGCAAAAATTTAGTCGTGCGGATGATAGCCTCATTCCACCAAGAAATCTAGCCTGTATGATGAGTTGGTCTGCACTCCAAATTCTAGACTCTATGAATGTGGGCCAGGGTAGGCTTGTGGCAGAGTAAAGACGTGTTAAAAAAGAGAGTTTTACATGTACGAGGCTGTTGAGTCTCCCATTCAATGCAAAAAGAAATGGGGAAGTGGTCTGACAAGGTCACATCCACTAACGACTTAACTAGGAGAGAGGAGCTGTCAAAAGAGAAAAAAGATTGCACCGAGATCATGGCACGATCAAGGTGCTTAAATATTCTATCTAAGTGTATGATATTGATTAGGACATTTTTCAGTGTTTACATTTTTCCCCTCTTTGAAGCGAGGTACCTGCTGCTTCGATTCAAAGAATAATGCTTTTCGAATCAAAATTGCTGCTTAAATAAAATAAAAAATTGATTTTTTGGATGCCCCAATGAAACGATAAAGCTGACTCCCTACCCCCTCAAGAAATCGGTTGAAAATTTTGAATTTTGGGTTGATTTCTTGATAAAGGTTAAAAGCTACCCCAAGGGTCCAGAAAGGCTCTAGGATGCAAGAATAATGCCAAAAATGCAAAAAATGATGCAAAATTAGGTCCAAATTGGAAAAATTGGTGAAAATGATAATAACCCTATCAAGGTTAAATTAGGGAAAAACCCTAATTTTCTAGCTTAAATAGGCCAAGAAGGGTCATTTTCAATTCATTTGTGCATTCACACCTTAAGGAATTCTTGTGATTTGACCTCTGACCCTCTGATGAAATGGCATGCCAAGAGCTTACCAGGCACATGTCCGACTGAGTTTGAGAGTTCCAGTGGCTTCTAGGCACAAGACCACCAGTATGTAACTCTAAACTTGATTTGAAATTTGAATTTTTGATGCATTTATGACGCTTTGAAATTTAATCATTGGCGGCATCACTATATAGTGACGCCCAAATTGAAATCGGTGACGCCCGGATGAATTATAGCGACACATATTTATATGGTGATGCTATTCATGATTTAAAACTAGGGTTTCTAATTTTAAATGGCGACGTATGCATCTTTGGTGACACACTTTCCGATTTAGAAATTAGGGTTAGGGCTTGCCAAAGGGTAAATCGTGACGCCAACTTATTTGGCCATGAAAGTTTCAATTTTTAATTTTAAATACTTCAGGCGTCGCAATTTGAAATTTGAATATAGCGACACTATTGAAGATAGTGTCGCTATTGTGATTTTTGAGCTAGAAATTTCAAATTGAGTCAAATTTTGATGATTTCCTAATGTCGTGCACTTCATGGATGCAAGAGGTCTTTCCACCAATGATGTCGCAGGAGCATAGGCCCACCATTTTGGGGAGACTAGATGATTTTTCAGAGTTGCACTAGGAGCACCTGGGAGAGATCTACCTTTGGTATGTCGCATATGTGCCTATGATTTGGAAACATCTAGCAATGATGACTACTATGTACGAGAGATGACACAATGAGACCTCATCCTTCCACCTTCTGACAAGTACGGCGATAGTTACTCTAGAGGATGCTTGGCGTATACTACATTTGTCAATTCACAAAGATTGTGTGGACACTAATGTCAGGTTTGATGCATGCCTTGAGGTCATGGAGATGGATCATATTTCTTTGGTGACATCATAGATCGACCTCAAGTCATATAGACGTCATGTGCCGACCTTTAGATTGATCACTGTAGCCATCATTTCGGGTTTGGTTGCCTCAGATAGGCACAACAAAGGATTCAACCCAGGATGGGGCTTGATGTGGCATCAAATGCTGCATAGGAGTACACTTTTTGCGTGGGGGCCTGTGATGCTAGCCTCCTTATATCATGATTTGCATGATTTTTTCTATTGTGATAGGAGAGCCATTGGTGTAGGGGTGACTCTGCTACATATTTGGGTGTGGGAGCACATTGTCGTGCTTTGGCCTATTGTTTAGATGGAAGACATGGAGCCAGATGATTCTGTCATTTGGAGATATAGAAGTGCCATTACCCTGAGGCACACTAGACAGATTGGGCTCTCGTATTGGAGATGGGTGATAGATGATATGACAATTTTCTACTTGTGCCCATGGCTACAGATGCTACCATGGTTCAATGATATTCAATAGCTATATTTTGTGAAGCAGACCTAATACATACAAGGTCGAGAGCATTATATCATTGAGAGATATCTACCAGATAGGGTAGCCCAATAGTTTGGAGAGGTCCAAGACAGACTTGATGATGCATACAGGGCTATTTTTGTGAGATCGGCCAGAGAGGTTCCCACATGGGGACCAACTATTCCACATCCAAAGGTAGTAGAGAGCTTCAAATAGTTGGTGGCCTAGCCTTGGGAATATGATTAGGGATAGGTGGTAGCTCAAACTACACCTACATATGATGCTTGGTTCATCCCTCCCTGACAATTGACAGATCTAGTAGGTGTTCCTCCTAGAGGGAGACCTAGAGGCAGAGGAGTAGGCAGAGGTAGGGGACAGGATGGCCAAGATGGTCAGGATGATCAGGTTCCGAGGGCTCTGCCCATGGTACAACAGTAGCCTCCAGCAGTTCAGTAGCAGCTAGGACCACCACCACCAAATGCTCGAGATGCACAGATATAGTAGCTATAGCAATAGGTGCAGATATTGATTGGTGAGCGAGATTAGGCCTATGAGTAGGTTTTGGTTATTATTGCTGAGCGAGAGCAGGCTCAACATCAGGTGGTTGTAATCACAACCAAGAGAGATTAGGCATTACAAAGAGTACAAGTTGTGATAGGAGAGAGACCAGGAGGTGGCTAGGCGACACTAGATTTAGGCGATGATGGTGGCCACAAATGGTTGGATAATGTCAGTGCAGTTGTATAGAGAGGTCGTTACAGAGGCTGTGTATTATAGGTAGCATTACCATCGTGATGTACAAGTGGCACTGAGATAGTCATATTTTTCACAGTGCAATGACACACAACCATGAGCAAAGGATCGGCTTGAGAGGTAGGCTTTAGAGGGTAGCATCCATCAAGGCTAGCTATTATGTATAGACACTTTTTATTTTACCCCATTATTTATCACAAATATACATTCTGTTGGCAACACAAGGGCAGCCAACTGAGAGGGGGGTGAATTAGTTGTCCCAGAAATTCAAAACTTATTAACTTTATTAACCTTATTCTCAAATTTGATTATTAACAATGAAAGCATAAATCATCAACAAATCAGAAACACACATGACACCAATATTTTTTTATGTGGAAACCCTATTAGGGGGAAAACCACGGTGGAGGTTAGTCCACAAGATTATACCCTGTTAAAAGTATAAGAATAATAAGTGGGGAATGCACATGCATTCAGGCAAACTGTCTAGAGCTCACTACTCAATTACAACAAGGCTTGCTACCCAAAGGAAGACACACTATCTTACAGAAAGATTCAGATTACATCCACAAGGATTTGAACTGATAAAATAGCATCTACTAATGCCTGATCACAGTTTCGGTTAAGCACATGAACACTTCTCCACTCTTTTTCACTCTTCTTCACACTCTACTCTACCTTTGAATGATTTAGAACATTATTCATGCACACACACATTCAGAATACTACAAATGAAATAAACAATTGCTTATATATATCCACAACAAGAAATTACATCGCTACATGTCGGCTTCAACAAAATAATAAAATGAATATAAACTATCAGCCCAAATCAATAACAATTATTAATGCGAATCAACCAAGGTCCTCCACAACTTAGTGAAGACCCAAAATAACATCCTTGAACATGAACGACCTTCAAAAAAATTTCCTCGAAGATCCACAACACGCTACAAACACCATGTCGGCCATGAACATGAAAAACATGAACATGCAAGAGAAAATCACAGATCGCAAGCACAACAATCGATGCAGACATGCAACACAAATAGAGAATGATCTAGAAACATCCAAAAAAATCATGAATCACTAGAGAAGCATCCAAAACAACTAAACTAACTAGAATTGCATTATCTTCATTTAGGAACACAAACTGAAGTAATAGAAAAACTGTCAGAATACAAATCTTCATAACTTGATCAAATCTTCACGTGGATCTCTAAAACTCAACATGGATAAACTAGATATACTCAACAAGAAACCCTTTAGTCCACAACCTCTAATCATTAACGTACTGAACTCACCAATAGACTGAACTTCACTTCACCACTAACAACCTGCAACTCATTTCATTACAATTTTCTCAATATCCTCGACATATACAACTTCCAATGCATTAATGCTAATAGTGTTGACATCAATGACAACCACATATCAGTAACACAACCACAACATCCAACACATTCATGAGATCCTTTTTTATAGCCTCATGGATATTGTATTTTTGATTGATGTTCATATACTAATCCAGATTTTGTACCATGACACTCATTTTTTGATATATATATATGATACAAATACAAATGATTTATGCTATGATGTGTTCACTTTATTTCATGTATGGATGGATATGATATGGATGCATTTTATTTATTCCTATGTGATATCCGATGATCATGATATGGATGGATGTAATGTTATGTTCTTTTTCATTATCTTTTTGCAATATGACATGGATGGATGATTATGAGATGCAGATGTTATGGATGCAAATGATGTGGATGCATTTATTTTTATATATTTTCTATGCTTTTTATGATGACGATGTATGCATGTGGATATATGGATGGAAATTTAGATGTTTACGCTTTATGATGTGATATGAGATGTATGCTTATGATATGTGATGCAACGATTTAAGATGGTTAGAATAAAAAACCTATATTATTCATCACAACTCAAATGATAATGCAGGATGTATGATGTGATATGCAATGATTATGTTGATGGATGTTTGTTGATGGTTTGTGGATGTAGGGTGGATGCATTGATGATGTTTTTGTTGACTGTCATGATACCAGGTTAGCACAAAGAGAAGATAGAAGAATAGAGAATGATTGTTGATTTTGATGATTGCTTCAAAAGATCCAACAAGTCCCTGATCCATCGATACTTTATTAGAGATGGTGACAAGGCAATGAAAAATGCAGGATGAAGATGCAGGATGAGGAGAAGCTCACACTTCAGGATTAGGATTTTCTATCGTTCCTTATTGTTTGATATAACACATAGACATGATGCATCAAGGCATTAACAACTAGGACGACGTTGTATCTAATGTAATGGATTTGACTCGACAAACAAATAGGATAGTTCTTATTCACATCTTGACATACGAAAATGTCATTGGAATGTAAGTTAGAAGCTTAGAACATATTGGACCAAAGCATATGCAATAGTCAACAACATACCCTAAACGACCTTCCTACACACAACTAAGCAAGTATGCACTAAGATTATTTTACAAGAGTACCCACAAGCACAACAAACAAAAGATAATGATTGATGGCCCATTCCTTTCTCTCTAAATCATTTTTTTAGACATCATCGAGAGGTCCTTGGAATGGGTCATTAAGATAAATCATAAGAAAAGATCAAAGACAAATAGTCAGTGTCATCTATAGCTATTTCCTAGTTTAAGTTTAGCTAAAGTGATGTTTGATACTAATGTCCATCGCATGAAGGATACATCCTAGGACATGTTGATTAGGGGTTTTTTTGATGTTAGGATAATGATGCTAAGATGAGTCATTGCCATAAATTCCACTGACGTACTTACCTATGATTTAGACTTTAGACTTTGATACTTAGGTTCGCACTTTATGACTTGTTACACTTCTTTTCTATTTGCTTTGGCAAAGGTTGAAGGTGACGATTGATTTATTATGGGTGAAAGTTTATTGTAGGTGAAAGCGAGATGGGATGGATGATTTTGGATTTTCTGGAATATTTTAATGTTTTTGGTATTTTAAAATGTTTTGAGGTTGTTTTTGGGCTTTTTGAAAGTTTATATGAATGTTTATGTTTTCAATTTTTATGAGGCTATTTAGGGTTTTCTAAATGTTTTGATGCTTTTTAGGTCTTATGAATGTTTTCTATTATTTTTGTGTTCTCCATTTTTTGAATGTTTTTGTGTTTTCTAAAAATTCAAATATTTTGGTTTTTTGAAGATTTTACCAATGTTTACGAGTTTTCTAAGAATTTCCGAGTTTCAACCAAGAACCTAACCTAAAGACCTATCCTAGGGGCCTTGGGGGTTGATCAAAGATAAGCCTTGCCTACGTTATACATGCAAAGACCACATAGTTCAACTGACTCAACCCATTTACAAGATGAAGGTATGAACATATGAAAGATGCTAGTTTATTATGACAGATTCCTAAAGGACTCACCTAGGGTGTCTCAGGGGCACATCAATGATGGCCTTGCCTAGGTTCAAGCTCAGAGATGAAGTAGTTCGACAAGGGGACTCTATTTTTTGGATTTTTGATGTTTGACCATTTTAGGGTTTTGATGTTTTCTAGATGTTTTGAATTTTGCCTTTACAATTTTTTGAATGTTTTGGATTTTAGCTGTATAGGATTTTGCAAATGTTTTTGGATTTTTTGGATAAGATTTTATGAATGTTTTTGGTGTTTTATGATAAGATTTTAAGGAAAATGATACCTAGATCATGATGTCGATGTTATGTCATGAGATATAAGACATGGATCAAGAGTTATTTGAAAACAAGAGTGAAATAAACTGCCCCCAGTGTTTAGCAATTCTTCATAATGCAATGGATAACCAAGATAGGTAATGTATATGCGAAGATTTTGGTAGAGTTTTAGCATGATAGATATGGGCTATGGGAGTTTACGAGATAAAATGGTAAAGAGCCTGTCAAAATTTTTCCATGAGTAGAGTTGAAGTATACGTTGAATCTTTGTCAAGATTAAGATAAAGTGGAATATATGGATTGGATGGATGGAGGGAACATTGGTTTTATCATGACAAGGGTGAGATTATTTTCTCTGAGAAGGATCATATAGACACTCAATTCTACTCATGACACTTGTTTTCCATGTTTTCATCATAGTACTTGCCCAAAGCGCCACCATAGTGGTTTTCACTGGAGGATTTTTATCTTTACTGTTTGAAATATTTTTCTTATTTTTTTGGATTTTTTTCATTTTTTCATTTTATTTTTTGATATTTTTTGGAAATGTTAGGCTCATGTTGAACCACTTGGTGGTACTGATGTAGAGGCCACTATCATAACATGCCAACGATACCCTGCTTGAAGAAGCTGCTTTGCTAAGATATGAGCACTTGAATGCAACCTTGAAGAATTTCGATATGCCTTGTGGATACCAGAATTAACCTTGTCTATGTGCGCACATCATGATAAAGTGCCTTCAGAATCCTTATGATGAAGGGTAGCTTCCAACACACGGTTAATGCAAGAATTGGATATTGTGAATGGAGTGGACGATGTCATATATGAAAGAATATGAGATGGATTGGTCAATAGTTTGGAACCTTTGACTCTCCAAACTTGGGAAGACGAGCGATGATGGGTGGAAATGGAGGTTTTTGTGGAATTAGGATCAACCACTGGATATACTTTGTTCCTTGCTTGAGAAGCTTGCTTTTGTATTTGAGGACGCTTTTGATGGATATACTTCCCTTTTTAATTATGCCCCATAGTTTCTTTGACTAATGGAGTTTTTGAGGGATGATTTTCTTTATTTTTCTTTGGTATCCATTTGTACTTGACATGTCCTTTTTTCTTTATTGCTTCATTTTCTTTGATGATCTTCACCTTGCTTTGATAGGAATTCTTCTTTTTACGTTGGTCCCAATTTGCATATGAGATGATGGGTGAATTCCAACTCATGATATGACGAGTTGTAGTGTTGACAACATTTTCATCATAAGGATTCCTCATGCCCCATATGTTGATGTTTGTTGTAGACAAGATTTCCCCTGGTGTTGTGAAGGTATTATCAATACCTAATCCTTTGCCCTGATAATGTATCATCTGATCCATAGCCACTGAATATGACTTTTCATGAACACATGATATTGCTATGGGTTCTTGTTGTTCAGGAATATGAACTATTTTCTCTAATTCCATGACATCATTATATGTTGATACTGCTTCAAAAGATGTTGATGCTGACTCAAAAGATGTCGATGATGCACAATCACTGTAAGAATCAATAATCTTGACTGCTGCTCGGTCATGAACTATTTTCTTTGATTCTATGACATCATTATTTGTTGATACTATTTCAAAAGATGTTGGTACTGATTCAAAAGATGTCGATGATGCACAATCACTATAAGAATCAATAATCTCGATTGTTGCTTGCTCTTGTGTAGGAATATCAAGAGTGGGAGACTCATGTTTTGGATGAAGAACATCTATATTTCCATTCAAAAGAAACATCTCAGAAGTGATATCGGGGACATGTTTGGAGTTTAAAATGGTTTGGAATATGTCCCTTAGTTCTTTGTGAAACTCTAGGGATAGGAGTTATTGATCTTGACTTGATTCAGAATAAATTTTGTTATACTCAAGAGCCTCCTCTTGATATGATCCTTGGGTGGATGATATATCATTGATAAAAGACTCTTCACAACATTTTGTGGGTATGGGTGCAATAAGGGATATTTCTGGCTCATTTGGAACTTCTTCAACATGCCCAATCATTGAGTCATATGTGGGAGAGATATCACAATTTGATATCCACTTGATGTCATTACGATATAAAATAGTGCTAAACACTGTTGATGGGTTTGGACTTTGTTTTAAAATAGTATCTTGATACATATCTGATTCCTCATAAACAGTGTAAACATGTCCCATCGTGGTATCTTAGGTATTGTTTGAAGTTGATACCTCTGTCAAATCTTTTGTTTTTCCATGATCCCGCATAGGGTTCGTGTAAATTTTTAGATTTTCATTCCCATATTTTTGATCAACCTCAATGTCTCTTTGTTTAATAAGATCCTCTATTAGATGTTTGAGCCTAAAACAATTTTGTGTGCTATGACCTTTGTACCGATGAAATTCACAAAAAGCGATCTTCTCTATAGCTACAAAGTTTGATTTGTGGCTCTTGATAGTTTGAGAAATCTGGGAGTGTGAGAAGGTTAGACTGTATCAACCTCTTTAGCATGTCTTCCATAGGTTCCCCTAAGGGAGTGAATTTTCGCTTAGGAGCATTGTTTGTTCTCTGTTGTTTGTGTTGAGTGTTTGCAACATTGATTGTTTGATTGTTTGGTGGTGACGTGTATGGTTGTGTATTCATGGTTTGGGTGTTTTCTTGTCTAGGAGCAGTTAAGACCACCTTTGCATCAACAACACCATCACTAGTAACATTCTTGTTCTTGACCCAATAGCAGGGATTGTCATTAAAACTAGTGGATGGGCGGTTGTCTTTATACACTTGTGTGTTTCCTTGTGAGATCAGGGCTCTCTCGATGTTAAGGGCTCTAGGGAAAAGCTCATCATAAGATGTGATGCATTGCATTTTCAAGTGGAAGGATAGATCTAGATCTAGATTTGATATGATGATGCCCACTTCCTGTTCATCAAGTAGTGGCCACTTGCTTTTACTAGCTCTTTGTCTCCATTGTTGCAAGAAATTGGCAAAGGATTCTCCCTTGTTTTGTCTAAGAGTGTACAGTTCTTCTAGGCTTACATCCATGTCAAGATTAAAAGAGAAGTGATCTATGAATTTGTCAACAATTTCTTGGAAAGTTTTGATGCTAGGGGGCAGTTGAGAAAACCAATCCATGGCAGGACCTGTTAAAATTTGTGGGAAAAGGCGCATCAAATAGGACTCATTATAGACAACCTTCATACACATGACATTAAACTCTTTGATATGGTCCATAGGACTTCCTCTCCCTTTGTATTTGTCAAATTTTGGGATTTCAAAACTGGGAGGGAATGGTACCATTGCAATGTTTTGATCAAATGGATATGGATATAGATTCTGTGTATGAGGCTTCTTTGTCTTGCCCATTCGAAGGTCCTGCATTTCTTGAGATAGTGCCTTAAATTGTGATGCTATATCATTTGGTGGGTTTGGTGGAGGAACATATGTTGGGATGACAGATGGGTTGTATATGGGATTCTAATATGGTAAGGTGTTGTATGGGGTGTATGGTGGTGTGAGACTCTATGAAGGTGATTGGGGTATTGATGTATATGTTCCTAATGCGTTTGTATTGATGATGTTTTGTTGAGGATTATAGTATAAACCCTATTGTTGTTGTGTGAGCATTTGTTGTTGGGAATATTGTTGAGCAAGCAATGCTTGTTGTTGTTGAGCTTGTTTTTGCACGACTAAGGCGACTTGTTGGGCTTGTTGTTATTGTTGCGCTACTAAGGCAACTGAACTTCTTGTTGTTGTTGTTGGATGGTTTCCTGATAAGCCTGTTATTGTTGTGTTGCTAGGGCTGCTTGATGAGCTTGTTGTTGTTGTTGCACTGCTAAGGTTGCTTGTTGTTGTTGTTGTTGGACTACTTGTTGGTAAGCCTACTATGCTTGTTGTAAAGATAAGGCATGTGCTTGCAATGTAGGATCAATTAGTGGTTGGGACATCTACGATGGGTTTTGGGTGTTGATGTTATGTGTGGGTTGTAGATTGTTGATGAGAGGTTGGGGGTTTGCTTAGTTCAACATTCCTTGCAAGATAGTGGATTGAGGTGGAGAAATCTAAGTTTGAGGTCCTAATTGATTTTTCATGGTGAGAGGGATTTGGGAAAATATGATGATGCCATTGGATATTGCAATGGTAATGACATACTAGGACCTTGAGTCCATTGATTAAAAAGGTTCCCTTGTTGTATTTGAGGTGTGACCAAGGTATTACCTTGGTTGATGGGATTTGTAACCAAGGTGTTGTTTTGATTTGGGTTGATGATAGATGGGTTTGATGTGGATGGTGGATTGAATTGAGTAGCTTGGGTAACCACTTATTTTGATGTGTCGATGGTGTTGCTAGAACCACTTGTCAAGGGTTGACTTTGTGTGAGAGTGTTAACTTTCCCCTGTTGTCCCACTTGAGGCACTTGGTTCACATTACCTTGTGTATCATTAGGCATACTTGGGGTATTTGCAATGATGGATGAAGATGGTTGCACTCGAAATGTTGAGATTGTTGTGGCATCATGGAATGTAAGTGGTTTGGAAAAGGTTGGTGTCCAACTTGTATCTTAGGGAAGGTTGTGGTTAATGGAATGGTCATTTTGTGAATACCCAAAGTTGTGTTTGTTCCTAGACATGAAGTGAGACCAAGGTTGGTTCCTAGCCTAGTTGTAAGACTAGATGTTAAGGGTTGACTTGGCACAAGGGATGGAGTTGGTTTATTCATATATGAAGTCAAGCCCTGTGCCAATGATTGTGCAACAAAAGAGGGGGAAATTGGAGCCACATTTTCTAAGGCTTGATGTTCCATGATTTCTTCTCTAGTAAGTCCAAGTGGGTTGTCCGTGACATCTTTTATCTCATACGGCCCTGATGGAGATGATGGTTGTTGTGAGGGGGTAGAATAACTCCTTGGATCAAATTCTTGAGGATTGGGATCATTGATGATAGATGAGACTTTGGTTTTTTCCATGATTCTCTTGTGTTGTGATCTTGTTGTAACCATAGATTTTGGGTCAACGATGGGAGAGGTGTGTTGATATTTGTAATGTTCGAACTCTCTAGTTGACTCAAATCTAGGTAAAGGAGACACTCTAAGCTGTTTTGGAGCAATGGTGATAATGGAGGGTGAAAATATGGGTGATGCAAAAATTGATATTTGTAAACATTTTGGGATAACACTTTTGACTTAAGAGTTAGATGTTTTGATGTTGGGATAAAGGATGTTGAACTTGTAAATCTTTAGGGTAGACTCATGACCTTCAAGATGAACTAGTTCAAAGATGATAACTAACTTAACTAAATGCATGGAAAAGGATTCATTTCACATACAAAGTAGCTAAGTTAGGGGTTGGTTTGATTGATAGATGTTCAAGTCCAAAGTGTTAGTGTATTTGAAATTGCAAGTTTGGTGAAGTGAAGAATGAAATATGATGAAGGATGGATGAAATGTTTGACCCAATGTTGACCTAGAGTGAACCTTTGTTTTCCAAGACCAAGGTAGTGAGAATAATGTTATACCTCTAAAGTGATGAAACCCTAAGAACTCAATGATTTTGGTAAAATAGGACTCAAATGATTTTGACAATAAAACTCAATGATTTTGGACTCAATGTTTGCAATGTTTTTCCTTGTCTCAATTTGCTTGTGTTCGGGGAGTGAAAAATTTGAACATACATCAATGTGGGGTGTTCATTTGATTTAATCTTGGATTAATGAGGTTATTTTTACCACAAACACTCATCTTGGTTATGTTTTCAAACTAAATTTTTATGTCAAAAATATCATAACTTTCATAATGTCCATTTCATGAAAATCATGAGGTTGAAGCCATAATTGCCTATGTTGTCTTTGGAAAATATGGATATTGATATAAGTCAAGATATTTAGAAATATCTAAGGATATAATCCTTAGGACAAGTACTAATATCAAGGATTTTTTCAAGAGGTATCCATATTTAGGCCAAAGTGCTCGAAATTTTGAGGATGATATAAATGTTTTTGTATCGTTTTGAAGCCAAGCAAAGTGTTAAACTGACTCACAATCATTTACAATCCTAGGATATAAATGGCCATATTTGTTGAGTCCTCACTTGGATTTCTCCAAACACTAGACAATGCCAACAATTAGAGATTTGGTGGCATTGGCTCCCCTCCATGATACACACTTCTCAGGACCACCAAATCTCAAAATCCTTAAAATCTAGAGATTAAAAGATTTTTTTTTTTGTTTCTACAATTGAATAGTACAAATGTGGGGCGACTTTAGAACGACTGTTCTTGCACCAACAAATATTTTAGGATTTTGGCTTCTAAACAAATTGGTTCTTAGTTCGGGTAATCAGGGACATGGCACCTTGCAAGCATCCAACAAACCACTAAAGGCTTTAATCAATCCTACTAGGGGATCTTATACTTTTTACAGTAGTACCCCATTCTGAAAGACACTGTATAGCTAAGGCCTACATACCATGAGGACTTAACAATTTAGTCTTATCCATTTATATACCGGCCCGAGTGAAAAACTAGTTGGAGTCACCTTCAAATTGTTCTTAGGAAGGCCCCTCTAAAGGTAACAAAAGCGAGTGAGTACACTTGTAGTTCGACCGCCCAATTTGCATAAAGCGCAAGGAGGGAACACACATAATGTCTCTTTCTCACACTAGCATGATTGTTCAATTTTAAACCCAATTGAAAGATGTAGGTAATTTTTTTGACAACCAATGTCACTAGAATGTTTTTGATTCTCAAGATCACCATGAAGCGCAAGAGAAGTGCATACACATTTGAATGACACAAATTACAAAAAAAAATTACAAGACAATGAAAGCACAAGTTCATTTTCAGCCTCAAGGTAATGATGAGTTCTTTTTAGAGCACCAATTGAAAATGAAGTTGCCTTGTTCAATTTTAAGCCCAAAATAAAATGATGATGTGAAGGCTCAATTTTATCCAACTTTGAGCGTTCATTTTAAACCCAATCAAAATCTAGTGCGTTTCCTAAAGTTGAAAGTAGAAAGCATGAAATTGGGTTATAACTGCCCCAAAGTGTCAAACGCTTGTTACAATTATAGAATTTAAGATAGAAAAGACTTTCTTCACTTTTGCTCCATATCTTTAAAACCTGCAAAACCCTGTTAGCCTAACAACTAGAACATAGCCAAACATGTATCGGTGGTCAGATGAATACAAGAAATTAAATCACATGTCAAAAACACAAGCGTAAAATTTCTTACCTTGGCTGGGTGTTGCTGAAAATGATAGTGTCGCAATTTGAAGTATGTGCATCACCCTAGTGGAAATGGGTGTCGCTCTGCAGCAAAAACAATGAGTACAATAGCGTTGGTATTTAGTTCAACATTGCTGCTCTCAATAGCATCATAGTTTGAAATTTGAAAGTGTTGGATTGGTGAATTTGAGCATCACCGTTTAAAATTTTTGATACCTCCAGATTAAATATGTGTCACCAAATTTAAATTAGCGTCAGAGCATTAATTCAAGGTCAAGATTTCAAATTGTTAGGGCATCGCTATATGGTGACGCTATTGAAATAGCGTTGCTATTTGTAGTTTGGGCATCTCCAGGTCCTACAAAATAACATAAAATGAAATTCAAGCTAAAAAATAGTTAGATTAATGGTTTTCCCTCCTTCTAGCGCCAAAATGTGAAATGAAGAAATGTCGGTGAGGGTTGATTACGCTTGACTCATGATGAATTGAAGCATAACTTTTCCAAACAAACCTACATCTACAAACAAGAACATTCAAATTGGAAATTAAAACTAAGCATTTTATTGAAATTGAAAGCTACAAACTAAGAAAACAGTGAAATTCCTAATCTAACCCATTTGAAACTTATCCTGTTTTGGAATTGGTGTCGTGTTGATGTGAAACAATGACCCTTTCCCAATACCATGATCAGTGAGCTTGTTTCATTTGATTCTATGGAAGAGAATCGATGAAACCATTGTGATTGGTGTATGAAAATCTATTTTATGCTAAAAATGAACATGATGGAAGCTAAGTTACCATGATTTTATGCTAAAAATGCACTGATTATGCTATTGCTAAGTTAATCTAAGCTAAAGCTATGCTAAAAGATGAAAACCCCAATTCATAAACAAAGTAAGATGGATGCATGAAATCCATTAATGGATACTCTAAGCTATGATGTAATTAAAATTAACTAAGATAAACTAAAAAATGAGTAAATATGAGAGTATGGATGCAAGTGAATTCAACAACATGACTTTGCAATTGAAAGATGGATCCATTTGTCTCCAAATAGTGACCTATTTATAGAGAGTAAATGAGGAATGAAGGGTGGAGGATAAAAAGATTAATCAACAGTCCAAGATGAAGGAGATGAGAGGCATGGATCATGGATTCTCATCAACAGATGGGAATGCATGATGATATTTTAATCAAGGGTTCACATTTGCCTCAAACAAACACACTTTTGACATGCTCATGTAGGTCAAAGGTGACTTGTTCAAAAGGTTGAAGGTTAAAACTTGCTCAAGAAGCCAAGTGAAAATATCCCTTTTTCAAATGATGAAGGGATAAAAATATTCTTTTGAAATATTCTCATGGGTGAGGAAAAAGGCATTTTACAAATTAAAACAAAGTTTTAATTGTGCAAAAAGGGGATAAGGAATATTCTATGGAATATTCCCTTTTCTTAGAGGAAAGTTAGTTTAATTGCTAATTAAACAAGATCTAATCATGCAATTAGAGGATTTGGAGGAATTGAAGAGATATTTATTAAATTAAATGATTTAATAAATGGGGGAGGATATGAAATGATTTTTAATTAAATAACTTAGGTATATTTAATTAAATAAGACGACTTAGGGAATTAAATCAAACATTTTGATGTATTTAATTTAATGAGATGAAATGTTAGCATGAAAAAGGGGCGAATTAACCCAATTTAATTAATTAGGCCAATAGATGCAAATAATGCAATTAATTAAATAGTTAGGCTATTTTAATCAATTAAGCGAAAAGATGATGGGTTAAAGAGGAAATGATGTTAGTAAATCTATTTTAAGTGTATGATATCAATTAGGACATTTTTCAGTGTCTACACCTCCTATCAACATGATGATGAATGAAAACATCTACAAACTCCCGCAAGACCCAAGGTTGCCACATGTGTTCACCTCCATTTTTTTATGATTCCTTCAACAAGTATCTACCCTTGGATTTGGTTCACCATGATTATGTTGTACTACTCTAATATTCATTTGAATTCCTCTTGAGATCTTCTTGTGGTGCTCATAACTTTCTTGACAAGGTAGATGTGTCCAAAAATATTTATCCTTACTTTGATGCCATTCCTTACTCAATCCCACAATAGGTGGTGCCTATGTGGATAAAAATAATTTGAGGTAATAGCTAGGAATGATGATGATAATAATTTCAAAGCTAGACATTAGGTTGACAACAATCTAGGTCTTGTTCCTTGTTCAACCTAACTACAAAATATGAGCATCACCTCTTTCTCTTCAACCTAATTACACCCTTGTGAAGATTTTTATGGTCCAAAATATGAAGGCTATAGTGAAACCCTACCTCTTTGTCCTTGGACTATGATTGTAGAATACTTAGAAGTATTCTTATCTCCCTTAGATTATTGTCATAAAAATTTCCTTGTATTTTTTCAATTCTTACAAGACACCATAATGTGTACCCTTTGATAGTTAGTGTGGATTAGATTGTTTGTGGGCTAAACAATGGCTATAGTAATCATAGGTTTCTTGAGAGTTCTGCCCAAACAACAATGAGTAGTTTGGAATACTTGCACTTTGTAACCCTAATAGATAACATCTTCCACACACACATTAAGAAAATAATTCCTCCTCAAATTTATACAACTATAGTTGCTCATGAGATAATATCCATCCAAAGTATGAGTTTATAAAAAATGATTGATAGGATTATAGTAACCTAGCTACAAATTTGAGTTCCTTTATTCGAAACTAGGAAAATAAAGGCTAAAAATTCCCATGTGCTAGCTGAGAACAATTTTGTCATGTCAATGGTTCTAAAACTCCTCCACCATGTGAACAAAAATTCTTTTGTGACTGTAGAGAAGTCATAAATGAAGCTAGAAATATTGAGAACAATTTGATGGTTGGAAACCACCTTCATTTTTGTCCTTGGTTCATGTTTCTAGCAACCAACACTTATTATTACAATGTATAGTTGGTGACTTGCACAAGATGTTGTAGATTCATCTACCCATTGCTTCCTCCCAAAACTTAAGACCTAAAAAAAGAATTCAATTACTGCTACTTCCATTGGTTAGAAAAATTCATTGTTGG
Organism: Sequoia sempervirens; assembly: GCA_007258455.2. Lineage (NCBI taxonomy): Eukaryota > Viridiplantae > Streptophyta > Pinopsida > Cupressales > Cupressaceae > Sequoia > Sequoia sempervirens. The sequence continues at coordinate 182,794,581 of VDFB02193867.1, forward strand.
GTACTCTCCCTTGCTTGTTAGCTGCTTCAGGTAGCTTACGGTTTTCATCTTGATGAATAAATTATGTCACAAACTTTATCCCTTGCATAGATTTAGTAAATAATGCAAACATTGGATGTTGCTTGTGCTCCCTAACCTATATTTTCTCTTGCAAGGTCTATATTTGCATCTTAAAACTTTGTTGTTGCTACTTAATTCTCACCACCTCTATTGGGAGTATGCTCTCATTCTTCTTGAGGTTTTTATTTTCTTCTTGTTCATATCTTATAGCATCTACCACACATGGATGCAAGAAATATGAAATGGAAAAGATGAGATATGGGTTGATTACCCCCATAGGCTTATCGAAAGTTTCTTGTATTCTATCCATCCACATATGAAATCCCTTCTTTTTCATGTTGTTTAGGTAACTATTGTACATGGAATCCCTTCAAGAGACCTTATATCATAGTTGCATATGCTCAATGATCTTCTCAATAGAGTTAGTCTAGGGGAGACCATCCTATACAAAAAATAGATTCTCTTCCACTTTACTTGTGTGCCTTGAAAAACAAGAGCATGACCCACATATAACACATTTGTGTATTCAAACCCATATTTAATTTCTTTTAAAAATGATTCCTACTACCCTAGAAATATAACAAGTAGAAATGGGTATTATTGTCATTTAGAAGTGCTCCCTTGCTAAGTTGCAAAACTCGGCCTACTACTGAAACATGGGATCTTTTCCAGGTTTGTGGGTCACCTATGGTGTAAAAGAACCTCTAAAGAGGGTTGGTTCCCTTGGTACTCACTTATCCTAACTTAGACTACTGTTGTTATTGATGAAAAGGGATGGAAAGATGACATGAATTGAACCTAACTATGTCGGTGATGCACCAAAATGCTTATAACTTGTACTGTTCTTTTGACACATAATATCTCAGTTATGCAACAAGTTTTCACATAACTCAAAGGTTTAACATGCTCATGCATAATTATTTCACGAGAAATTTGAAATGATTACAAGTTTTAGAAGGAAAACCAAGTGTGTTTTCACAAATAAATAGTGCAAATCTCAATAACATAACTTACAACCTGTATAAGATATGTTTTTTTATTTAAAGGTGCTTGAATGAGACATCATATTAGAGGATTTACACATAAAACAATAGAAATATGAATGAATCATCTACATACACATAATGAAACAACTATTGAGAAGGCAATAATCACTGAATTTTATTAAAAAAAATGCTCTTATAGCTATATGTAAGTCTAAAAATGTATCTTCTTGCCTTGAAAAAGTGTTACAAAAGGTTTTCTCAGTTGCTGTGTCTAAGAAAGATGTAATGTTTTGTTTTTTTGCTTGCAGAGCTAAAAAATAAGAAAGAACTAACTAAAAAAGCTAGCCTATGGGTCCTGATGAGTCTAGTTTATGACTCAATTTTGATAGAGTTTATTATCCATTTGTTGTAGTTGTCATAGACTTTGATACTTGGATGTTAACCTTTTTATAATATTTCCTCAAAACCATAGACATTGGGCATAAGCTTATTTTTGTAATCCTTAATGATATTGACATGCTATATGAACTATCTATGTTAATTTTACATGTGGATTAATGAATGTTACTTTAAGATAGTTGTAGATATGCAATTGTTGTGCGTACTAATATTGTTATGCAGATATAATTAGAAGCTTACAAAATTGGGGAAGAGTTTTCCAACTGGTCATTCACCATCAAGGTCAACAAGGTGATCGTTCAAAGGTAAATGGAGGGAAGACTCTCAATGGAGGGAGATTCCTAGTTTAAATTGAAGAATTGTAACCAATTTGTAAATGGTCTTAATTGTTTGTTGAGAAAATATACGAGTTACTATTGTGCTAGATCTATGTTAAGGAAAACATGTTTGACCAAATTCCACACATGCATAGCCTCCTCTCCAGTTTTTATGATTTCCCTAAAGTGGTGTCCTCCTAATCTGTTGGAGTTGACTGCCTTGCTAGGTAGTTATTTATTATTTTTATTCCTATAAATAAGACTCGAACGCTCCTTCTCAGAAGGTTGATTAATATGATGATGTACTTGCATTCTTAGTTTTTCAATAATATAGTTATGTTGTTCGATTGTACTTATGCTTTCCAATGAATAAAATGAAGTTAGAAGTTTGTAAATATGAGTTCACATTTTTTTTAAGGGATACTCATCCAAGGGGCCCCACTTGGTGAGAATTCCATCCTTTAGTTTAGTTATTACTTTATGTTCAACAATTAGTTAAAATCTGGCACTGTCTGCTCCTGCAGCCACTAGAATTCCATTCTGTGACTGTTCTTGCAGACAAAGCAGACATAGTAGTTTCCTATTTGTTTGCTCATATTTTTATTTTTGTTATGCATTTCAGATCAATATAGTTGTTGGTTGATGCTCAACATTCATATTACTTCTTTCTAAGCAATTTACTTTCAACATTATGTCTTTCTTAGCTGTAGGATGAATATGGCTACTTTGGATTTCTAATGCACATACTATGCTAACCCATTTCAAGTCTAGGTCCCTAGGTTGACAAGTTAAATGCACCTTTATGATGATTGGGATAGCTATTCAGATTAGATGTACAATCTATGAATCACAACTGTAAGGGATTAGTTGTTAAATCATTTAGGAGGCAAACATTTTTGGCGCCGTTGTCGGGGATGGTGTCAAACTAGGGAGTTCTTTGGAGTCATTGATGTTTTTTCTTGATGTAGTATTTCTAAAAGTTTGTTCTTAGTATACCCCTCATTTAGGAAAGTAATGATCCACCATTCTTTTGTCAATTCTTTGTGTGAGCTGGCTGATAGTGAGTTGATACTATATGCATAGAGGAAGGAGGAGAGATGATCATGGGAGATTCCTTCCTAATAACCCTAATCCATTCTAGCTAGTTGAGCATCAAAATATGCCAAGAGAAGAAGAAGAAGAAGAGCCACACCCCTCTGTTGATGCATTCCCTGATCTGACCAGTTCTGAAATTTCCTCTGAAGACCAAAATCATATTGAGAATCCCTTTGCTTTGGAATTAGATCAGGCAGGCATGGGTGATGCAAATAGAAACATACCTAACCAACTAGTTTTTCCTTTCCCCATTGCTTATCAAAATGAAGTTGACAACCTCAAAAATATCTCTGCTTTAGTCCTTCCTAAGTTCTATGGACTTGTCATAGAAGATCCTGATACTTTCTTGTTCAAGTTTGATATACTTTGCAGGAGTTATGACTATACCACCGATGCCCTTAGGCTTAAGCTATTCCCTACCACCTTGAAAGAAGCTGCATTAAGATGGTTTATGAGCCTAGGCAAAAATACTGTGGAGACTTGGAAAGACATGAAGACAAAATTCCTAGAGAAGTACAAGGAATATTATAGGGGAAGTGACATGAGGGGAGATGACATTTTTAGGATGCAACAAAATGAAGATGAGAGCCTGGAGATTTACATTTCAAGGTTTATGTTCTGCCTACATAAATCTCCACACCATACACTTAATGAAGAATCACAAAAGTTGCTTTTCCTAAGAGGAATTAATGACAGTTGCACTTATGCCTTGGACCTGATAGGAGGAGGAGATATCACCCAAGTTCCTTGGGAGGATATCAAGAAGATATGTCAAAACTATTCTAGGGAAACTTCAAAGAAAGGGAAAGCTTATCAATCCTCTATGGGTAAGTCATCTAATAGTTGAGTTTCAAGGATGGAGATTACTCACTTACTGGCAGACTTCAAGCAAGACATCATAAACAATCTGGCTACTCAGTTGGATACACTTTAGGCCAAGAAGAAACAAGAGGAGGCTGAGGCAATGTTGGCAGAGTATTGCCCTCATTGTAGACAAAAGAAGGACTGTAGATGCAAGATGGTAGCTAATATTGATAGTAAGAAGATTCCACCTGAGTTCAAGCCAATCCAGGGTGAAGATGACCAAGTCTACTACATTGCACAAATGAGGCCATGGGCTCCAAGACAAGGTATGCCACTAGATCCACTCTCTTTTGTTGGGCCATATTTCAATTCTTATTCATATGGTAGCCAGTGGCAACCCCCATATGCATCCAATTATGGAGGATATCTACCACAACCTTGGAATAACCCTCCAAATTCCTAGTCCAATCACCAAAACTCTCCACCCCAATGGTATGTCAAGGGAATTGGCAGCAATTTCAAGGAAATTAGCAACCACCTCTAGGAAATTGGCAACAAACATCTCAATAGAGGGGAGGACAACAATGGCCAAACTAGACAACTAGTTACATGCAACCACCTTCTCAGCCCCAACAACTTGCTACAATTTCTCCTCCTGCTAGTTCAAGTTCAAATACACTTAAACCCACTCAGCTACCAGCTCAACCCACACCTAACCCAAATAACAAACCACAACAACATCCAGTAGACTCTGTTAATCCAAATCAATTCCCTACATATGTTGTGAGTGTAAGTGACATCCACTTACGTTTAGGAACTACTTTGCCAACTCCTTCCACACCCATTATCACTAAGCTTCATGTGGAAGAAGAGGAGCCTTTGAATGCCCCCATTCATTCAAGTGTACCTAAAAATCCTGAACCAACCCCAGTCAAGTAGACTAAATAAGAACCACCATTTCCCCAGAGGTTGGAAATTGTGAAACAAAAGGAAGAGAAGGAGGAACTAGCCTTTGACATTTTAGATCAGTTGAAGCATATATGTGTCTAGATACCTCTATTTCAGGCCATAAAATATGTTCCTATATATGGAAAAGCAATTAAGGAAGCATGCCTTAAGAAGCCAGGAAGAAGAAGAAAGACCCCACTATGGTTCATGTGGTGGGACAACTGGCTGACATCATGCTTGGGAAAGTGACTGTTCCCAAATATAATGACCCAAGGAGTCCTGCGGTAGGAGATGTTATAAATGGGGTCCAAATAAGGAATGCTTTGATTGATTTGGGAGAAACAATAAATGTAATGACCAAGGATATCCTACAACAACTAAATGTTGCAAGCATGAGACCTAGTCCTACTATCCTGCAACTTGTTGATAGTTCTACTGTTAAACCTAATGGTATAGAAGAAGACCTTGTGGTAACTCTAGACTCTTGGGAGTACCCAAAAAACTTCATGATTCTTTCTCCTAAAGCTACACTAGGCAGGTACCCCATTATCCTAGGAAGGTCATGGTTAGCAACATCAAATGCCTATATTGGATGCCGAATAGGAGACATGACCATTTTTGATGGAAAGAGCACCAAAAAGCTTGTTCTCTACCCTCTTGCTCAACCATCCCATGACATGGATAATCTTGTATGGCCACATGTTGGTGAAGAGGTCGAGGAAATTAATTTTGTGGCACAACTTATGATGTTAGGCAGAGCTCTTTCGTGCAGCTTCAAGAGGAAGATGAAGTATTGTCTAACATAATTTAGAACCATTGTAAAGTAGAGAAAACATCATCCTTTCATGCAACTGATTCTGCTGATCTAGTGAAGACACTTTTGCCCACTCTTCCTGCAACAATAGGTATTTCTCATACATTGCTACCACATGAACTCAAGGTACCAAGTATTAGTGAAGTAGCTATGGTAGAGATAACTACACAAGTGCAAGTGTCAGAAGGGAAATATCTAAACATTAACAGAAAATTGAGTGAAGACCAACAATTGTCATTCACAAATTTACTGAGGACCCACCAACATGCATTTGTGTGGGACTATCATGATATGAAGGTATTGGACCCTAAGATTTGCACTCATAGGATTTACATTAGAGATGATTGTACACCAGTGAGGTAGCCACAAAGAAGAATTAACCCTGCATTGAGAGAAACTATAAAGGGAGAACTACAAAAATTATTGGATGCAAGATTCATCTACTCCATTTTAGATAGCCAATGGGTGTCTCCATTGGTGATTTTTTTCCAAAAAGGGAGGGAAGTGGCGAGTTTTTGTTGATTATAGGGAACTCAATGCTGCCACCAAAAAGGACCATTTCCCCTTACCTTTCATAGACCAAGTTCTAGATTTACTTGCAGGGAAGCAATACTTTTTTTTCTAGATGGATTCAGTGGGTATAACCAAATCCAAATTGCACCTGAGGACTAGGAGAAGACCACCTTTACCTGTCCATGGGGGACCTATGCCTACCCAGTACTTCCATTTGGCTTATGCAATGCACCTGCAACTTTTCAGAGGGAAGTCATTATCATATTTTCAGACATCTCTCATGATTGCATGAAAATTTATATGGATGACTTTACTATCTATGGTGTTGATTTCAATGAAGCATTGGAAAATCTCAGGAGAGTCTTGAAGAGATGTGAAGAACATAATTTATCTTTAAATAGTGAAAAGTGCTTCATAATGATGGAGGAAGGTGTAGTCCTTGGCCACTACATCTCTCACAAAGAAATTCAAGTAGATCCTACCAAGATTGAGGTGATCACTAATCTGCCCATACCTGCAAAACAAAAAGATGTTAGGAGTTTCTTAGGACATTTAGGTTATTATAGGTGGTTCATCAAAGACTTCAGCAAAATGGCAACACCATTGTACATTCTCCTAACCAAAGATGTTGAATTCCAATGGATAGAAGACTGTGACAAGGCATTTTCTGACTTGAAAGCAACTTTAACTCATGCTGATGTACCCAAGGGTCCTAATTGGGAGCTTCCTTTTCACATTCATACATATGCATTAGATTATGCTATAGGAGCAGTCTCAGGATGAAAAGAAGGAGCTATTGAAAATGCTATTTATTTTGTCAGCAAAAATTTATAGGGAGTTGAATTCAACTATACAGTGACATAAAAAGAAATGTTGGCAGTGGTCTATGCCCTTAACAAATTCAAGCACTACATAATAGGCTATTAGATCTTTGTGCACACCAACCATGCAACCATTAGGTACCTCATGAATAAACCCTTGATATTAGGTAGGCTAGCAAGATGGTTATTGTTGATGCAAGAATTTGGCATAACCATTGTGGATAAACTAGGGAAGGCCAATGTTGTTGCAGACTTTCTTTCAAGGCTGACTACATCAGGGGAGAATCAAGTCATTAATGACTCTTTCCCTGATGAACACTTATTTTCCATTAGCGTGCAAACACCCTTGTATGCTGACATAGCTAACTATATGGTCACAGCAAGAGTTCCTCCTCATTTCTCTCCAAAAGAGAGAAGGGTGCTCATTGAAAAATCTTTTCCTTTTTCATGGATTGTTGGATGTTTGTTCTACAATGGAATAGACCATGTCATGAGAAGATGTGTGAGGGAAGATGAGACATATGATATATTGCATGCATGTCACAATGAACCCTGTGGAGGGAATTTTGTAGCCAAAAGGACAACAATGAATATTTTGAACACAAGATATTACTGACCCACACTCCACAAGGATGTAGAGAGATATACAAGGAAGTGTGATAGATTCCAGAGGATGGGATGACCAACCAAATCTGATGAGATTCCCCTTTACCCCCAGGTAGTCATCACTCCATTTAACAAATAAGGATTGGATTTTGTAGGATCCATTGATCCTCCATCAAATGGTAAATCCTATATTATAGTATGTACTGATTATGTAACCAAATGGGTAGAGGTTAAGGCCATGAAACATGCAAGAGATAATAAGGTTGTATAATTTCTTTATGAGGAAATTTTCACATGGTATGGGGTTCCAAGAGAGATAGTGACTGATCAAGGGGCTTGATAGACTAGGGTTGGGTGAGACAATCACCGTCCCATGCCCTGGGCCTCACCTTGACAAAACCTTTGGAGACCTTCTTGACCTATAGGTCCTAAAAATTATTAGGCACCCCTGGTTCTCCTGGCCAACCCTTCTATCCTCTGCATACACCTAACCAGCTAAACTTGGTGCTTCCTCCTCCATTGTCTCCCTAGTCCTTAATCTTCCTAAAGGCCTACTTACTCTCCAAACCTCACTAACTTGTTACAGGGGGCGTGTGGTATCTTCTATGGCTTCAAAACCATTCCACTATGGCCCTTGATCAAACACAAAGCTTCATTTCTTCATCACTACCACCAAACCCTATCCTAGGGTTTAGGAAGGGCTACTAGCCCTTGAGCCCCTATTAGGCCTCTTAACCCAAGAGAAAAGGCTAAAACTCCTTCCTGCTTGATGAACACCACAAACTTCCAAAAAAGACCCTAGCTCAATTTCCTAGCTCTCCAAGGTTTTTGGGGTTTTGGGCCTTCACAGGCCGTACACAGGGGTAACCCTGATTTCGAGGGATTTAGGACTTTTTAAGCCACTTCTTGTGCACATAGTGAACAATCTGCTTCTTTCAGCCACCAAATGGACTGGTGAAGACCCTTGATTCTTGCCAAGCCTTTGTAAGGCCTCCTTCAACTTCCACACACCCTGAGTTGCCAAAAGGTGAACACCCCTGCAACGTTAGTGACTGTTTGGCACTGTCTTTCCTAACCAGGCATAGCCAGCTTGCCTAGGAATAGACCTTTTGCATACTTCTTGGACTTATATAGACCCCTACTCCTAATATATGTACAGTCATGGAGTTTAGATTCATTCTCAACAAGACCATACTCAAAGTACAGTGGCAATGCAAGCTAAAACCCCATTGTTCTACAATTTACCAGTCAAAACTGCAAATGAAGGAAGAACACAGTATTTACAAGAACCCTTGAAAATGAATAACTAGTTAGCTACTATTCCAAACAATGCTTCAAAGACAATCACACTACATGCTAAACCTTCCAAGATACTTGATCAATTCATTATTTTGCTGAATCAAAAACAAGAACAAGAAACTAAAATTGCACACTAAAACTGTCCCTATTCTCTTGATCACAAGCTAATTACAACTTCAACATTCATTCCAACCTCACTTCCAACTCGAGGTTCACTTTTTAAAAGCTTCCAAGGTAGTTAACAATTCTAGGTCGGCCTTCTAATGAGCAAACAACAAGAGTTGAAAAACCCGCTGTGTTTTCCAACTTTTCCCAAACGTTGCCAACCTAGACCAAATGAGGAACTACTCTCAACTATCCTTTTCACTTCTCATTACACTGATCACAATAGATCAAGTTTTATTCAAAATCCATAAATGCTAAGCAAATGGTCCACATGACCTTCACAAAAACATACCCAAACAAAAATCAACTGAGACTGTTTCCTAGGGGTGTTTCCTAGGTGCTCCTGCACCATTCTCCCCCCCTCTCAGCTCAAACACTAAGGCAAGGAAGGAGAGACCAGGGAAAAGTCAATACCAAACTTCTTGAACTAATCCTCTTGTACCCATGTAGCTTTTGAGTCATGCTTGTTCTTCCACTTGATAAGGTGCTCCATGTACACCTTATTTCTTGTAGACTTGTGTACTCTTGACTCCAAGATCTCCTTTGCCTGAGGTTTATCTTGACTAGGGAAGGATATGTTGTTGATGTCCCTAAAGATCTCCTTACTGTCCTGATCCAAATCCTTGTATTTTCCCTTATACTTGATCAAATCAGCTACATTGAACACTGGTGGGAATCCTAGATCAGTAGGTAACTCCACCTTGTATGCATTCTGCCCATACTTGGCCAATATCTTACATGGACCCACTCTTTTCATCTGTAACTTGGTTGATATTCCCTTCTGCAACCTTGATTTGTTAAGGTGGACCATGACATAGTCCCCTACTTGAAATTGCACATCTTTCCTTGACATATCTGCCTTCTCCTTCAATTTTTGTGTAGCTTCAGTGACTGTCCTCTTGACCTGCTCTTGAATCTCCTTCATGGTCTGACTGAAATCTTCTGCATGTCCACTTCTTTGTTCCAAAGTTCCAAGATCTCTGAGCTCACATATGCCTCTTGGGTGCATCCCATACACAACCTCAAATGGACTCTTCCCTCTGGTCCTATTTACACTATCATTATAAGCATACTCAGCTTGGGAGATAACCATATCCCATGTCTGTCCATATTCTTTAGTTAAGCACCTTAGAAGATTACCTAGCACCCTGTTAACCACCTCTGTTTGACCATCGGTCTGAGGATGGTAAGCTGATCCAAATGACAGATTTGTACCCAATCTACTCCATAGGGTCCTCCAAAAATGGCTCATGAACTTCACATCCCTGTCTGAAACAATGCTCAAAGGTAGTCCATGGATCCTTACTACCTCCTTGAAGAAAAGATGAGCTATGTAACTAGCATCATGAGTAGTTTTGCAAGGGATAAAATGACTCATCTTGCTAAATCTGTCCACTCCTACATAAACATTGTCAAGACCGGTCTTGGTCTTAGGAAGGCTTACCACAAAATCCATACTCACACACTCCCATGGCCTGTTAGGAATGGGTAGGGGTTGATATAAACTAGCGTTACTAGCTCCTCCCTTAGCTTTCATACACACAACACATTGTTCCACATATTTTCTAACATCTCTTGCCAACTTAGGCCAATAATAGAACCTTTGCACTAGTTCTAAGGTCTTATTGATGCCAAAATGTCCACTAAGACTGCCATTATGCTTTTCCTGAATCAGATTTTCCCTCATTGACCCTCTTGGAACACATAACTGATTTCCCTTGAACAATAACCCACTTTGCAAAGTATACTCTGAGTATTGGCTATGGAAATGGTTCTCAAAGTTAGAACATACCTTATAGACCTCTGAAAAGTCTTCATCCTCTCCATATAGATCCTTGAAACTCTCTATGCCAATGCTCTTGATCTGTATCTCTTGGACTGTCAACAATCTCCTGCTTAGTGCATCAACTACTTTGTTTAGTTGTCCCTTCTTGTGCTTGATGGTGAAGGTAAAAGCTTGGATGTATTCCATCCATTTCAAATGCCTATTGCTCAACTTCTCTTGAGTGTTGATAAAACTAAGTGCTTGATTGTTAGTAAAGACTACAAACTCCTTGGGTAGAAGATAATGCCTCCATTTCCTAAGTGACTGAACCAAAGCATAAAATTCCAAGTCATAGGTTGAATACTTCTTCTTAGCTTCGTTGAGCTTCTCACTAAAGAAGGCTATAGGCCCCCTCTTGACTTAGCACTCCTCCTACTGCCACTCCACTTGCATCACATTCAACAGTGAACAATTTGTCAAAACTAGGTAATAAGAGAATTGGTTGAGTTGCCACTTCTTGTTTCAGTTTCTAAAACCCTTTCTCAGCCTCTTGAGTCCACACAAACTTAGTTTTTATACCACCCTTGATTGTATCTAGGATTGGTGCACATATACCACTAAAATTCCTTATGAATTTCTTATAAAATTGAGCTAACCCATGAAAACTTCTTACCTTTGTCCCTGTGGTTGGTGTAGGCTAGTTTAGGATGGCTTCCACCTTGCTTGGATCCATCTTCAATGATCCTTTTGACACTACAAAACCCAAATAGACAAGATCTTGCTTAAAGAACTCACACTTCTCTAAATTGATTGCCAACTTCTCCTCTTGCAACCTTCTAAGAACCAACTCCACATGTTTTAAATGCTCTTCTGTTGTCTTGCTGTATATGAGGATGTCATCAAGGTATACCACCACAAATATCCCTGTAAAATCCTTGAGCACTTCATTCATGAGCCTCATGAATGTGCTAGGGGCATTAGAGAGGCCAAATGGCATAACTCTCCACTCATATAACCTATCATTTGTCTTAAAAGTTGTCTTCTACTCATCACCATCCTTAATTCTGATATGATGGTATCCACTTTTGAGATCCAACTTGGTGAAGAATTGAGCTCCTCCTAGAAAATCCATCAAGTCTTCAATCCTAGGGATAGGGAATCTATATCTGATTGTGATTCTATTTATTGCTCTAGAATCAGTACATAGCCTCCATTTACCTCCTTTCTTGGTTGCTAAAACCACTGGTACTGCACATGGGCTGATGCTCTTTTGAATCAATCCTTGATCCAACAACTCTTGCACTTGTCTAGCCACCTCTAGATTCTAATCTAGTGTAAGTTTGTATGCTGCTTTGTTAGGAAATGAGGCTCTAGGTATGAAGTCAATTTGATGACTGATGGCTCTCTTTGGTGGTAAAGTTGCAGGTGTCCCATCACTAACTATGCTCTTGTACTTATCAAGTAACTTTTGGACTGCTTCTGGTAAGACTGTCTTTTCAGCCTTGTCCTCTTCTTTAGGTTGTAACACAACCACATATCCTTCACCCCCTTGATGTAGGTTGTTAAGGAACTCCTTATCACTGCTCAACATGATGTTTGGTGTCTTTGACTGTCCTTCTCCTTCTTCTGACAGTGACTGCAACTTAAAAGTTTTTCCATCCTTCTTGAATGAGATGGTGTTCTCTTTCCCATCATACATGACACTCCTGTCATATTGCCATGGTCTGCCCAATAGTAGATGGCATGCATCCATGGGTAAAACATCACAAACTATCTTTTCCTTGTACCCTCCAATAGAAAATTCCACCGTTACTTGTTCATTCACTAAAACACTCTGCCCTTTGTTGAGCCATGTTACCTTGTAGGGGTTAGTGTGGGGTACTTTCTCTAATTTTAGTTTCATTACTGCCTCCTCTGAGATTATATTATCTGTTGAACTTGAATCTACTATGACCTTGCATACTTTACCAAGTATCTTGCACCTTACTCTAAATAGAGCTCTCCTCTGTTTAGGTTCTTCCTTAACTGGTTGTCTGATCAAGACTCTATTGAACATCAGATTCTCTCCTACCTCAGATTCAATATGACTGACCTTAGATGCCTTAGGACTCATGGTTTCCTCTTGTGCATAAGCCACTCTCTTCTCATTGCTAGATGAGGATGCTTTCTCCGGGCACCTATAAGCAGGATGACCTATTTGATTACAATGATAACACTTCATGTTTGCAAAATAAGAATTGCTCCTGCCTACTCCTCTTCCTCTGTTTGAACCTCCTTGAGGTCCTCTACCCCTATTGTATCCTCTTCTTGAAGATGTTTCACCTTCATGATTTGTGAGTTTAGACTCTCCTTGGTTTCTTTGGTCATTGACTCTACCTTGGTAGCCACCATGTTGTCCTCTTTGATCTCTTTGATCTCTGCCTTTGCCTCTACCCTTAGAAGCCTGATCTTGCTTCCTCTTGTTCCTTTCCTTAATATTTATGGCCAACTAATAGCATTGGTGTACTATCTTGGGACTTAGAAGAGCCATCTCCTCCTGAATGTTCCATTTCAGGCCATTAAGATACCTAGCCACTTTGAGACTTTCATCCTCTGACACATTAGACCTCATACAAAGTTTTTGAAACTCTTCAGTGTAAGTGTTCACATCTTGGTATTTTTGCCTTAGACTTTGTCTCTTCTTGTGTAACTGAATCTCATAGTCATCTGGCATGTATGCTTCTTTTACTTTGGCAACCATTCCTTTCCAAGTTGAAATAGGCTGCTTACCTTCTTTTTCCCTCTCTGTCTAAATGAATTTCCACCATGTCAAGGTAGATCCTCTCAATCTTGACTTAGCCACCTTTACCTTTTGTGCTTCAGTGACTCCATCACATTCAAAATGGTTTTCCATACCTTCTATCCAGTCCATGACTAGATCAACTTCCATTTTTCCACTAAAAAGTGGTATGCCCTCAAGTGCTTTTCCACTCAAAGATTTTAATTCCTTCAAGAAAGGCTCCTCCTTCAAAATAGGGTCAGGTTCAGGGGTCTTGTCTTCCTCTACCTCTTCTTTCTTTGGTATCCTTCCTTCAAACTGTGCATCATTCAATGCTTGCTCAAGCTGGTCTATCCTCTCCTTCAATAACCTATTTTCTTCCTCCTGCCCTTCAACCATCTTGGCCAGTTGTGCGTTTGTCACCATGATGGAAGAATCACTGGATTCAACCTCTTACATATATTTAATGCTATCCCAAATCTTTAACTTGCTCTGATACCAATCTAATAGAGTAGGGTTGGGTGAGACAATCACTATCCCATGCCCTGGGCCTCACCTTGAAAAAACCTTTGGAGACCTTCTTGACCTATAGGTCCTAAAACTTATTAGGCACCCCTGGTTCTCCTAGCCAACCCTTCTATCCTCTGCATACAACTAACCAAGCTAAACTTGGTGCTTCCTCCTCCATTGTCTCCCTAGCCCTTAATCTTCCTAAAGGCCTACTTACTCTCCAAACCTCACTAACTTGTTACAGGGGGCGTGTGGTATCTTCTAAGGCTTCAAAACCATTCCATTGTGACCCTTGATCAAACACAAAGCTTCATTTCTTCATCGCTACCACCAAACCCTATCCTAGGGTTTAGGAAGGGCTACTAGCCCTTGAGCCCCTATTAGGCCTCTTAACCCAAGAGAAAAGGCTAAAACTCCTTCCTGCTTGATGAACACCACAAACTTCCAAAAAAGACCCTAGCTCAATTTCCTAGCTCTGCAAGGTTTTTGGGGTTTTGGGCCTTCACAGGCCGTACACAGGGGTAACCCTGATTTCGAGGGATTTAGGCCTTTTTAAGCCACTTCTTGTGCACATAGTGAACAGTCTACTTCTTTTAGCCACCAAATGGACTGGTGAAGACCCCTGATTCTTGCCAAGCCTTTGTAAGGCCTCCTTCAACTTCCACACACCCTGAGTTGCCAAAAGGTGAACACCCCTGCAACGTTAGTGACTGTTTTGCACTGTCTTTCCTAACCGGGCATAGCCAGCTCGCCTAGGAATAGACCTTTTGCATACTTCTTGGACTTCTACAGACCCCTACTCCTAATATATGTATAGTCATGGAGTTTAGCTTCATTCCCAACAAGCCCGTACTCAAAGTACAGTGGCAATGCAAGCTAAAACCCCATTGTTCTACAATTTACCAGTCAAAACTGCAAATGAAGGAAGAACATAGTATTTACAAGAACCCTTGAAAATGAATAACTAGTTAGCTACTGTTCCAAACAATGCTTCAAAGACAATCACACTACATGCTAAACCTTCCAAGATCCTTGATCAATTCATTATTTTGTTGAATCAAAAACAAGAACAAGAAACAAAAATTGCACACTAAAATTGTACCTATTCTCTTGATCACAAGCTAATTACAACTTCAACATTCATTCCAACCTCACTTCCAACTTGAGGTTCACCTTTTAAAAGCTTCCAAGGTAGTTAACAATCTTAGGTCGGCCTTCTAATGAGCAAACAACAAGAGTTGAAAAACCCGCTGTGTTTTCCAACTTTTCCCAAACGTTGCCAACCTAGACCAAATGAGGAACTACTCTCAACTATCCTTTTCACTTCTCATTACACTGATCACAATAGATCAAGTTTTATTCAAAATCCATAAATGCTAAGCAAATGGTCCACATGACCTTCACAAAAACATACCCAAACAAAAATCAACCTAGACTGTTTCCTAGGGGTGTTTCCTAGGTGCTCCTGCACTAGGGCTCAATTCACTTTAATCCTTGTTACAACGCTGGTCAATGAGTACAACTTAAGGCATAGGAATTCTACTCCTTATCACCCTCAGACCAATGACCAAGTTGAGGTGACTAACGGGGAAATTGAAGCTATTCTAACCAAAATAGTGGCTCTCCATAGAAAGGATTGGGCAAATAGGCTGCCAGAAGCTGTTTGGGCCTATAGGACAACCTCGAAGACAACCACATGCTTCACTCCTTTTGAGTTGTTGTATGGAAACACAACTATGATGCCCATTGAATTTGAGCATAAGACTCTTCAGACTGTAATAGACTTAGGGATGAATATCTCTAAGGCACAAAGGGACAAAATCACACAACTAAATGCTTTGGATGAGACGAGGAAGGCAACCTTGCACCACACAGAGGTAGTGAAAAATTAGAGAATAAAGTGGCATGACAAATTCATCAAGGACAAGAAATTCTAGCTAGGTGATTGGACACTGCTTTATGACTCAAGGTATCAAGACAATGTAGGGAAATTGCAGACACAGTGGCTAGGACCATATGAGGTTGCTGAAGTTTTCCCCAATGGTTTTTTTCAACTCACCACCATTGACCTTGTTAGATTTAATCTTCTTGTCAATGGTCATCACCTCAAGTTGTATCACAAGCCAATTTCCAAGGAGGAATTCCTATAGCAATTCACTCAGCATGTAACACCCGAACTTCTTGCAGTCGAAGGAAGCAAACCTAGTGTCCCTCCTTTTGGATAACTAGGGTAGATAACTAGTCATAATAAAGACTTCCAATTTTGTGGGGTCCACTTCTTCATTCATTCACCCATCTGCCCATCCATCTCCACCCTTCTCTCTCTTCCATCATGCTGCCATAACTTCACTTCATTCAACTTCACTTTCATTAATTGCTCAACTAAGTTCTTAAAAGGTGACCTGTACTTTCTCCATAATCTTTGCAACAGATCTTCCATGAATTTAGGTACGTGTATATCAATTTGTTATATCTTAATTGTCTTTTAGTACATTCATTTAATTACCGTACATTAATATAGATGTTCTCCATAGCATGTAATTATTCCCTGCCCCTATCAAGTCATCATTACTCTCACGCATGTGAGGACACATGCTCAAATTTAGGTTGGGGGGAAGTGTGAATACCATGTTGGTTCATGTTAGCAAGGTTTAAATTGAGCCAATTTGAATTCTAAGCGAAATGACAGCTCACATGTGTGAGATGACATCAACCACCGCCATTTTTCTCGATCATAGCCTTCATTTATTACTTCTTTACTACCTTTATTGCTCCTGTCATAATCCTAAGTCACCAAAAAGGTAAAATCTAGATGAAACTGGTGTTGGGAATTTAGCAACATTATAAGAAGGACAATTTTAGCTTTCAAACAAAGATTGTAGGAAGGGAAACCTTGCAAATTGATTGTTTATTTGTAGAAAGCTGAACAATGAGAGGTGGGTTAATTTGAAATGAACCCACGGTTCATGATGTATTACTACAGGATGCACCTTGCTAGGATGAGTTTAGAAATTGTGGGTGGTTAGATTATTTCTTGAAGCTAAATGGTTATAATGAACAAATTGCATTAGAATTTTCCCAGACATTATCTGAAGGAAAGGCCACGATAAAAGGGTTGGAGGTAATGGCTATTGAAGAAAGTATTCCAGAAGTTACAAGGTTTCCTGCTGATGGTGAACATTACCCTACTACCAAAGACACCAGGTCAACTAGGGCTGAATTTACAGAACTTGGTGACCCTCCATTGAGTGTGGACAAGCAAGGTGCAAAGAGAACCTCTCTGCCTGAGCCATGGAAGCAAGTAGTTGTTTATGTTGTGAATTACCTTACTTGTGAAGGTCCTTAGTCGAATCTACATTCTATACACTTCAAACTCCTGAATCATATAAGGCATGGGAGAAGAATGAATGTGCCAAACATGCTATACCACCTTCTTTCAATCATGGCAGTCGGGACCCAAAAAGGTAGGGATAATTTCGTTTCCCACCATTGTTTGATCAAATTATTAATTGAGAAGCCTCTACATGATGTGTCTGAAATGACTTGGGAAGAATTCTTGAATATTTTTCAAATTAGACCAAAGCATTCATGACCTAGGGTTTTGCCTCCACCTCGTAGGACTAGAAGGAGAGTGAGTTTTGTTGAAGCCACTCTTGGAACCTCAAATTTTGGCGTAGTCCCTAGTGTAAACCCTCCTGCAACTGAATGAACTATAGAGATTAGTTCTTCTGAGACAAAACATTCAGATAAAGAAAGCTCCTCTTCAGATTTTGATGATGATGTTCCTCTTGGCATCCTAATTCAAACTAGGGAACAAAAGAAAGAGGCATAAATGAGGAAGGGAAAGCTAAAAAGAAAATGAGAGAAAAGAAAGTGCCAAGCACTAAGAAATGAAAGGATGACACTGTTCTTCCTGTAGCCGAAGAGAAACATGATAGTCCTCCTAGAAAAACAAGACCAGTTGGACCAGCCACTGGTATGTCTTTGCAGGAAATCCCTAGGACTAGAGAAACATCACAAGAGGACACAACAACCCCAATGGGGTAGGTGAATGTCGAGGAAAATGACATATTTGAGGAAGCAACAAATGTACCATTGGCAGATCTTGCTGCCATCACAAAAAAAGTTGAGAGTCAAGAGTATGAGGAAAATCAGGAGTCCCTGTAGCAAGAGTAGAAGCAAGAGTTCCAACAGAAAGAGCAAGAGAAAGGGGCAAAGCAAGAGCCCCTATAGCTAGAATTGGGAGAATAATCAACACTCCTACAGCTAGAATTGGCTGAACAAACAAAATCCCTGCAGCTGGAACCATATGAAGAGCAAGCATCAATGCCAGATTTTTTTTGGGTAGGAATGCATAAGCCCTCTAATTTTTCAATGCACATGGTAGCCATGAACTTATGGAGAGAAATGAAAAGGAGGGAAGAGGAATGGAAATAGGAGAAATGTAGGCTGAAGAAAGAAATTCAAAAGAGAGATGAAGAGATTGAAGATAAGAATGCAAAATTTGCTGCTTTAAAGGAGAAGGTGGACAATATGGCAGCCTTAGTACCTCAGATATTAGAGTGTAGGACTCCTCCAAGGGTCTATGCTCTATATTTGAAGGAGAAGAATCTTTATTTTAAACTATCAAGGATTATTTTAGGTTTTTTAGAAGTTGAAAAACCAACTTCAGAGTTCCCAAGAATCACCTACAAGCAATCACCTAGGATCACATGCAACAGATATTAAGAACAAAATATGTAAACCCCCAGAGCCAATATGTGCAAGCATAAACCAACATAATGATTATTGAAAGAAATTGTTTTACAAATAATACAAAAGCCTTCAAAAAGGAAATCATGCACAACCCTAATCTTATCTTGAGCAAAAAGACAACTCAACAAGATAAGGATAAGAATTAACCTAGGAAATAAAAAATGTCTAAGTAAACTTATGCTAAAGTGTAATTAAATGATTAATTACACCAACATCCCCCCATAAGTGCAACTTAGGGAGAAGTAAATTATTATGCAAATATGAGTCCTGACAACAAGGCCTGATCAGGTACTCATTTACAAATGCAATGCAAACTAAATCAAACAGGGTAAAGGAGAAAACCACGTGGGAACAAAACTCCTCCCCAAAATAGAATGCAATAAACTAACTAAGTGATGAAAGATGGAGGACTCCATAAGAACCCCCAAACACACCATCCATCACAAAGATACATAAATGAATCCCCCCATAAGAGAGGAAGAAAGAGACCACAGATCCCCCAAAATGAAGTAACTCCAAAAGAACTAAAGAAACTATATCTCCTGAAAGAAGTGAGAGGGAAGAGCCCGAATGAAAGAAATCTTTGAAGGTGTAGCCCAAGATGTCTCCACAAAAGCAGGTATGACCTCAACCAATGAAGAAGTCAAAGTAGGTGAAGACTCAATAGAAACCTCCAGAGATGGATGATCAACAAGATCCTGCTGCACTGAAATAGAAGAAGCCATATCGGTAGCCACAACAATATCAACAGAAGGTGGAGGAGATGGAATGGAAGGCTTGAGAACAAGATCTGAAGTGAGAACACCAATGTTCAAGAAGCCAAATCTCTCCTCTGAATGATGATGCACACTAGAAGTGTGAGGAACAACTATAGGAATAGAAGCACCATCGGTAGAAAAATCGGTGAAGGAATACAACCGAGATGAGTGATCCACTATCCCAGTAGCAATAATTGTTCTACTCTGCAAGTCTTTGATGATAACCGAATCAGGTGTGAACTCCACAGATCTCCCAATGCCTCCATGTGTGATCTGATAAATGGAAAGAAGGTTGTTTGTCAAATGGGGAACACACAAGACATCCTAAAAGGAGTGGTCACCAAAACTAATAGACCCCTTCCTTGTAACACTCATGTAAGTGTTGTTTCCCATAAAAATGGGAGACATATTGCAAGGCTCAAAGGAAGTGAACATAGACTGTGAAGATGCCATATGATGAGATGCTCCTGAATCTAGAAGCCATCTCCCTAATCCAATACCTAAAGAAGCACAAAGAGCATGTCCCTTCATATCTGATGAAGTATGTAAACTAGTTGTGCCCCTGTCATGCTGCTCTGAAGAAGAAGAATGAGGAGAAGAAGATGATGCAGACATCCTAGAAGGAAAATCTATTTGATGTTTTTGAAGAAGATGTTGCAGCTCATCAATGTCCTTCTTGTAACAATTATGTTTTGCATGTCCTTCCCTCTGGCAATATGCACATGTAGTCTTCTCCTTCCAAGATGATTTCCCCTTAGAAGAGGAGGATGAATCTGAGGACTCCTTCTGCTACTCATGAGGTTTGGAATCCTTTTGTTTCTATTTCTTGGCTTTTCCTGTAGAAGCCTTCTAATCTTTGGGCTCTTGTGATGCGATAAGTGCCTGTGATGAGGAAGAAGGTTTCACCGTGCCCATACTAGCTAAATTAGCTTGCTCTCGAGTGAGAGAGGAAGCAAAGTCATCAAGATATGGCATAGTGAATCTTGTACCAAGTGCATCCCTAGTGGCATAAAAGGTAGATACAAAAATTGAATAATCTGGTCCAAGCTTAGAAAGAATGGACAATATCAACTGAGAGTCTTCTTTCTGAACACCACACTATGACAACTACAATCTAAGAGACTTGAGTTTGGTGAAAAAATCCTGGATGCTATCAAAATCCCTAGGATTTAAGCTAATAAGCTCATTCTCCAACTGAAACCCTCTCATAGTATCCTGCTTCCCAAACAAAGACTCTAAAGTGGTCCAGATCTCATTGGGTGTTGTGCAAGACTCAATGTGAAAAAGAAGGTTAGAAGAAAGAGATAAACATAATGTACCATAAGATTCATCACATCTATTAAACCACTTTCTCTTTTCAGTAGCACCTGTAGGTTCAATTTCTGTACCCACAGTTACCCTGTACAACCCTTTGTGTTTCAAATGAATCTCTATTTGTTTTTTCCAACCAAAATAGTTGAATGGAGTAAGGGGTGCAATATTATGTAAATCCATGATAGAACACAACAATATATGCTTTCAAATAAAAAAACAATGCTCGCTGATCTAAAAAAAATCCCTGATTGCACGCTTTCCAAGAAAGTAACCCAAAAAATAAAGGCTGAGTTCTGATAAAAAAATTAGATACCTAGAGAAAATTCTAAAAAAATCAGGTCTGATATCTGAGAAGAGGACAGAACCAACTTTCTAATGCCTATTTTTTTCCGTAAAACGGAGCCAGGATGGAAAAGTTACACCTCCCGGAGTGAAAACAACAACTTCTGGCTTTAACAGGAGAACAAAGCATCAAAATGGAAAAATTAAAAAAAAAAACCTATACTACTGGATCCGTCGTCAAATCAGCTTTCCGGCGATATCTCTTTTTTGAAAAACAAAGATCGTACGCAAAAAATATGCCCGATTTACTGAAATTGCTCCAAATCTGCCCAACAAGCCTCCAGAGCCCTTAGGGGCTAAAAAAATTTGGCTCTTGGTCGCATGCAGGACCAGGGGGCTGGTGGTCAGGTGTAGGGCCAAAGCCCTTGGTCACTGATGTGATTGCCGCAGGGGCTTAGGCTGCTGCTAGGGGCTAGCGCTTGGTGGTCGGTTCCTTACATGACCGTGGGTTAAGCCCTTAGGAGCTGAAAGCCAGCGAGCGACGCCTGCAGGATTGACCGTCGGTGGCAGTGGTCTGCAAGTGGCTGGTGGGAGGCCGCCAAGTGGTGAAGTGGTACCTGGTGGATTTGAATGGGTGGCATGAAAAATCAAAAGATTTTTTTGAATTTTTTCCTCGATCTATGTGCTGGGGAGGCCATATGACCTCTCTAGCTAATTTTTTTTCCTTTTTTTCAACTTTCGCCGAAATCGACAAAATGAAAGGAATTTTTTGGGTTTTTGGATGCTCTGATCATGATGGTAATGTCTGTTTGGCCCAAAAATGCATAGAAAAATTGCGTATCCCCAGATCTACAAAAAAATAGTGTGGCTTCAAACCCTTGCATAGAAAAAGATGCTGTGAGAGAATATCTTCAGATCACAAACATGCAACAACACGTCTAGAGCTCTGATACCATTTAGAAGTTGAAAAACCAACTTCACAGTCCCCAAGAATCACCTACAAGCAATCACCTATCACATGCAATAGATAATCAGAACAAAATCTGTAAACCCTCAGAGCCAATATGTGCAAGCATAAACCAACATAATGATTATTGAAAGAAATTGTTTTACAAATAATACAAAAGCCTTCAAAAAGGAAATCATGCACAACCCTAATCTTATCTTGAGTAAAAAGACAACTCAACAAGATAAGGATAAGAATTAACCTAGGAAATAAAAAATGCCTAAGTAAAATTATGCTAAAGTGTAATTAAATAATTAATTACACCAACAGAATCCTTCCATTGAGACTCCTCTTGAATTTTTCCATGCTTATCAGATTACTCCTCTTGAAATGAAGAATTTGTTGTGTGAATTCTATTTGCACAATTATGTTGTGACCCAAGATCATGATTGGAATCCATAGTTGTATGTTGGGGATGTCCAATTAAGGACATTTATGTCCTGGATACAAAATGAAATTAGTTGGGGACAATAGTTTAGGGCTTATAGGAAAATAGAATCCAACACTCCCCTGCCCATTAGGGATGAATCTAGAAATCCATGAGACATTTTCAGTAATTGGCACATAATTCTTTGCAGACCAAGCTATGGCAATAGGATCTTTGCTAAGAGAGAAGCAGTTTACAGAGAATATGAGAAAATAGCATAAACCACAGGGGAATCTATAAAGGGATATTTGGCACAGAGGTGGAACAGTCTGATTGATGAATTAAAACAAGCTGAGCCTCACTCTCTACAAAACTATGCTGCAACATGTAAGAGGGTTGATAGATATATACAGATTGGACGGACACAGGGACAATTTTGTCTTTCACTAACTTTTCAACCACCTATCCTATTATGGCCTGTGCCAAATTTTAGGTATTACCAGTATGATATAGTTACAGAGAGATAGAGATGGAGCAAATTGGACAATCAACAAGGGTTTTATTGGGACCCTAATTCATGCACTGCAAGAACTGATGTAGGACAGCTGGTAGTTGCAAATTTTAGGGCATTAACTAAGCAAAAGAACAACCCTTCCTCTGTTGGAGGACCAACAAAGCCTTAGGTTGGGGGGAGTGATGAGTCCAGTTTATGACTCAATTTTGATAGAATTTATTATCCATTTTTTGTAGTTTTCATAGACTTTGATACTTGGATGTTGACCTTTTTATGATATTTCCTCAAAACCATAGACATTGGGCATAAGCTTATTTTTGTAATCCTTAATGACATTGACATGCTATATGAACTATCTATGTTAATTTTACATGTGGATTAATGAATGTTACTTTAAGATAGCTACATATATGCAATTGTTGTGCGTACTAATATTGTTATGCAGATATAATTAGAAGCCTACAAAATTGAGGAAGATTCTGCCAACTAGTCATTTGCCATCAAGGTCAACAAAGTGATCATTCAAAGGTCAATGGAGGGAAGACTATCAATGGAGGGAGATTCCTAGTTTAAATTGAAGAATTGTATCCAACTTGTAAATGGTCTTAATTATTTGTTGAGCGAATATAGGAGTTACTATTGTGCTAGATCTACGTTAAGGAAAACATGCTTGACTAGATTCCACACATGCATAACCTCCTCTCCAATTTTTATGAATTCCCTAAAGTAGTGTCCTCCTAATCTGTCGGAGTTGACTGCCTTGCTAGGTAGTTAGTTATTAGTTTTTCTTCCTATAAATAAGACTCGAATGCTCCTTCTCAGAAGGTTGATTAATCTGATGATGTACTTGCATTCTTAGTTTTTCAATAATATAGTTATGTTGCTCGATTGTACTTATGCTTTCCAATGAATAAAATGAAGTTATAAGTTTGTAAATCTGAGTTAACATTTGTTTTAAGGGATACTAATCCAAGGGGGCCCACTTGGTGAGCATTCCATCCTTTAGTTTAGTTATTACTTTCTGTTCAACAATTAGTTAAAAGTTGGCACTATTTGTTCCTACAGCCACTAGAATTCCATTCTTTGACTGTTCCTGTATCCAAAGTAGGCATAGTAGTTTCTTGTTTGTTTGCTTAGATTTTCATTTATGTTATTCATTTTAGATTAGTATAGTTGTTGGTTGATGCTCAACATTCATATTACTTCTTTCCAAGCAATTTACTTTCAACATTATGTATTTCTTAGCTATAGGATGAATATGCCTACTTTGGATTCCTAGTGCACATACTGTGCTGACCCATTTCAAGTCTAGGTCCCTGGGTTGAAAATTTAAATGCATCTTCATGATGATTGAGATGGCTATTTAGATTAGATGTCCAATATCTAAATCACAACTGTAAAGGCTTAGTTGTTAAATCATTGTAGGAGGCCAACATGTCCTATATCTCATCCCAAGCATAGGAGAGCATATAGGGACTGATTTTGACTAGGTTGCAATGCTTAAAAATAGGCCAACCTCCTTTTCACACCCAAGAAGTTTCCTTGTTTGACTTGGTATCTTCCAACTCCTTGAAGTGTGTTCCAACTAGTGATGGGGATCCTAGATCTTTGGAAGAAGTTTGAACTACCCCTAGATGTCCTTAGACCATTGTCCTTGTCATCCTCTTTGTCTTAATTACTCCATAATTCCTTCTCATATGCTTGAATGATGTCCTTGTTTGCTCATAAAGATTACCAAACTGTTCATCCTCCATCATGAATGCCCAAACTACCCTTTGCATGAAGATAGGGAATTTTTCTAACTCCCTACAATTGTCCTAACTCCTAGAAGGCATAGGATGAGAACTCCTTCCATGTATTTTCAAAAGTCTATTTATTAGCCTTAACCAATCAAGAGTAGATTTGAACATGGCGTAGAACTTACTTTTCCCATACTGGACACTTGTGAAAATCCTTTCATACTTTTAAAACACTAAAATAGGTCTTCAAGTCTAATTAGTCATTCCTTGTTTGCAAAATGCCACCTTTTGATTTGCACCCGTTCTTTAGTTACTAGATGTAGTGTAGAAAAATGTCATCCGCCCTTGTGAATTAATGAACCTAATTTATGACTTAATTTTGGAATGATTAGCATTAAAATGGACCTAATGTCATCTTGATCAAAGTGATGCAATGTGTTTTCTACATTCACATTGGATTTAGGGCCCTTTTAAGCTAAATACACCTAATTTTGCCTTAATTTAATGTTGCAAAGTGTATTTATTTGCACCTTCACATTAAGTTTTGGTCCCTCTTGCATTTATGACCTTCATATCGTCATTAATGGGCCCCTAAGACCCTATATTATGCATCCTGAAGCATATTTCAACCAAAATCTTGAGATAAACATCAAATAAACTTCTTTTTCTAACTCCCCGTGATTTTCTTTGTCTAAATTGGCTTGGTGGGACCCATATGCCACCTTGGGCATATGAGTCCCATCCAGATGGGACCTATATTCCACAAGTGGCGTATGAGTCCATTTGGGCCCTTTTTAGGGTTTTGAGCGAGAAATCAGGGTTTTAAAGTTCAAATTTTATGTATGTCGACCTCTAGGATCTAATAAACGGGATATTAGATGGATTTTCTATATAAAAAAGGTCTCAAATTATTATTTACATAAGCCTTCATGATATCAACATAAGCTATCAAGAGTTAAGCATTCCAAGACTTTACAAGAGCATCAAGAGCATTTCTAAGGCATTCAAGGGTGGATTTCTTCATCAATTGTTGCAGTAATTCAAGATCCACTATCATGTCAAGGTTATCAAGCATCAAGTATGTTGTTGAACTAGTGTTGTGATGTTGCATTCAAGATCCAAGATTAAGCATTGTTGTACACTTATTTCAAGATCTAGATCTATGTCCTTCATAACCACTTCATGTTAGATTGCTTATTTATAAGAAATCATTCAAGTTATCATTATTCATGTTTCATATCCTTATTTCATTATCTCATCATTTGGTTTAATTACCTAAAAGGGGTTTGACTAAGGCAAACCCCTATTCTCTAATAATTAACAAGTTTTTCTCTCTCTAAATGTGTGATTGCAAATCTAGGTGTCTTGGAGCTTGAAGATCCTTTGAAGATTAGGTTGTAAGGTTGAAGAACGTCATCACGTTGTCATCTTCACGAAAAGTCACCTACAAGTAACAAATCAAGGTTTTAGATATGAAAAAAACTGTGGAAGGAAGATCAGAGATTGGAGACCTGATTCATATCTTAACCCTCCAAAAAAGCTAAGTGGGACTGATACGCCGCTTGTGGCGTATGAGTCCTAGTACAGGGTTTTTTCCAGATTTTAAGAGATTCAGACTCACCACTGTCAGATTCCAATTTTGGCACAAAAACCCTAGTTTGGGACTAAATCAACCAGACTGGTGTATGAGTCCCAATGGGCATTAAGTAGCAAGTTTTGAGGGTTTTGAAGCTTGTTTTGACCTCATCCTTCTTCCAAGTGCACCTCTGTTCATTTCTAGTTTGATATTTTGTATTTCAATTTCATTTCCTAGGTCATTTAGTTAGGTTTTGCATGGTTCTTTGCAGAATTCATTCATCTCTTATCTTTCCAAGCCCTAGCTTGGTGGTGAACCCTCTCATTTAGTCTCTAATCCTACCGTAGGACACCCTATTGCAAGATCTCTTTTCCCTACTTCTTTCTTGGATTGAGATCTCTAGGGTTTCCTTGAATGAAAACTGAGGAAGATTGTTGTTCTATGTCCTGAACCATAAGCAACGAAAAAATTATTCCTTTCATTTTGGTGAACCTACATTTAGAACATCTTAATTCTGATTTGGAGTGCATTATTATCCTAGATCTAGCTTGCATTAACATTGCATTAGTTGATTTGCATCTAGGGTTTTGAAATCTTGTGTTAGTGATAGTGCATATAGGTTGCATTTTTGCATCTTGCATCATTAAATTTCATCTAAAATATGTATTTTCACTTATCCTAGACATCATTCTAACCAGAAAAAAATAACATTTACACAAAATTTGCTGAAAATAGTGCAAAAACCCTAATATGGGACTCATATGCCCCTCTGGGCGATTTAGTCCCAATACAGGTGGTTTTTCCTAGTTTCTAGGTATTCTGTAGTGACTGTTATTCAGCATTCAAACCCCTAAAAAATCCTGACTGGGACTCATACGCCCCTTTGGGCGATTTAGTCCCAGATCAGGCTTGAAATTACCTTTTGCAACATTAAAAACCTTGTTTTAGTGCTTCCTAAGCTTGCTGGTAACCTATAGTATCAGTCTAGAAAGTTTCAGGAACTTCTATTTTATGCATCTAGGTCAAAAACATCAATTTGGAATGGTCATTTTTGAAATCATTTCAGTAGCAAAAGGAATTAGATCTGAAAATGTTCACATTTTTGAAACTTTGCATAATATGGATAAAAGTACTTTTCACTTTTGCATACACAATGTTTACATTCATAAAGCTTTGCATAAGTTTGATAAAAGTGCTTTTCATTTTGGATACACATTTTTTGCATTATTAAAGTTTTGCATACATTGGATAAAAGTGTTTTTCATCTTTGGATATACATTGTTTACATTGTTGAAGCATTGCATAAGATGGTTAGAAGTACTTTTCATTCCTAGTCAAACAATGTTAGTATCTTACTTATCTAGGCATGCTAAGAAAAAGTTCATATCCCCTCCCTATTAGAATGCTTTAGCGAAAGAGAATGCAACCTTGGGCAATCATAACAATCATATCCATTCTTCTCCTAATATCTCTCCTATTTGTGAAGAAGATATTTTGAGGTTAGAAGAACCAATCAACAAGAGTTTTGAGAGTTCTTGTTGTTTCTCTCCTCCTACCTATCTTATTGGACAAGACATTGATGAACAAGATGACACAATCATAGATAATCATGACAATCACATAACACAACAAGAGACCACTGAAACTTCAACTAGTTTATATTCATCTCCCAACATCTTCCTTTCTTGTGATAATTTTTAGAAGATGAAATTGTAAATGATGAGGATATGTTGGTGTTAGATAATTGAACCTTTAAGATCTATGACAACCCTCTTTATGTTTCTTCTCCTACTTATCCTTTTTTGGAAGACATTATGGGACAAAGGAGTGAAAATTTAGACAACCATGACAATAACATTTATCTTTCTCCTAGTATCTCTCCTAGTGGTAAAGAAGATATTTTGATGTTAGAAAACATAATCTATGAAAGTCATGAGAATCTTAATTTCCCTTTTCCCCTATGAAAAACATTATTGAACAAAACAAGGGCATCATTGATAAACAAGACAATCCAACCATTGATAACTCCCTTACTTGTGATGAAGTCATTTTAGAAGAACCAACCTTTGAATGTCATGAACATCTAGTTTGTAGTTCTCCTAAAAAATCTCCTATTAGGGAAGATATCATGGTGGAATAAAATGACAACATTTTGGCTTCCTTAGATGATGGTGAAAAGATAACACTAGATTCCCCTTCATTAGAAAGACATCAAACTGAAATCGTTGAGGTTATGAATGTGCAAGTGTCTGTTAGATCTCCCTTGATTAATGGATCTCCTACATACCTTATGGGATATCCTAAGAATCTGCTAATTTTTCATCCACCCTCACAACGAGCGCAAACTCAAAAAAAACCCTAACTTATCCTTTACCCACCTATGAACAGTGTTTTGTAGCAATCGAATTATAATACCATTGCTCATACATATAACACTAGAGGCAATCCACAACCAAGATAAACACCTTCAACATCCCTCCCATTGCCTAACCCTATCCTGTTCGGTCCTCCTTGTTTTCCTTCACATAATGAAAAGGAGTACAATCTTGTTGAACAACCAAAGAATACACCTGCTAATATATCATTATGGGACCTTATTCAAGCCTCCCCTCATTATCACACCATGATTCAAAGTGATTTAAAACAAGCTCCTATGCCTTCTTTAATGCATAATCAAATGATGTAGCAGCCCAAATTCAAGCTATAGCACCGAATAACTTGGACATTACTTTCCGTCAAGATGAGTTACCTCCATTAGAAGTAAAAAAAAAATGTTGCTCTTGTGATAATAGTTGGATATAATAGAACAAGGATAAAGTGAGCCCTTGTCGATAATGACTCTACTCTTAATGTGTGTAGTGTGAAACTTTTGGATAGATGGTGTGGATAAATAAAAAATTCAACCTGACTCTTTATCCATTAAAGGATTTGACAATGTAGGAAAACAACCGCTTGGTGTGGTCACTTTGCCTATTACAGTTGGAAAGGACACATTAGAAACATCGACCCATGTTATGCCTCATGATATTTCATACAACCTTCTTTTGGGCAGACCATAGATTCATGCAATGAATGAGGTGCCTTCCACTCTTCATCATATCATGAAGTATGTCTACAAAATCCAAGTGTGCACACTTGAAGCTAACCCTAAACCCAACAGTTGTTTAAACATTGAGAAAATAAGGAAAATCCTTTGAAAACATTGACACCAACAACACAAGTAGAATGTGTGCATCAGAAAGACAAAGAAAAACACATTGAGGAAGTCACGAAGCTGTTAGAAGATGATTGGAGTTCCTTAGATTTCACATCATTCATGGGAGAATAAGAGATCATAAACAAAGAATCTGAAAGGGAAAAGAAAAAATGGTAATGTCAACACAAAATTCAGAAGACCCTTTGAAAGCATCCACTTCAACCACTTTAGAAGAAAATGTAAGTTACACAACAAACTTTGATGAAGTTGATTATGAGCAACCACCGAATCCAAAAAAAATGAAAAGCTTTATGGAAAAGGTTATGAAATTATGAAACAACTTGGGTATAGTGGAAAATGATGTGGTGCTAGAGAACAAGGTATCCATGTCCCTATAGAGCCTCACACATAAGGAACGACTAATGGTGTTGGTTATTGTCCCTCAAGAGAAACAAACAAGCCTTCGCTTAATATCAACACTATTACAAAAGATTCCTCTAAGCCAAATTTAACATTAGTGCATCCTGAACTAATAGACACTACTGGTCTTGATAATTATCCTTTGAAAGAAACAAAAGAAACAAAGAAATCCTCGCTTAACATCAATGTCATCATACAAAACATTAATTATTTGAATTTGATAGATTTTACACCCTCCCGTAAAGGGGAGTACAAAATCTTGCAATCTAAAGAGTCTTGTGTAAGTATGACATCGTGTACTACCCAATAGATTTCTTTGTCACAAAATAAAACCATATCTTCTACTTTTGATCAAGAAGGTTCTTGTTGAGACTCCTCCAATATCATTTGATATCCTTCCCTCCAAGAACACAAAAGAAATTTATTACAAGACTTCATTTTGTACATATCATAGAGTTCATGGTCATTCTACTAATGAATGTAAGGATTTGCGTAACAAAATTCAACATCTTGAAGGTTTTGGTTCTCTTCCTTGTGTTACAACACCTAATTCCTCTAATTAATATTGATTTTCACTGTAGCATGTTTCTCATCAATCATCTCGGCTCATCCTTATTCTGCACTAAGTGGGGGCAAGGGGTTAGGTAGCCTTGTCCTCATATGTCACTTTTCATTGTCTCTTTTGGCTATTTTACCACCTTTCATGTACATATAAGAGAAAGCTTGGGATGGGGACAACATGCCTTAAGTTGGCTTGCATGTGACATACTTATCCATGATGTAGTTTGATTCAGAAACATATGACTTGGAATAGGGATTTCTGAATAAGCTCTCATGTCTTCTTCTACTTTAAAGCAATTTATCACAACAATGGTGTTAGCAACCAATTTAAAGTGGGGGCATACATCAATACTCATGTTTCATTGTGCAATTTTCTTTATTCTTACAATGCATCATTTTCTTAGTGTTGTCATTGGGTTTGATTTCCTTTGAGAGCGTGACATTTCTTTAACTTTTACTCTCTTGGAGACATTAAGCATGATGTTCCCTAAGAAGAGACCTTACATGAACTAAGAAAAATCCCTTTGAACACACCTTACACTATTTTTCATTTATAAGAATTGTTATATGGCCACCTTGCATAATACACTTTGCTTGCCTATGGAGCCATTCTATTTGTTCATGGGTGTCAAGCATATGAAGATTTGCTTGCCTCATGGAGCTCGAAGTTCATTGTTTTATGACACCTTATCAAAGTTATCAGGAGGTATAGCTTTGGTATGATTAACGTATGATGAGAAGCCTAAACGTGGGCATGAATTTCTCATTATATGGTGAGAAGTTGGTATAGAGGCATGACTTTCTCAATAAGCCACCCTTTTTGGATACTCACCCAACAAAAATCCTGAAGTTTCATTGCCTCAGTGTGAGTGTGCATTTTTGGACAAATAGCTTAGATCTGATCCACATCATGCTGGAAAAATGATTAAGGCTTGATCCACCTTATTTTTTGTTTTTTTCTTTTAGTTATTGACATTGCATGTTTTTGTATCTTGTTTTGCTACATATCATACACCTTGTGTGTGTCCTTTCGTGCTTATGTTGATTTGACATAGGATCTTGGATCTTGGGGGCTTGGCCACCTCCTTTGATCTTTGTCATCCATTATCGTCCACATTGGTATGCTTAGACCCCTCTTGAATGTCTACTTTAGTGTGAGTTTTAAGCAAGTCCATCCTCTCACTAAAGTGGGGGCTAAATGTAGTGTAGAAAAATTTTGTTCACCCTTGTGAAGTAATGAACCTAATTTATGACTTAATTTTGGAATGATTAACATTAAAATGGACCTAATGTTGCCTTGATCTAAGTGTTGTAATGTGTTTTCTATTGGAGGTTGTGGTTGTGTTGCTAATATGTGGTTGTCATTGATGTCAACACTATTAGAATTAATTCATTTGAAGCTGTATATATCAAGGATATTGAGAAAATTGTAAAGGAATGAGTTGCAGGTTGTCAGTGGTAAAGTGAAGTTCAGTATGTCAGTATGTTCTATACATTGATGATCAAAGGTTGTGGACTAAAGGGTTTGTTGCTGAGTGTATCTAGTTTATCCACGTCAAGTTTTAGAGATCCGCATGAAGATTTGTCGAGTTATGAAGATTTTCATTTTGACAGTTTTTTTGTTTCTTCAGTTGGTGTTCTTGATTGAAGATGAGGCTATTTCAGTTAGTTTAGTTGTTGCAAATGCTTCTATTGTGATTTGTGATGTTTGTGGATGTTTCTAGATCATGCTCTATCTTTGTTGCACATCTACATTGATTGTTGTGCTTGTGGTTGGTGATTTTCTCTTGCGTGTTCATGTTTTTCTTGTTCTTGGCCGACATGGTATTTGTAGCTTGTTGTGGATCTTCGAGGAAAAATTAATTAAAGTGTCTTCGTGTTGGAGATTTTGCTTTAGGTCCTCACTAGGTTGTGGCTAAACTTGGTTGATTCGCATTGATAATCTTTAAATGTTTTGGGCCGACAATTATATTCATTTTATTATTTTTTTGTGGCCGACTTGTAGAGATGAAATTTCTTGCTACGGATATATAAGAGCGATTGTTTATTTGAATTCATGAAGGGAAGAGAGTGCAAGAGGGTGTGAGTGTATGCCAAAGTGTGCTTCTATGTGTGTATGTGAAAATATCATTCGAAGGCAGATCAGAGTGTGAAGAAGTGTGTAGAAGAGTGAAGAATTGTTTATGTGTTTAACTAGAACTATAATTAGGCATTAGCAAATGTTATTTTCTCAGTTCAAAATCTGGATGGTTGTAATCTGAATCTCTTTGTAAGACAGTGTGTCTTCCTTTGTAATTGAGCAATGAGCTCTAGGAAGTGTGCCTGAATGCATGTGTATTCCCCATATTTCATTTTCATTATAATTTTAACAGGGTATAATCTTGTGGACTGACCTCCACTGTGGTTTTTCCCATAATAGAGTTTCCATGTAAAAAAATCTTAGTGTTATGTCTTTCTGATGTGTTGATGATTTTTGTTTTCATGGTTAATTATCAGATCTAAGAATAAGGTTATTAAGTTGAATGAGTTTTGAATTTTTGAGACAACTGATTCAACCCCCCATTAGTTGTCTACCCTTGTGTTTCCAACAATTGGTATCAGAGTAGGTTCCTTGGAAGAAGTTTAATAACTTAAGGTGATTCAGGATGGAAAACAAGAAGGATAGTCCAAGATTTAATGGAACAAATTATTCTTCATGGAAGATTCAAATGGAGTGCCATCTGAGATGCATTGGTGAACCCTACTGGAGCATTACAAGTAATATGTATATTATTCCACCGAATGGTACTTATGCTTAGTATAATATCAGGCCTAAGGAAGCTTTGTTGAGTGCTTTGAATGATTTTGAGATGATAAATGTTATGGATTTGAAGACTGCTCATGAGATCTGGAAAAAGTTGGAAACCTTGTATGAAGGTGATGCTAATGTGAAGATTGCTAAGTTGCAGAGTTTGAAAGGGAAATATGAAAGGTTGAGAATGTTTGATGATGAGAACATTAATACTTTCATGCAAAGAGTGAATGAACTTGTGTGTGGTATTAGATATGCTAGTGGAAAGAGATGAATCTGAGATTGTTGCTAAAGTGGTTAGATCCCTGCCCGATTCTTACAAAGTTAAAGCTAGTGCTATTGAAGAGCTCAGGACTGTAACAAACATAACCAAAGATACGTTGGTAAGCTGATTGCTTTTGAGTTGAGTGAATTTGGTGATGCCCTTGCTAAGGTTGAATCTGCAATTAAGGCTACTACTTCCAGAAGAGATAAACAAAGATATGATCCAGGTGAGAGTTCATCTAGAAAGACATTCAAGTATGAGGATGAAATCAGACAGATTGAAGAAGAAAGAGAGATGGAAGAACTGGAAGCACTTATTGTCAAAAGAGTACCGAGAGGAAAAGGTAAGTATGAAAAAAAATTCCTCTTAAATGTTTTTCTTGCAATAAGATAGGTCAGTTTGCATCAAGGTGTCTGGAAAGAGCTCCTAAACAAAGACATAATAAACCTAGATTTCAGAAGAAGTGTTACTATGTTGTTGATGAAGGTGTGACAAATGATGAATTTGATAAAGGAAATAAAAGTGATGATGAATGGGTATTTATTGCTATCAAGGAAAATAATCCTGTATCTACTGAATCTACTAGTTGTACAAATGTGGAGAAAGCCCTAGCTGATCGAGTTGAAGAGAAGGATGAATGGGTGATTGATAGTGGATGTTCACATCATATGACAGGAGACAAAAGTAAGTTTGTAAGCTGGGAAATTATGATGGTGGTGTTGTGAGATTTGGTGATAATACAGCTGGCATGATCTGTGGAAGAGGATGCATTTCTCTTGATGGTAAGCATAATACTGATGATGATCTGTATGTAGAAGGCTTGAAGCATAATCTTTTGAGTGTTGGTCAGATGGTTGATAAGGGTTACAATCTTCAGTTAAAGGATGGAAAGTGCAAAATATTGAGTTCCAAAAATGAAATTGCATCAGGTACAAAAACAAAAGGTAATATCTTTCACTTAAGTGTTGCTAGTAAAAGTTGTTTGATTTCTCAAGTTGATGAAAGTTGGTTATGGAATAGGAGATTGTGTCATGTTAAATTTGATAATATTGTCAAGATAAGTTCCACTAAGGCTGTGAGAGATCTACCTAAGTTGGTGAAACCTACTAATGCAATATGCAAGGAATGTCAGTTGGGAAAGCAAACTAGGATTTCATTTTGGAGTAAAAAGCATTGTTCAAATGAATTGTTAGAGCTTGTGCATACTAATATATGTGGTCCCTCTAAGGTCAGAAGTTTACAAGGTTACAGGTATTTCATGTTACTCATTGATGATTATTATAGAATGTTATGGGTTACTTTCTTAAGGGAGAAATATGAAGCACTGGAAAAGTTCAAGATCTTTAAAGCTATGGTTGAGATAGAGACAAGTTTGAAGATTAAATGTCAGATCAGATAGAGGTGGTGAATTCACTTCTGGTGAATTTAATTCTTTCAGTGAAGAACATGGAATAAAGAGACAATCATCTACATCGTGGACCCCTCAACAAAATGAAAGGAAGAACATAACAATTGAAGATGCTGCTAGAACAATGATGCTGGAAGGAAATTTCCCTCATATCTATTGGAGAGAAGTTGTGAGTACTGATGTGTACACAGTCAACTAGGTACAAATCAAAGGTGTACTGGTAAGACCTATTTTGAGCTATGGACTGGTCAAAAGGCTACTGTTAAATACTTCAAGATATTTGGAAGCAGACGTTATATTAAGAGAGATGAATACATAGGAAAGTTTGATGCTAGGAGTGATGAAGGTATCTTTTTGGGTTATTCTACTAAAAGCAAGGCCTACTTGTGTTACAATAAAAGATTGAAGAGAATAGTTGAAAGTGCAAATGTTAAGGTTGATGAATACTTAGGTACACCATCCAGAACCTGTGGATATGACTCTGATGATTAAGATGATAGTACAAACCAAGGAAAGCAAGTTCATACTACAAATCAAGTGCAAATAAATCTAGTGAATCAAGAGAATGAAGAAGGAGAAACTAGTGGAAGCGTAGAATAGA
Source organism: Sequoia sempervirens (assembly GCA_007258455.2). Classification (NCBI taxonomy): domain Eukaryota; kingdom Viridiplantae; phylum Streptophyta; class Pinopsida; order Cupressales; family Cupressaceae; genus Sequoia; species Sequoia sempervirens. The sequence goes on from VDFB02193867.1 coordinate 182,829,994, forward strand.
GAACACAAGAACCTAAAGTTGAAGAACATCCTAAGAAGACTCTGAGGTATGTAAGACTGAATCATTCAAAAGATCAAATTATAGGTGATAAGAACAAAGGTGTCCAGACTAGGAGAAACATTGCAGAAGAGTATTTCTTGATTTCAAAGATTGAGCCTACTAGTGTGAATGAAGCATGTAAAGATAAGCATTGGGTTGAAGCAATGAAAGAAGAGTTAAAATAGATTGAAAAGAATGATACATGGATTCTTGTTCCTAGACCTAAGGACAAGAATTCCATTGGAACTAAATGGGTCTTTAAAAACAAACTGAATGAGCAAGCTCAAGTGGTTAGAAACAAAACAAGACTGGTATGTAAAGGATATTCACAGATGGAAGGAATTGATTTTGAAGAGACCTTTGCCCCTGTTGCTAGAATTGAAGTTGTAAGATTATTTCTTGCCTATGCTACTCACAAGAACTACAAAGTTTATCAGATCGATGTCAAATAAGCTTTTCTAAATGGCGAATTGGAAGAAGAAGTGTATGTTGACAAACCTGATGGATTCTAGTTGACTAATAAGGAAGATATGGTGTGTCAGTTGAAGAAAGCATTGTATGGACTTAAGCAAGCCCCTAGAGCATGATATGCAAGATTAGACAAGTATTTGTTGAAGCTTGGATTTAACAAAGGTACTGTTGATAGTAATCTGTATTTCAAGATTGATCATAATAAAGATTTGATTGTTGAAGTCTTTGTTGATGATATCATTTTTGGAGGAGATGATGGTTTGTGCATGAAGTTTGCTAATGAGATGCAGAATGAATTTGAGATGTCTATGATTGGTGAGATGAAATTCTTTTTGGGATTGCAAATTACTCCGTTAGATAAAGGGATTTTTATATCTCAGTCCAAGTATGTGAAGGAATTGCTAAAGAAGTTCGGTATGGAAGATTCAAAGCCAGTTGGTACACCCATGGTGACCGGATGCAAGTTGACAATAGAAGATGATTCTTCGAAGGAAAATCAGACAAGATACAAATCAATGATTGGTGGATTGCTGTACTTAACTCAAACTAGACCTGATATCATGAATGTTGTATGTATTGTTGCAAGATTTCAAGCTGATCCGAAGGAATCTCATGTGACTGCTGTGAAGAGAATTTTTAGATAGTTGAAGGGAATTATTGATCTTGGCCTATAGTATCCTAAAGATGATGATCTTACCTTGAGTGCCTTTACTGATGTTGATTGGGTAGGAGATGTGAATGAAAGAAAAAGTATTAGTGGTGGAGCATTTTTCTTGGGTAAGAAGGTAATTTCATGGTTAAGCAAGAAGCAAAATACCATTTCCTTGTCTACTGTAGAGGCCGAATACATTGCTACTGCTAACAATTGTACTCAAGTATTATGGATGAAGCAGATGTTGAAGGATATCAGAATTGTATATGATGAGCCTATTGCTATATTATGTGATAATTCAAGTGCTATTAACATTTCCAAGAATCCGGTGATGCATTAAAAAACAAAGCATATATCTATCATGTTTCACTTTTTGAGGGAGAAGGTAAGTGAAAAGGAAGTCAGATTGGAGTATGTGCCTACTAAGGAGTAGATTGCAAATATCTTTACCAAGCCATTTCCTAAGGATACTTTTGAGTATCTTAGAGGGAAGTTAGGGGTGATTACCTTGATGAGCCTAGTTTTTGGCCTAATTTTGGGTAGAATCTATAGTTTATTTCCTCGCAGTTGTCATGGACTTTGATGTTAAATGTTGATATTTTCATAATGTTTCTCTCAAACCATAGACATTGGGAATCTCTGCAAGTTTTAATGACATTGGCATATTATGTGGATTATCTATATTGATTTTGCATGTGGTTAATGAATGTTCCTTAAGATGGTTATAGATGTGCAGTTATTGTGCATACTGTCATTGCCATGCAGATTTAATTCAAGGATGCTAAGTTGAGGAAGGCGCCGCTAGCTGGACATGCACCATAACACCCAGCAAAGGAATCACTCAAGGTCAAAGGAGGTCGACGAAAGAAGATTCCTCATGCAACTGAATGTAACCACCTTGTAGTAGACTTTAATGATTGAGCAAATGCGAGCATTACTGCTGTGCTAAATCTGCATTTCGACCTGCATGTCTAACCAGATTCCATGCACGCGTAATTGCCGCCACTCCATTTTCTCTATTTTCCCTAAATGGTGTCCTCCCATTCATGGAGTTGACTGCCTTTTTTAGATGATAGTATAAATAAAGATCTGATGCTCCTTCCTCAAGGGGTTGCACGATTTGATATTGTATTTGCACTCTCAAGTTTTCAGTAATATAGATACATTACTCTTTTGTAATCATGATTTACAATGAATAAAGTAAAGTTTTGAGTTCGAGCATCTAAGTTCTCATTAGTTTTAGAGGATACTTATCCAAGGGGCCCCACTTGGTGAGTAACCCATCTTCTTAGTTTAGTATTACTTGTTGTTTAGTAATTAGTTAGAAATCTGGCACTGACTATTCTTGCAGCCACTAGAATTTCATTTTGTGACTGTTCTTACAGCCAAAGCAGACAAAGTAGTGCCCTATTTGTTGCTTAGATTTTCATTACTGTTCTGCATTTTAGTTTGATGTAGTTGTTGATTGATAAGTGGTATTTATGGTATTTTCTTCTAAGCAATTTACTTTAGTATTGTGAGTTCCTTAGCTGTAGAATGAAATGGCTATTTTGAGTTCCTAGTGCACATATTGTGTTGACCCATTTCAAGTTCACGTCCCTGGGTTGACAAGTTAAATGCACCTTCATGATGATTGAAATAGCTATTCAGGTTAGATGTCCAATATTTGAATCATGGTTGTAAGGGATTATTTATTAAATCATTGTAGGAGGCCAACATTTTTGGCGTCGTTATTGGGGATGGTGTCAAACTAGGGAGTCTTTTGAAGTCATTGGTAGTTTCTCTTGCTGTAATGTTTCTAGAAGTTGTTCTTAGTATATCCTCATTTAGGAAGTAATCATGAGCCCCCTTATTCTTTACCAATTCTTTGTGTGAGCTAGAAGATAGTGAGTGATATTGCATACATAGAGGAAGGAGAAGGGATGCTTATGGAAGATTCTTTCCTAACAATCCTAATCCATTCCAGCTAGTTGAATATTAGAACCTACCAAGAGAAGAAGAAGAAGATCCACACCCCTTTGTTGATACATTTCCTGATCTGACTATCTCTGAAGTTTCCTCTAAAGACTAAAATTAGCTTGAGAACCCCTTTGCTTTAGAACCACATCAAGCAGGCATGGGTGATGCAAATAGGAACAGACCTAACTGACCAGTTTTTCCTTTCCCCATTTCCCATCAGAATGAAGTTGACAACATCAAGAACATTCCTATTTCAACACTCCCCAAGTTTTATGGACTTGTCACAAAAGATCTTGATACATTTTTATTTGAGTTTGATATACTCTGCAGGAGTTATGATTATACTACTGATGCCCATAGGCTTAAGCTATTTCCTACCACTCTAAAAGAGGTTGCATTAAGATGGTTCATGAGCCTAGGCAGAGATATTGTTGAAACTTGGGAAGACATGAAGATAAAATTCCTTGAGAAATACAAGGAATATTGTAGGGGCAGCGACATGAGAGGAGGTGAAATTTTCAGGATGCAACAAAAGGAAGATGAGAGCCTGGAAGATTACATTGCAAGGTTTCTATTTTTCTTACAAAAATCTCCACACCATACACTTAATGAAGACTCACAAAAGTTGCTTTTCCTGAAAGGAATCAATGATAGTTGCACTGATGCTTTGGACCTCATGGGAGGAGGAGATATCTCCCAAGTTCCTTGGGAGGATATCAAGAAAATATGCCAGAATTACTCTAGGGAAGCTTCAAAGAAGGGGAGAGCTTACCAATCTTCCATGGGTAAGTCAACCATCGGTGGAGTTTCAAGAATGAATATTACTCATTTGTTGGTAGACTTCAAGCAATACATTATAAATAATCTAGCTACTCAACTAGATACACTTCAGGCCAAGAAGAAGCAAGATGAGGTAGAGACAATGTTGACAACATCTTTCCCCCACTACAGACAAAAGAAGAGGGACTGCAGATGCAAGATGGTAGCTAACCTTGAAAGCAAGTAGATTCCACCTGAGTTCAAGCCAATCCAAATTGAAGACCAAGTCAACTATGTTGCAAAAAGGAAGCCTTGGGCTCCAAGACAAGGTATTCCATCGGATCCACTATCTTATGTTGCACCATATTTTAATTCCTATTCATTTGGTAACCAATGGAAGCCCCCATATCCATCCAGTTATGGAGGATATCCACCACAACCTTGGAGTAACCCTTTGAAGGCTTGGCCCAATCATCAAAGGTCTCCACCCCAGTGGCAACAGCCTCAAGGGAATTAACAATAATTTCAAGGGAATTAGCAGCAAACAAATCAATGGAGAGGACAACAATGGCCTACCTAGAAAACTAGTTACATGCAGCCACCTTCTCAGCCCTAGCAGTCTACTATAATGCCTCCACCTGCTAATCCAAGCTCAAATGCACCTAAACTTACTCAGCTACCAGCTCATCCCGCACCCAATGCAAATAACAAACCACAACAACAACCTGCATACTTTGTTGATTCAAACCAATTCCCTGCATATGCTGTGAGTGTAAGTGACATCCACTTGCATTCAAGAACTACTCTACCAGCCCCTTCCAAGCCCATTATCATTGAGCTTCCTATGGAAGAGGAAGAGGAACCTCTGAATAGTCCCATTCAACCAAGTGTACCTTAAAATACTAAACCAGTCCTAACCAAGCAGACTAAACAAGAACCACCATTTCCTTAGAGATTGGAAGTTGCCAAGAAGAAGGAAGAAAAGGAGGATACAACTTTTGATATCTTGGATTAGCTAAAGTACATATGTGTCTAGATACCTCTATTTCAGGCCATAAAAGATGTTCAAATATACGACAAGGCAATCAAGGAAGCATGCCTCAAGAAGCCAAGTAGGAAAAAGAAGGACCCAACTACAGTTCATGTGGTGGGACAACTAGCTGACATCATGCTTGGAAAAGTGACTATCCCTAAGTATAATGACCCAGGTAGTCCTGTGGTAGCAGTTGTTATAAAGGGGGTCCAAGTAAAGAATTATTTGATTGATTTAGGGGCAACAATAAATGTAATGACCAAAGACATCCTGCATCAACTAAATGTTGCAAGCATGAGATCTACTCCTACTATCCTGCAGCTTGTTGATAGCTCTACTGTTAAGCCTGATGGTGTAGTGGAGGATCTTGTGGTAGTTTTAGACTCCTGGGATTACCCAACAGACTTTATGATTCTTTCTCCTAAAGCTACACTAGGCGGGTATCCCATTATTCTTGGAAGGCCTTGGTTAGAAACTATAGATGCATACATTGGATGTCTGTCAGGTGACATGACCATTTTAGATGGGAGGAGCATGAAAATGTTTGTTCTTTATGCTCTTGCTTAGTCATCTCATGATGAAGATAATCTTGTATGGCCACATGTTGGTGAAGAGGCTGAGGAAGTTAATTTTGTGGCACAACTTATGATGCTAGGAAAAAGCTCTTTCATGCAGCTCCAATATGAGGATGAAGTATTGGATAACATCATTTAGAACCATTATGAAGTGGAGGAAGCATCATCTTCTTATTCTACTACTCCAGTCAAGATACTTCTGCCTGCTCTTCGTGTAGCCATTGTTCTTGCAAACGTTCTTCCTGCAACCACTCTTCTTGCAGCCAAACTTCCTGCACTAACAGGTATGTCCCATACATTGCTTCCATATGAACTAAATGTACTATGTGTTAATGAACTAGCCATGATAGAGTTAACCACACAAGTACAAGTGTCAGAAGGAAAATATTTGAATGTTAATAGTAAATTAAGTGGGGAACAACAACTGTTATTGGAAAACTTATTAAGGACCCATCAGCATGCATTTGTGTGGGATTATCATGATATGAAGGGATTGAACCCTAAAATTTGTACACACATAATTTACATCAGAGATGATTGTACCCCAGTAAGATAGCCACAAAGAAGAATTAACCTTGTACTAAGAGAAATTGTAAAAGGGGAACTACATAAATTACTAGATGCAGGATTTATCTATCCCATTTCAGATAGTCAATGGTTGTCTCCATTAGTGATTGTGCCCAAGAAAGGAGGGAAATGGCGAGTTTGTGTTGCTTATATTGAACTAATGCTGCCACCAAGAAGGACCACTTTCCCTTACCCTTCATTGATCAAATTTTGGACACACTTGCAGGAAAGCAATAATTTTCTTTTCTAGATGGATTCAACGGCTACAACCAGATCCAAATTGCACCAGAGGACTAGGGGAAGACCACATTTACATGTCCATGGGGGACCTATGCCTATTTGATACTCCCATTTGGCTTATGCAATGCACCTGCAAATTTTTAGAGGGCAATCATTAGCATATTCTCAAACATTTCTTATGATTGCATGAAAATTTATATGAATGACTTTACCACTTATGGTGTTGATTTTAATCAAACGTTGGAAAATCTCAGGAGAGTCCTACAGATATGTGAAGATCAAAACTTATCCTTAAATAGTGAAAAGTGCTTCATGATGATGTAGGAAGGTGTAGTTCTTGGCCACTACATCTCCCACAAGGGAATTCAAGTAGATCCTGCAAAGATTGAGGTAATTACAAATCTGCCCACACCTGCAAAACATAAGGATGTTAGGAGTTACTTGGGTCATGCAGGATATTATAGGCATTTCATCAAGGATTTTAGCAAGGTAGCAACACCATTGTATACTCTTCTCACTAAAGATGTTGAATTTCAATGGATTGAAGCTTGTGACAAACCATTTTCTGACTTGAAGGAAACTTTGACTCATGCTCCTATACTTAAAGGACCTAATTGGGAACTTCCTTTCCACATCCATACTGATGCATCGGATTATGTCATAGGAGCAGTCTTAGGATAGAAAGAAGGATCTATTGAAAATTCCATTTACTTTGTCAGCAAAAAATTACAAGGAGTTGAATTCAATTATACAGTGACAGAGAAAGAAATGTTGGTAGTAATCTATGCACTAAACAAATTCAGAAATTACATAACAGGCTACCAAATATTTGTGCACACTGATCATGCAGCCATTAGATATCTCATGAATAAACCTTTGATCATAGGTAGATTGGCAAGATGGTTATTGTTGATGCAGGAGTTTGATATAACCATTGTGGATAAGCCAGGGAAAGCCAATGTTGTTGTAGCTTTCCTTTCAAGGATGACTACATTAGAAGACAATCAACCCATAGATGACTCTTTCCCTAATGAGCATCTATTCTCCCTCAATATACAAACACCTTGGTATGACATAGCCAATTATTTGGTCACAGGTAGAGTTCCTTCTCACTTCTCTCCAAAAGAGAAAAGGGCACTCATTGAAAAATATTTTCTTTTCTCTTAGATTGTTGGATGTTTGTTTTATACTGGACCAGACCATGTCATGAGGAGATGTGTGAGAGAAGATGAGACATATGACATTTTTCATGCATGTCACAATGAACCATGTGGAGGACACTTTGCAGCCAAGAGGACAACAATAAAGATTTTGAACACAGGATATTACTGGCCGACACTCCACAAGGATGCAGGAAGGTATACCAAAAAATGTGATAAATGTCAAAGAATGGGAAAACCAACCAGATCTGATGAGGTGCCACTTTTCCCTTAGATAGTAATCACCCCCTTTGACAAATGGGGATTTGATTTTGTGGGACCCATTGACCCTCCATCAAATGGTAAGTCTTATATATTGGTATGCACTGATTATGTGACAAAGTGGGTAGAAGTTAAGGCCATGAAGCATGCAAGAGATAACAAGGTTGCATAATTTCTTTATGAGGATATTTTCATAAGATATGGAGTCCCAAGAGAGATAGTGATTGATCAAGGGGCTCAATTCACATCAACCCTTGTTGCAACACTATTTAATGAGTACAACATAAGGCACGAGAAGTCTACTCCTTATCACCCCCAGGCTAATGGCTAAGTTGAGGTGACCAACAGAGAAATTGAAGCTATTCTGACCAAAACGGTAGCTATTCATAGAAAGGATTAGGCAAACAGAGTACCAGAAGTTGTTTGGGCCTATAGGACAACCTGGAAAACAACTTCAAGCTTCAATCCATTTGAGTTGCTATATGGAAAGACAGCCATGATGCCCATTGAATTTGAATATAAGACTCTTTGGACTGCAGTAGATTTGGGGATGGATATTTCTGAGGCACAAAAAGAAAGAATCATGCAACTAAATGCTTTGGATGAGATAAGAAGAGAAAACCTGTAGCATACATAGGTAGTGCAAAATCAAAGAATCAAGTGGCATGACAAATTTATCAAGGACAAGAAATTCCAACTAGGAGATTAAGCCCCGCTCTATGACTCAAGATATCAGGACAATGCAGGAAAATTGCAAACAAGGTGGCTAGGACCATATGAAGTTGTTGAGGTCTTTCCTAATGGATTTGTTCAACTTACTACCATTGACCCTGTTAGATTCAAGTTACTTGTCAATGGTCATCGCCTCCGATTATATCACAAGCCAACTTCCAAAGATGAATTCCCGCAACAATTCACCCAACATTCAACACCTGATCTTCCTGTAGTCGAAGGAAGTGGACCTAATGTCCCTCCTTCTGGCTAATTAAGGTACGTACTTCTCATAATAAAGACTTCCTCTTATGTGGAAGTCTATTTATTCACCCATCCGCCCATTCACCCATCCATCACCACCTTTCTCTCTCTTCCATCACTTTACTCCACCTCATGTCATTCCACTTCATTTTCATTAATTGCTCAATTTATTCCATAAACGGTGAACAATACTTTCTCCACAATCTTTGCAACAAATCCTACACACATTCAAGTATGTGCACATTAATTGCTATCTTTTAATCATCTTTTAAGTGCATTCATTTAATCACTGTACGTTAGTGTAGACATTCACATAACATGTCATTACTCCCTGTCAAATCACCACTCCCATCTCACATGTGTGGACACATGTCCAAATTTAGGTTGGGGGGAAATAAAAAGATGCAAATATATTTCCCATGTGTCAATTTATGCTAGGCTACGTCAGAAAATTTAAAATGAGCTGATTTGAAATCTGAGTGAGAGGACGGCTTGCATGTGTGAAGTGACATTAACTGCAACTGACATTTCTTCCCATCATAATTCTCCTTTATAACTCATTTTCTTTCCATTATTGACTCTGTCATAATCTTGAGTTGCAAGCAAAAAGGTAAAACAAAAGAAAGGGAAATTCAGTCAATATTGGCATTGGAAATTTAGCAGGTATTGTAGGAAGGTGAACTTGATTTTCAGACAAAATTGTAGGAAATAAATTGTAGAGCATTTGTTTGATTATAGACAATGAGAGGTGGGTTAATTCAAAATTAAACCAAGGTGCATGATGTTTTATTTCAGGATGCACAATGCCTGGCCGAATTTAGAAACTGTGGATGGTTAGATTACTTCCTGAAGCTAGATGGCTTTGATGAAAGCATTTCCCTTGAATTCACCTAGATATTTTCTAAAGGAAAAACTATAGTAAAAGGGTTGGAAGTTGTGGCAACTGAGGAAAGAATTACAAAGGTCATAGGGTTACCTACTGATGGTGAAAATTAACCTACTTCTAGAGATGCCAGATCAGCTAGGGACGAATTTACAGAGTCGAAAGACCCCCCATTGAGCATAGATAAGCAGGATGCAAAGAGAATGTCTCTGCCTGAGCCATGGAAGTAGATAGCCATTTATGTTATCAAATACATCACCTGTGAGGGTCGCCAGTTGAATTTGCATTTTGTGCACTTCAATCTTTTGAATCACATGAGGCACGGAAGGAGGATGAATGTGCCTAATGTGCTATACAATCTTCTTTCAATCATGGCGGCTGAGACCCAAAAAGGTAGGGATAATTATGTTTCCCACCATTGTCTGATTAAATTTCTAATTGAGAAGTCTTTGCATAATGTATTTGGAATGACCTAGGAAGAATTTATAAATGTTGATCAAATTAGACCTGAGTACTTGCAACCTAGGGATTTACCTCAACCCTGTAGGTCTAGTAGGAGATTGAGCATGGCTGAAGCCACTCTTGGTGCTTCAACCTCGGGCGTAGGCTCTAGTGTGAATCCTCTTGCAACAGAAGAAACCATAGACATTAGTTCTTCTGGAATAAAGAAATCAAAAAAATAAAGCTTTTCATTAGATTTTTATGATGATGTTCCACTTGAAACCCTGATGAAAATAGGTCACAATAGAGAGAAGTAAAAATGAGAAAAGGGAAGGCTAAAACACAACTTGTAGAAAGAAAGGCACCAAGTTCTAAGAAGAGGAATTTTGACACTGTCCTTCCTACAGCCAAAGAAAAATGTGAGAGACCTCCCAGGAAATCAAGGCTAGCTAGGCCAGCGTTTGGTATGCCTCCACAGGAAAGCCCTAAGCCTGGTGAGACATCACATGAGGACCCTAAATCTCCAATGAGGCAGGAGAATGTTGAAGAAGAAGACATATTTGGGAGAGCAACAAATATAACATTGGATGATCTTGTTAACATTGCAGAAGAGTTTGAGGAAAATAAGGATTTCCTGAAGCATGAGCAAGAAGTCTTGCAACAACAACCAAAACTAGAGCAGGAGTTCCTACAGCCACAACAAAAACAAGAATGAGAGTCCTGCAACAACAACTAGAACGAGAGCAGGAGTTCCTGCAACCATAACAAAAACAAAAACAAGAGCCCCTACAACAAGAAGTGGGAGAAGAAACAGTACCCCTGTAGCTAGAAACAACTAGACAACCTGAGTCCATGCAGATAGTGCTATATGAGGAGCCACCATTGACAAAAATATTGGTAGGAATTCATAATCCTCCTGATTTTATAGTACATATGACAATTTTGAATTTATGGAAAGAAATACAAAGGAGAGAGGAAGAATGGAAAAAGGAAAAAAAAAAATTGAAAAAGTAAATTCAAAAGAGGGATGAGGAGATTGAAGATAAGGATGCATAAATTTCCACCCTAAAGCAGAGGGTGGATGATATGGAAACCTTGGTACCACATATTTTGGAATGTAAGACCCCTCCAAGGGTCTATGCTCTGCACCTGAAAGAGAAATATCTCTCTTTTAAGTAATTGGAGTCTAACATCCCTCTGCCCATTAGGGCTAAATCAAGCAACCCAAGGGATATTTATAGAGAATGGAACAAAATGCTTCTCAGACATAGTTATGGCAACAAGATTATGCCTTGGATTGAGGCAATTTATAGTGAGTATGAGGTAAAGGCAACAACAAAGGAGGAAACTATGAGAAGATTCCTATTAGAAAGATGGAATAACCTAACTTATGAGCTAAAGCAGGCTGAACCTCATTCCATCCACAATTATGCTGCAACACTAAAAATGATTGATATGTATATTCAAATTGGGAGAACAAAGGGGCGATTTTGGCTTCCCCTAACTTTCCAGCCACCCATTTTCATGTGGCCTGTGCCAAATTTCAAATTCTACCAGTATGACATTGTTGTAGAAAAGCAAAGATGGAAAAATTTTGATAAATTAGGAGGATTCTATTGGGATCCTGATTCACGCACAACAACCACTGATGTTGGACAATTATCAATTACAAATTTTAGAACTTTGACCAAGCATAAGAACAACCCTTCCCCTGCTGGAGGACCAACAAAACGTTAGGTTGGGGGAGTGATGAACCTAGTTTTTGGTCCAATTGTAGGTAGAATCTATAGTTTATTTGTTGGCAATTATCATGGACTTTGATGTTAAATGTTGATATTTTCATAATATTTCCCTCAAACCATAGACATTGGGCATCTCTGCAAGTTTTAATGACATTGACATATTATGTGGATTATCTATATTGATTTTGCATGTGGTTAATGAATGTTCCTTAAGGTGGTTATAGATGTGCAATTATTGTGCATACTCACATTGCCATGTAGATTTAATTCAAGGATGCTAAGTTGAGGAAGGCGCCGCCAGTTGGGCATACACCATAACGTCCAACAAATGAATCACTCAAAGTCAAAGGTGGTTGATGGCAAAAGATTCCTCATGCAACCAAATGTAATTGCCTTGTAGTGGAATTTAATGATTGAGCAAACGCGAGCGTTACTGCTGTGCTAAATCTGCATTTGGACCTGCATGTCTGACCATATTCCATGCACATGTAACTGTTGCCACTCCACTTTCTTTGTTTTCCCTAAAAGGCATCCTCCCAGTCATGGAGTTGACTGCCTTGTTTAGATGATAGTATAAATAAATATCGGATGCTCCTTCCTCAAGGGGTTGCACAATTTGATATTGTACTTGCACTCTCAATTTTTCAGTAATACAGATACATTACTCTTTTGTACTCATGATTTATAGTGAATAAAATACAGTTATGAGTTTGAGCATCTGGGTTCTCATTAGTTTTAGAAGATACTTATCCAAGGGGCCCCACTTGGTGAGTAATCTATCTTATTAGTTTAGTATTACTTGTTGTTTAGTAATTAGTTAGATATCTGGTACTGACTGTTCCTGTAGCCACTAGAATTTCATTCTGTGACTGTTCCTGCAGCTAAAGCAGACAGAGTAGTGCCATGTTTGTTGTTTAGAATTTCATTACTGTTCTACATTTTAGTTTGATGTAGTTGTTGATTGATGAGTGGTATTTATGGTATTCTCTTCTAAGCAATTTACTTTTAGTATCGTGAGTTCCTTAGTTGTAGAATGAAATGGATACTTTGAGTTCCTAGTGCACATACTGTATTGACCCATTTCAAGTTCATGTCCCTAGGTTGACAAGTTAAATGCACCTTCATGATGATTGAAATAGCTATTCAGGTTAGATGTCCAATCTTTGAATCATGGTTGTAAGGGATTAGTTATTAAATCATTGTAGGAGGCCAACATACCCCTCCTAATCAGAACTAAGGATGCATTGATTTGCATTAGTCTGTGTATTTCATAGTCATATCTTGTTTCAAATTGATGTTATGGTGGCTACTACTCAGGTGGAGTAGTTAGATGGTTCAAAGCTTAGAGATCTTTGTCATTGCTGTCAAAGGGGGAGAAGAGTCATGTGAAAAAATGGTGATTATCTAGGGAGAAGAGCCTTGTGGGGAGAAGATTATGTGAAAGTGTTGAGGAGAAAATGAGTCAAATCCTAAGGGGGAGTAAGTGTCAAGAGTTAGTTGCGTTGATGGTGTTTTTCACATCATGTGTTTCCATCAATGTCAAAGGGGGAGATTTTTGGATGTTGTGGTTGTCATTGATGTCAACACTATTAGCATTAATTCATTTGAAGCGGTATATGTTGAGGATATTGAGAAAATTGTAAAGGAATGAATTGTAGGTTGTCAGTGGTAAAGTGAAGTTTAGTATGTCGATATGTTCTGTACGTTGATGATAAGAGGTTGTGGACTAAAGGGTTTTTCGCTGAGTGTATCTAGTTTATCCATGTCAATTTTTAGAGATCCGTAAGAAGATTTGATTTAGTTATGAAGATCTTCATTCTGACAATTTTTTTGTTTTTTCAGTTGGTGTTCCTGATTGAAGATGAGGCTATTTTAGTTAGTTCAATTGTTGCAGAGGCTTCTCTTGTGATTTTTGATGCTTGTATATGTTTCTAGATCATGCTCTATCTTTTTTTCATGTCTGCATTGATCATTGTGCTCGTGGTTGGCAATTTTCTCTTGTGTGTTCATATTTTTCTTGTTCTTGGCCGACATGGTGTTTGTAGCGTGTTGTGGATCTTCGAGGAGAAATTAATTGAAGTTTCTTCGTGTTAGAGATGTTTTAGGTCCTCACTGAGTTGTGGCCGACCTTGGTTGATTCGCATTGATAATATTTAAATGTTTTGGGCCGACAATTATATTCATTTTATTATTTCTTTGTGGCCAACTTGTCGATATGAAATTTCTTGTTGCGGATATATAAGAGCGATTGTTTATTCGAATTCATGGAGGGAAGAGAGTGCAAGAGGGTGCCAGTGTATGCTAGAGTGTGCTTCTATGTGTGTATGTGCGAATATCATTTGAAGGCAGAGCAAAGTGTGAAGAAATGTGTAGAAGAGTGAAGAATTGTTTATGTGCTTAACTGGAACTGTAATCAGGCATTAGCAGATGCTATTTTCTCAGTTCAAAATCTGAATGGTTGTAATCTGAATCTCTTTGTAAGACAGTGTGTCTTCATTTGTAATTGAGTAGTGACCTCTAGGCAGTGTGCCTGAATGCATGTGCATTTCCCATATTACATTTTAGTTATACTTTTAACAGAGTATAATCTTGTGGACTGACCTCCACCGTGGTTTTTCCCCTAACAGAGTTTCCACGTAAAAAAATCTTGGTGTTATGTGTGTTTATGATGTGTTGATGATTTATGTTTTCATGGTTAATTATCAGATCTGAGAATAAGGTTATTAAGTTGAATAAGTTTTGAATTTCTAAGACAACTGATTCACCTTCCCTCTTAGTTGTCTGCCCTTGTGTTGCCAATATTTTCTACATTCACATTGGATTTAGGGCCCTTTTAAGCTAAATACACCTAATTTTTCCTTAATTTAATGTTGTAAAGTGTATTTATTTGCACCTTCACATTAAGTTTTTGGCCCTCTTCCATTTATGACCTTCATATCATCATTAATGGACCCCTAAGACCATATATTATGCATCCCAAGGGATATTTCAACCAAAATCCCAACATAGACATCAAGTAAACTTCATTTTCTAACTCCCCAAGATTTTCTTTATCTAAAAAGGCCTGGTGGGACCCATACGCCACCTTGGGCATATGATTCTCATCTAGATGGGACCTATACACCAGAAGTGGTGTATGAGTCCCATTTGGACCCTTTTTAGGGTTTTGAGTGAGAAATCAAGGTTTTAAAGTTCAAATTTCATGTATGTCGGTGTAGAAGAGGGGGATTCGCTACTCACAAGTTCTCTTCATTCAAAGAGCCTCATGGAGTGAACTACCCTAATCTACCTCAGGAACAACACAAAAGTTCTAGAATAAAAAAGAGTGGGTCACAAAGATTTTCTGGACAAACTGTCAAACTCTCGGCCAAAGGACGTTAGCATAGGAAACGAACGACAGCGTGGTGTGCTTGCATCTCAGAGGTGCATTGACATCTCATACGGACCATAGAATGAGTTTATCATAGAAAATGCCTAGATGAATACTTCTACTCCGATTATTGAGAATTTTACAGAATGCGATAAAGTAATAGAAAGTGATAGAAATGAAAATAAAGCAAGGTAAATGATAAAGAGGAGAAAGAAAAGAAAGAAGATTCTCACAACTGCGCAAGTGATGAAGCCTCCAGCAAGTGAATGTCTCCAATACTTGTGCCTATAAAATCTGGAGAAAGTGTTGGGGCTGTATAGGGGTTTGCCTCAGTTAAACCCCTGTTTTGGTGTTCCCACCTCCACGGACAACCAAGAAGATAGAGAGAGATGAACCAAAATGGAGAAAAGCGTGTGGTGAAATCAAAACCCTCTTAGGAGTAGAACGCGCACCACCAAATAAGTGTGTGATAAAAGAAAACCCCGCTTAAGGAGGAGAACCCATATCACAAAAGAGGTGAGAAAAGCAATCCTTGCTCAAGGAGGAGAACCCGTATCATGAAGTATGCAAATAGTAGGGGATATGGAATCCCAGGATACTCACAAGTGCAAAGCAAAGGAGATGGAGCTACAAAGAATGTTGTAAAGAGAGCTTGAAGCTACTACAAAAAGTTGTATGAAGCTGTGTAAGCAAGTGATGGAGTGAGGCTAAAAGCTAGAATGAAGCAAGAAATGTGGAAGCAAGACTTGGAAGAAGTTAGAAGTTGCAAATGGATGGAAATAATGGATTAAAAAGGAAGAAAAGAAGCTTCTCGGGCGGTTACAGGGAATCTCGAACCTTTTCCACTGACAAACATAGCTAACAAGTGGAAAAAATGCTCAGAAACAGTCATCTAAGCATTGACACGTCGCAAGATGCTAGCGCGGCACACGAACTTCTGTGCGGCATGCTAGTTTCCAGACATGTTACACTACAAAACAACACAGAAAAAAATGAAGTTCAACAAGAAGTTAACACATGAGGGTGGTTGTTAAAAAGGGGTGTTGGAGCATCTTGAGAGGGAAAAAGGCTGATGCAGGGGCTAAAATGAGCCTACTCAAGATGCTAAGGGAATGGACACTAAAGCGGGTGCAAGAATGTATGTGAAATTGCAGGGGGTGCAATTTTACAATCATACATTTTGTCCCCACTTTAGTGGGCATATGAATCTACATTAATATGCATGCTAAAGGTAATCTACTAAACATAAATAACATCATATGCCAAAAGGATACTATAGAGGAATCAAATAAATCTTTGAACTATGGAAGCATGCCTTAAGGTTGAAGACTTGCCAAACAAATGTGTTAGACCTGCACCAGACAACAATGTTAGAACACAAAAAACTAAAAGATTCGAGTCAACAGAGTAAAGAGACCTCGATGTAGAAGGTTGTCTCAGTACTATGCTTCATCCCCAAATTACATAGAAGAATACTAAGAAGTTAAGAGAGAAGGAGCATATACTCAGGATAGAGAAGATGTAGATCTTCGATCCGGTATATACAATTGAGAATAAAAAGATAGAAATGAATGCAAGAGTGATAAAAGCAATCTCCACTCAAGGAGGAAAACTCATATCACCAAGGATAGGTGATAAAAGCAATCCCCGCTCAAGGAGGAAAACCTGTATCACCAAAGACAGGTGATAAAAGCAATCCCCGCTCAAGGAGGAAGCCCATATCACCAGAGATAGGATGTAAAGGAGCTCTTCAAGTTCTCAGTCTTGTAGAGAGGTATCCCAAAGATCTCTCGCATGGAGGAAACCTTAGAAAGTGGACTCCATAGAGTCAGAAAGTGGCCACGTAGGCAAGTAAGCAGACAATCACGTAGACCATTTACAGACTAGAAGGCTTTCAAAGGGGTCCCTCGAGAACCCTTCAAAAGAAGAGGGGTCCACTCAAGGGACACACTATTTGAGAAGCGAGGCCTAGTCAGGCTGCCCCCAAGCTAGACGTGAAGAAATTGAAATAGATATAGTCAGGCTTCCCCCAAGCTAGACGTCATAGAATTCACTTGAGATAAAAGCTTTCAAAGAGGTCCCTCAAGAAATCTTCAAAATAAGATGGGTTCCACTCAAGGGATGCTTTAGTTGAAAAGCGAAGAGAGGGGTCCTTAAGGAGGACACATGTCTCTGGAATAAGTTATCACTGTCCCCAACATATAGGGGAGGAGAGCCATGAAAGGTACTTGGAACATGCAGGATAGAGGCAAACCTCAATATCACTTGTCATGCAAAGTAAAGGTAGGTGTGTCAATCAAACGGGAGTTTGATGGCACCTCAATCACAAAGTTTTATTTTTTCCTTCAAGGCCTTACATTTGCTAGTGGAATGACCAAACACTCAATGGTATGTGCAGAAAGGATGTTTATCATGCTCATGAATTTTATTATGTGTAGGAGAAGGAAGAGTGATTAAGCGGGCTTTTAGAAGCTGCAACAAAATACACTCTTGATCAGATAAAGGATGAGGAGAAGGAAGCAACCCTTTCTCTTGTAGAGAAAGGTTTGACTGCTCACAAGAAGAAGGCATGACGGTAGCAGATAGAGGAGGAGGATCTTCATAGAGAGCCTTATTCTGGCAACGAGGATCATACTCTATGGGATCACCATCATCCTTTTTAACAGGACTGCCAACACTATCCTCTTTAGCTGAAGGGTAATCATCTTTCTTAGAAGGAGGACCAATGCTAAGAACATTACAATTATTACTCATACCATCCCACGATACAAAAAAATAGTCATCTTTGATAGCAGGTATGGATGATGTTGTTGGAAGGTCTAAGTGGATCGGGTTGACTTTATATTCTTGAATGAAGGAATTTGTAAAGTCTAAAGAACCTCAATCATCACCAAGACACATGTTATCTTGAGAAGAGATAGGAGGAGTAGACTTACTACCCTTTTCTTCAAGGGAATCTACATTAGGGACAACTGTCTCAAGAGTACCTTTTGTAGTAGGTACTGTTGGAGTAAACATCGACACATTGGAAGACACTGAAGGAACAAGAGTAGGCACAAATGAAGCTTGACCAATAGCTACCATTTCACATAAGCGCATAGCATTAGGGTCGACCTTGACTGTGACAACTTTATTATTGCAAATGAACTTAATAGACTTATGCAAGGTAGACGAGACTGCACCTATAGCATGAATCCATGGTCTACCAAGAAGAAGGTTATATGGTAATTTTTTTGACAACGTATACAAGGGTAGGTATGGTAACGAGTCCAAGCTACAAAGGTAATACTATTGTACCTAGAGCTCGTTGCCCAACATTATCAAACCAATGAATAACAATAGAAGAATCATTAAGAGAAGACAGGACAATATTAATCTTAGGTAATAGATCAACACTACACGCGTTGAGTGTCAAACTGACGTCAACGAGAGTACATCTAATGCCAATTTTATTAATGTTAACTATAATCATTAGAGGATATACTTGCTTCTGTACTTCTAAAGGAAATATTTCATGTGGATAGAACGTAATATTCGGCGAATTCGTACGAATATACGCCATCAACGCATTAGCATCCATCGACCTAGCGGAAGAAGGCAAGAGGATCTTTTGCAAGGCCTCCTGAAGCATACCTTGATAAACTGGAGCAAAATGAAGCAAGTCCCAAAATGAAATCTTAGCCGGAGTAACTTGGAGTTGCTCGACAAGATCATAATCACTAGGTGCTTTAGTCGTAGGTTTAGGAGCTAAAGGAAGACTTGGTTGTTTATTCATTCTACTCTCATAAGAATGGGCTACCGCTCTATAAGAGGGAGCCTTAGAAAGGTCAGGAAATTCCCTATTAAATGAAACACCATTAATAGAACAAACCCTTTTAGGATAAGGACTAGCTGGAGTTGTGTAAATGAATGGTCTCTTAGGCCTTTGAGGGGCAGCAAAGACATAGACTGCATTTACAGAATCATCACAGCTAGTCGAACAATTATTTAAATACATATTCTCAACATCGATCCAAGGAGAATCAGATGTGGAAGGAGGTTCATCATTCGCCAATGCAACATGTCTGGAAGAGAGTGCATTGGGATGAAAAGATTTATCCTTCACAAATGCAACGTCTCTATAAGAGAGTGCATTGGAATGGAGAGAAGGTAGAGTAATATTAAGAAAAGTATCAATGATTTCATCTTCTTGCTAGAGGACTTTTGTGAGAAGGCTCAAAGATACCAAGTGACATGGGAAAATCCAAGTCACCATCACATGCATTAAATGGAATATCATTAACATTTTGAACAAAACTAGACATTGAACTAATAAAAGAAGATATTAAACTCATTACAATTTTTCAGTATTTTCTATGTTCTAGTAATTTGCCTTTTTAGAGGTCTTCAGAGCAAAATTTGAGGTCGGAACTAGTGTTGGTCCCTAAAATTTGATTTCCAAAGGCATTGGTATTTTAGGGACAAAACAAGTTCTCTAGGAGACCTTTCCAACAGTGCAAACAGTTCTGAATTCCGAGCACCGAGTCAAAAGTTATGACTCCACCAAGTAGGGGTAAATAAATTCCTAGTTTTTTAGAAGATTTTCTCTTCACGTTAGGTTCACCAAAATTTAGAAGAGGTGGATTCACTACTCAT
This sequence comes from Sequoia sempervirens, assembly GCA_007258455.2. NCBI lineage: Eukaryota > Viridiplantae > Streptophyta > Pinopsida > Cupressales > Cupressaceae > Sequoia > Sequoia sempervirens. The sequence goes on from VDFB02193867.1 coordinate 182,849,756, forward strand.
GAGTTCTCTTCATTTAGAGAGCCTCACGGGGTGAACTACCCTAATCTACCTCAGGAACAACACGAAAGTTCTAGAATCGGAAAAAAGCGGGTCATAGATTTTTTGGACAAACTGTCAAACTCTTGACCAAAGGACATTAGCACAGGAAATTGACAACAGTGTAGTGTGCTTGCGTCCCAGAGGTTTGTTGCCGTCTCATACGGACTAGAGAATGAGTTTATCACAAAAAATGCCTAGATGACTACTTCTACTCTAATTATTGAGAATTTACAGAATGTGATAAAGTAATAGAAAGTGATAGAAATGAAAATAAAGCAAGGTAAATGATAAAGAGGAGAAAGAAAAGAAAGAAGATGCTCACAACTGCGCAAGTGATGAAGCCTCTAGCAAGTGAATGTCTCCAATACTTGCATCTGTAAGATTTGGAGAAAGTGTTGGGGCTATATAGGGGTTTGCCTCAGTCAAACCCCCGTTTTGGTGTTCCCACCTCCACGGACAACCAAGAAGATAGAGAGATGAACCAAAATGGAGAAAAGCATGTGGTGAAAGAAAAAACCTATTCAAAAGTAGAACCCGCACCACCAAATAAGTGTGTGATAAAAGCAAACCCTGCTTGAGGAGAACCTATATCACAAAAGAGGTGATAAAAGCAATCCTCGCTCAAGGAGGAGAACCCGTATCATGAAGTAAGTATGCAAAGAGTAGGGGATATGGAATCCTAGGATGCTCACAAGTGCAAAGCAAAGGATATGGAGCTACAAAGAATGTTGTAAAGAGAGCTTGAAGTTGCTACAAAAAGTTGTATGAAGCTATGTAAGCAAGTGATGGAGTGAGGCTAAAAGCTACAATGAAGCAAGAGATGTGGAAGCAAGACTTGGAAGAATTTAGAAGTTGCAAATGGATGGAAATAATGGATTAAAAAGGAAGAAAAGAAGCTTCCCGGGCAGTTACAGGGAATCCTGAGCTGTTTCCACCAACAAACTTAGCTAACAAGTGGAAAACATGCTCAGAAATAGTCATTTGAGCATTAACACATCGTAGAATGCTAGCATGGTGTGCAGACATCTGCGCGGTGCGCTAGTGTCCAAACATGTTACGCTACAAAACAACAAGAATGGAAAAAGCATGAAGTTCAATGAGAAGTTAACACACGAGGGTGGTTGTTGAAGAGGGGTGATGGAGCATCCTGAGAGGGAAAAAGGCTGATGCAGGGGCTAAAATGAGCCTACTCAAGATGCTAAGGGAATGGACACTAAAGCGGGTGCAAGAAAGTATGCAAAATTTTGGGGGGTGCAATTTTACAATCATACCGTCAGCCTCTGGGTTCTAATAAATGAGATATTAGATGGATTTCCTATATAAAAAAGGTCTCAAAACATTATTTACATAAGCCTTCATGATATTAACACAAGCTATCAAGAGTTAAGCATTCCAATACTTTACAAGAGCATCAAGAGAGCATTCAAGAGCATTTCTAAGGCATTTAAGGGAAAATTTCTTCAATTATTGCAACAATTTAATATCCATCACCATGCCAAGGTTATCAAGCATCAAGCATGTTGTTGAGCTAGTGTTGTGATGTTGGATTCAAGATCCAAGATTAAGCATTGTTCTACACTTATTTCAAGATCTAGATCTACATCCTTCATGGACACTTCATGTCTGACTGCTGATTTACAAGACATCATTCAAGGTATCATTATTCATGTTTCATGTTCCATGTTTCATATTCCATATCCTTATTACATTGTCTCATGATTTGTTTTTATTACCTAAAAGGGGTTTGATTAAGGAAAACCCCTATTCTTTAATAATTAACAAGTTTTTCTCTCTCTACATGTGTGATTGAAAATATAGGTGTCTTGGAGCTTGAAGATCCTTTGAATATTAGGTTGCAAGGTTGAAGAAGGCCATCAAGTTGTCACAAGGTTTTAATCTTCATGAAAAGTCACCTACAGGTCACAAATCAGGGTTTCGGATCCAAAAACAAAGTGTGGAAGAAAGAGCAGAGATTGGAGACCTAATTCAAATCTTAACCCTCTGAAAGAGCTAAGTGGGATTGGTACACCACTTGTGGAATATGAGTCCTAGTACATTCCTTTTTCTATATTTCAGGAGATTCAGACTCACCACTGTCAGATTCCAGTTTTGGCACAAAAACCCTAGTCTGGGACTAAATCGCTTAGACTAGCATATGAGTCCTAGTGGGCATCAACCGAAAATTTTTTAGGGTCTTGAAGCTTATTTTGACCTCATCCTTCTTCTAGGTGCACCTCTGTTCATTTCCAATTTGATATTATGTATTTCAATTTCATTTCCTAGGTCATTTAGCTAGGTTTTGCATGGTGCTTTGCATAATTCATTCATCTCTTATCTTTCCAAGCCCTAGCTTGGTGATGAACCCTCTCATTTAGTCTCTAATCCTACCCTAGGACACCCTATTGCAAGATCTCTTTCCCCTACTTCATTCTTGGATTGAGATCTTTAGGGTTTCCTTGAATGAAAAGTGAGAAAGATTTTTGTTCTATGTCCTAAACCATAAGCAATGACAAAAATTATTCCTTTCACTATAAAACTATCACTCTGTGATATTCTTTCCCTTGTCACTTTGAAAAATTTATCTTTAACTTTCTTCTAAGGTCTAGACCCTACCCTTTGTGTATACTCTATCATCTTGGGTTGATGCTACTCATGCATTCTTCTCATAACTCCTATCATTGCATTATTTATTTCAAGCTCTGCATTTATAACTGTTTGAAACTGTGCTCTACTACCTTTGATCCTCATTGATTTTCTTAACAGTCATTCTCTTTCTCTCATCAGCTTTTTCCCACTTCATATCTCTATCATTTATTAACCTTACATGCATGGTCATTGTACTAAACATTATCATGACTATCCTACATTCATAGTCCTTAATTGTAAAGCATAGCTCTTAGGTCCTCATTATATTCATTGACTGTCAATATGACTTCTAATCATAGTTACTAAGCTTTATTTATCATAATGTTGACTATAAATCACAATCTAAAGATTTTATTACAATAATTAAAACAAATCTCAGTCCTTACATATCACTATCATCCTCACAGTCACAATCTCAAACAGTCATAAAGGTGTTGATTGTCATTCATTGCAATAGGACTGAATTTCCCCTACATAATTTTGTTATGTATGCATAGACATGTTTACATGTTTTTTTTCTTCACTATTATGATAGTACCATGACTGTCCACACTATCATAGCCTCTTTCACTTGCTCATTATCACTTTTCATCTTTGTCTTGGAGCAGACTTCTCACTACCCTTTTCTTCTCTATTGTTCAAGATTGGATGGTTTGAAAATGACAATGAACTATCCTTATTTCTTATTTACTTCAAAAGAGAGAATACCTTTGATAGGTTAACCAAAACCTAGATTAAAACTCCATTATGTCATATGATGACATTGTTTTTTATGACTAAGTTTGTTGTCGTGTAGAAAGTACTACCTTCACTTTATGTTTCAGGAGCTCCTTCAACATTTTCATATGTTTGTATCTTTCTTTCCTATGTATCTTACTCTAAAATTTGTGCAAAACTTGACTATCCTCTATGTCTTCTTTCCATCCTAAGAACTTGGAGGAAAATCATTATTCAAACCATTAACCTACCCTCTCACTTGGTCACAATCCTCCTTGCATGGTCTATCCTTTGGTGTTGAATTTTATCTATCCTTTGAATGTGAGATCACTGTTATGTGCACAAACTATGCATTATTCTTTGCTTTATCATTGGATTTATGTATAGTGATTGCATCTCTCATGTGGATTTCACCTGTAACTGTCATAAAAAACAATTTTTCTTTGTCTCTTGAAGGTTGTCTTTGGATGAAATTGTTGTCCTTAAAGCTTGTAAAAAATCATTCATTTGTTACTATGCTTCTTATGTTTCATTGTCACCTCCTCATTATAACTATATTTTATAATGTATTGTCCTTTCTAATTCACTTATGGACTATCCTCCCTTATGGTTGTCTTCCCATCACTAAAACAAATTGTGGGCTGATATGTTCTTATGTTAGAATAATTCAAATTATAGGTTCCAAAAGACAAATTTTTCAAGTTTGATCAATAGAACATTTCCTTGGACCTAGCAAAGGCTCTTCAAATTTCAATGTCTATATATTTGGAGTTTATCTTAAACTGATCTTCCTCACTATTGTTGGGCCCAAGTACCTCCTTTCCCTTTAGTGATTTACTACTTTCTACCTCTTCTTACCTATATAGAATAGGTATCTTAGAGTTTCATTCGTATTCTTTATGACATGATTTCCTTCGGATCCTTATGTGATTTACCTTTTCTTACTATCATTTTCTTGTTCCTCACAATGGAATTAAATGATGATGCCTCACTGCTTGATGAAGCACTTTCATGCCTCTGTTATTATCCTCTTTGAATCCCTGTGTATCTTTCCTCATAGGGACTGCCACTATCCCTTCATTGCATATAAGCTCTCCATTTCTCACTATTGTCGTGTGAATTGTGAGAGTTAGTAAATGAATAATAAAAACACACACAACCAATGAGACATATTACATTAAAGATTTGAATCATGGAATTAACCAAATTAAAACAAAACAGATCTCTAAAATCATTCCATTGTTCTCATTCTCAAGGATCCTTTAAATCATTAGTGCTCTCAGATTTGTACATACACTATGACTGGTTTGGATGACAACCTAAGAAACGAGATGTTGTAAGATGCAAGAAACTAATTCCTACATGAAGTATATACTATGCGATTGATACTATGATGTTATGATATTAATGTTGTGATAAAATGAAGATTATGCTACAATAATGATGCTAAATGCTATGGTGGAAATGCTATATGAAAACTAAGATGATAACTAAAATGAAGCTATGAACTAAGACATGATTCTAAACTAGAATGATAAAACAATTCTAAATGCTAAATGCTAAACAATTCTAAATGCTTAAACCCTAAATGCTCCAAATGTTTCAATGTTATTCCTGCACAGTAAGTTTACTCAAAGATGTGTTGTAAAATGTTGTAGAATGGGCTTGTATTTATATGATTTCCAAAGCATCTTATGATGTGGTAGCAATCAACGGTCAAGATTTCAGAATGAGAGATGAACAGAGGAGATGAAAGAAGTTAGAAAGAATCATGGAGAATGTTCTCTTGACCAAGGGAAACATGCCAAATGTATGAGGGAATAAAATGTGTGAAAGAGCCAAGTGTCCAAATTTTGTTTTGGAATTGGTTGAGAATAATGCAATTTAAATATTAGACATATTTAAATACATGTGACACTTGATGAGGTGGCAAGAGGAAAAGTTGTAGACATGTGCTTAAATTCCAAATTTGGGATTTGAATTTAAATAAAAGATTATTAATTAAATAAAAAAAACTATGTGAATTTGTTTATTTAATTAAATAAATTTAGAAGGTATGAACTATATAAATAAATTTGGAATTTATTTATAAGTAGACGAATTAAGAGGTTTATTAATTAAATAACTGGTATTAAATTAATTAATTGTCTTGACCAATTTTAAGTGTATACATTTTTCCCCTTTTTGAAGTAATGTGTTTACACACTGCTTCAAAGAATAATTTGTTGTTGATGTCGACAATTTTATTTTTTGATGCCACAGACGCTGATTTTCAGGTGATGATGGATGCCCCCTCAGGAGATAAATCGATGAATTTTGAATTTTTTAATACTTTTTGAATTTTTTGATGATTTTTCGATGATTTGATGATGATTTTCAAATCTTATGATTTAGAGTCGATTTATCTCCCGAAAGCTGATGTTTAAGTCACCAGGTGATGATTTGATGAATTAAAGCCCCTTTGAAAATAAAATAAATCAATGCCACAAAATTCCCACTTAATTAACCTTTAAAAGGTTAAAAAGGTGGATTAAAAGTTCTCTTGTGCATTTGCAATTTGAAGATTTGAGAGTGATTGAGCAACCTTGGAGCAAGATGGTGATTCCTTACCACACACACCGATTCGAGCGCATTAGATGTCACAACCACCTGACAGTGTATGGACCTCCGGTATGTACCCAAAAAAACCTCCTCGTAAATTATGCAATTCATTTTTCCCTCCTTTTTCCTTGTTTAAATTAAGATTTAAATTTTCTAATGCATAGAAGTACCAAAGTAGTGCATGGCATGATTGTTGTAGTGCATACATTAGATTAGTGCTTAGGGTTAGTTGTCTAGCACTTTCATAGGGGTATTTAGCGCATCGATAGATTTAGCACTTAGAGCCAAAAATTTAGAGCATGTGATAACTATTCTAGCGCATAGGGTATATTAGTGTTAGGTGATGTAGTTTAATGCATAAGATCAATGATGTAGTGCATAGAAACATTTAGTGCATCGATAGAGGGGTTTAGCGCATTGGTCAAATTTGACGGCACATTGGGTATTTCGGCTCATTGAAACCCTGTTCTGGTGCATCCATGAATTTTTCTGGCGCATGCATGCTTTTAGCGCATAGAAAGACTGTTTTAGCGCATACATGGCAGAATGATGAATTTTTGATTGAATACCTTATTTTCAATGATTTTTTATCGCATCAGCTATTGATTTGATGTTGTTTGATGATGTTGCTAGATTAAATGATGATTGATCTCATGATAGGTGAGATTCAATGATTAATGTTGATACTTGACCTTATGATAGGCGAGGATAAATGATAAATTGATTGATAAACCTATGATAGGCGAGGTTGAATGATAGATTGATTGATAAACCTCATGATAGGAAAGGTTGAATGATAGATTTGATGCTCATGAGATGTGATCAAAGTCTTACCAGAGCTGATTAGATTGATAGGCTGATTGATTTTGATTGATTGACAAGATTACTGATTTGCGATATTTTGTGATGATAGGAGCCTTTGACGAATCTGCAGATTTGAGAGCATTTCCCTAGGATGTTGGATTTGATACCCCACCTAGTGTAGGTTGAGGTAGCTATCATTGCATGATGCAGATTTTACTCTCTAATAGATATGCCCCTGATTAGGATTAACATGGGTCTATTGATAGCTTTAGCATAAAGGTGGCATAGTGAGCATAACACCTTTCACTTACCCATTGGCGAGATGACAGTGACACCAGAGGACGTCTATCAGATTCTGAAGATACCTGTTGTTGGGGAGCTGGGATTATATGATTCTACTGAGTAGGGCAGGAATGATGCACTTTGCAGAGTATTTGAGGATGATTGGATTTGTGGCTATGAGATTCTCTAGAGAGAGATGGTGGATGCTTATGCTACATTTCCCTGTGTACTTGTCGGATTCAATGGAGGGTTCCTTTGTCCTAATCGCAGGTCAAAGGGAATTTCAGTTGGTTGGGGTTGGATTCTTGAGAGCATGATCGCCCAGGGTACCAAATATGCATAGGGATGTTGCATGCTTTCCCATTTGTACCATGATTTGCACCAGGTTGTCTACCTCCAAGGGGCCAGTTTGTTTGCGGAAGTCACATTGTTTCAGATATGGGCGTGGGAGCATATAGCGGTCACCTGTCTAGTTGCAGACAGACAACAACCTGCCATGAGACCATATGTTCATGTGTATGTAGGTCTAGTTGCTCAGCCTAGGCTAGGAAAACTAGAGTATTGGAGGAGTACTTGATGATTTAGAGACAATGACATGGCAGCCCTACCTTGATTGTGAGCAATGGCCAAAGGATGATACAAAGATGTCATTTATGTGCCAGTCTATCTACTTGATTGGTAGGACACAATTCATCATTGAGAGATTTTTGTTGAGGAGAGTACTACGTCGGTATGGTAGGATACAGGGCAGGCCCCAATGAGTGGCCCATTATGCTCGATGATGGATTGATGTGATGAAGTGGGGACCCACTTTGTCCCATAATGTTGTAGTGCAGGAGTACAAGGGTCTGTAGGCCATTGCTTGGGAGGTTCATCCAGAGATTGTTGAGGCTCCGATATTAGAGGATTATGCTCAGTACTTCTTCACACACCCCTTCCCACGAATTTTGAGTCCAAATGAGCTAGTGCCACTATTGGATGATGAGGAGAGGGAAATCGTACATGGACACGAATGAAGGATAGATAGGGGAGATGAGGAGGAGGAGGAGGAGGCAGAGAGCAGTGATGAGGGAGACGGGGATGAAGATGGAGGAGATGGTGGTGGAGGGCCCATGATAGATGTACGAGAGTTCAAAGTGTCTTGGAAGAGGCAATCATTGGTTGCTACAGCACAACAACATGTACAAATTTGACTTCCCTCGTAGCAAAAGTAGACTCAGATTGTTGCATTACAGGTACAGGTTCAAACATTGCAGGGTCAACTTGCACAGGTGCAGGGATTGCTAGCACAGACACAGGCACAGGCCCAGGCTCAGATGTAGGCACTAATTTCCACACTCACGACTGAGAGGAACAACTTGAGACTTTGGGTTGATTAGGCAGAGGGCATAGTGGAGAGACTACAAAGAGCTTTTGAGGGCATGGGTACAACATACCACTTTAGAGAGGTACGACACTCTACTAGGGAGGCCGAGTTTTATAGGCTAAAGTATCATGAGGTTGTTCCACCAAAGCGTCAAGAGAGCTATGCACAGTCTCGGTCAGGTAGGACCCAGTCTTAGACCACTAGCAAAGGTGTGACACAGTCGCTTCAAACATATCCGAGAGATCCTGGTGTAGGTCTGTCTAGTGGGGGAGGTACTGGTCCCATGATGCCGACACCGTCTGGGGGGAGCACAAGATAGCTCCGATGTGATGAAAGATTTGTTGTATTTTGGGACATGATGTATACTTCTTGATTCAGTTGAGACACTATGATACACTGCCATTTTTTATATTGATGTATCTTTTTATACCTTTGGATATCCTTGTATAATTGACATTATCATTTTTGAGGTGATATGATATGCGGTGATGATGATGATTGATCTATGTGTCTATATGTGTTGACTATGATGGATGTCTATGATGGATGCATTTTATTTCTATTTAATATGCTATGTGATGTTCTATATGATGATGGTATGATATGCTATGGATGCAAACGATGAAACATACGTTATGATTCTATGATGCTTTATGAATGATGCCTATATGATACATGTGATGTATTTTATGTTTTTGTACTTTTCTAATGGAAATGGATGATGCAATGAATGGATGAATGTATGATAATGTTAATGCATGAGTGAATGGATGGATAGAGTGATCGTATGATGGTGCATAGTTCTATGTGTTTATGATGTTTATATGATGCTTATGTGATGCTTATGTGATGACTATGTGATGTATGCAATGACGATATGATAATGCATGATTGATGATTCTATATGCTTTATGGGTGATGCTTTATGTTATGTGAGATGTATTTGATTATGAAAATGATGTGTGATGTTTATGTACGTTCATGTGATGATTACGCTGATCCAATTAGTCTTTTGTTAGTCTTGAATTTGATTAATAAAAAATTCATAGGTTGTATTCCATACACCCTGGAAAATCTATCTTCACTATTGGTTTTAGATGTTCATAACAATGGCATTATATATCTTCACAGGGAAATCTGCTTACCAGTCATGTTTCTTCAACAACTTTTTCTTCTTGGAAATCTTACTTTGTTGGATATGTCTTTCAATCTTCTTAATGGACCATTTTTTGAATCCATTAATAATAGATGAAATGATTTTGATCATGCAAGTGAGAGGCAATGCACTTCTTTTTCTTTTTCTTTTTTCTGATGTGGATATTATGATGTAATGCATGGATGGATGAATGATGTGATAATGTATATATGATATGAGAATGCTTTCTAATATATGCAAATGATAATGCAAATGATGCATTTTTTGGTTAATGCCAAATGTACTCAATCCATTAATGATGGAGATAACATCATTGTGAGATTTGTTTCCGCCTTGGAAAACCCATAAATATAGATGCAACACTGATATGAATGCAATCTAACTTAACTATGCCGATCTAGTATGGAAAGGTTGTCATCATAACAACCGATTTGTTGTGCTTTTTATCATAATTGAGCCTTCAAATTGTTGAAAGTGAGTACAAACATCGATGGCATAATTAGACCATGATGACCTGAGTACTACTTCCATGATGTTTTGATATTGCAAGTTAACACAAGCATCTAGGTATAATTGAACCAAGATGACCTGAGCATTGCTTGTGTAAATAGACAAGAGTTAATCATGTTCCTATGCAAATTCATAATGTCATTAATGATATTTTGTAGAGCACGTCTCATGACAATTTGCACAGTAATAATGATCAGCTCACAGACAACAGACAAAGAAAAATCATACTCCTTCCCAACTCCTCTAGTTCAATACATCATCGAGTTGCTCCAAAGATATGATAACAAAAATCAAAGTACAATAGTTGAACAGACATGCTAAAGTGATAAAGCCATGATTCAGAAGGAACATCATCCATTTAAAGTTTGCTTTGATTTGATTGATTTGGCTATTTGATTTGGATGGTTGATGTGTTACTGATTGTGCTTGATGTTCAATATTGGGTTTGCACTATGATCATTGTGTTTGTCTAAGTATTGTTTTGTCTATTGGTTTAAGCTCAAAGTTTATTTCCCCCTAGTGAGTTTAGGATTTTTCCCCTAGTCTAGGGTGAGACACAACCACGATGCTAGGATATGTACATGAGGCTTTTTGATGATAGGAAAATTGATGGAAAAAATGAGAGGCGAAAGCAAATGGTCGACATGCTCAAATAGATGGAAAACCTAACCTATCACAAATAGCGCATGTTGCCAGGTTTTCACTACTTGTTTTTATTGCACTTTTTCATATTTTATGATTTTTTTGATTTTTCACTTTTTTTTTCAATTATTTGCTTTGTTTGTTGTCACCAAGACGCCTGTTTGCTAGGTTTTCATCAAGGTAATGATTTTTTTTAGGACATTTTTTGATGTTTTTGTATTTTTTCAGGACTTGTATTGATGCACTAGATGAGTCAGGTGTAGAATTTCTTGAGATGCATACTATTGAGGGGTTCATCAAACAAATCCCCTTCAGGCATAGACAACTGATATGCTTCTGATCCAAAGAATGATACAATGAAAAAGGGACCTAGCCAATTTGGTTCAAATTTCCCCTTCTTCTTTCGATCCTATTGATTACATGGATTTTCTTTCAGGACCAAGTCACCCACCTAGAATGTTCTTGATTTGACTCTGTGATTGTAACTTGTGGATATCCTCTGTTGATAAGCTTTCAAGTGATCCACGACATGTTGACAATGGTCATCCAACAGTTCTAACTCTTGTAGCCTAGACACCTGATAATCTTCATCTAAAATGATCCCCTTTAGTGACATAGGGTGATGGTATCTGCACCTCAATAGGTAGAATGACCTCTGATCCATAGACTAGAGCATAGGGTGTAGCTCCTATCGGGGTACAGATATTGGTTTTGTAAGCCCAAAAAGCAGGATTCAATTGAATGTTCCAATCACGTCCAACATCATTGACAGTTTTCTTTAGGATTTTCATAATGGTTTTGTTTGAGGCCTCTGCTTGGTTGTTTCCTTGAGGATAGTAAGGTGTAGAAAACCGATGCAGGATATGAAACCTCTCACAAAGTTCTTGAACATCCTGATTCTTGAAAGGTTTGTTGTTATCTATGATAATGGGTTGAGGAATGCCATACCAACAGATGATATAATTCAAGATGAAGGATGCAATTTGTTTTCCTGTGATGGTGGTCAAAGGAACAACTTCAATCCACTTCGTAAAGTATTTTGTGGCTGTGACAATAAACTTGTGCCCATTTGAAGATGACAGATGAATCTTGCCCATGAGGTCAAGACCCCATTAACAAAAAGGCCATGTTGATGTGAATGGTTGTAATTCTTGTGTTGGTGCATGTATCAGGTTTCCATGAATTTGACATTTTTGGCACTTCTTGACATATAGAAAAGACTCCTCCATATTCAACTAGTAATACCCCAAACGTAGGAGTTTCTTAGATAAAGTTAGGCCACTTGAATGTATTCCATAGATACCTTCATGAACCTCACGTAAAGCGGTTTCAGCTTCATTACGTTCAAGACACCGAAGGAGATTACCATCAAGACCTCGTCGATAAAGTACATCGGCTATCAAGGTATGTTGAGCTTCTTGTCAAATAAAGTTTCATTTTTGGTTTCAGGATAAATCGAGTGGGAGGGTATTGTATTTTAAATAGGTGTATATTTTCTTGTAGGTAGAAGTGTCAGCCTCGACTAGATGGTATATGACTTGGGATTTAGGGTTATCATAGGCGGGGTTAAACAGTTGTTCCACCATGAACTCATAACAGGCTCGTTTTTCAGGAATTTGTAGGAGAGAGGCATGGTAGCCATGGCATTGACAACTTTGTTGTTGCCCCTTAGAATCTACTCAAATTTGATCTCCACAAAGTACTTTTTGAAGTCATCAACCATTCTTTTATATGGCATCAATTTATCATCTTTTGTCTGGTAATCATCATTCACCTGATTAATGACTAGTTGGGAATCACCATAGATGTGCAACTCTATGATCTTCCACTCGACTGCTACTTTGATTCCAATGATCAATGCTTCATATTCGGCTATATTGTTAGTGCAAGGAAAAATTAACATATAGGACTTTGGAATGGTATGTCCTTGAGGCGTGATAAATAAGATTCCTACGCTTGATCCATGTTGTGTGTAAGATCCATCAAAGTATAACATCCACTGTTGTGTTGACACTGTTAGGACATCAACATCTGGAAATTCAATGCTTATTGGATTATCATCTTGTAATAGTGCTTCTGCTAGTTGATCTTCTATGGATTGACCTTTGATTGCTTTCCTATCCACATATTGGATATCAAACTCACTCAATATCATTACCCACTTGGCTAGTCTTCCTGTCAAGGTAGCTTTGCTAAGTAAGTACTTCAATGGATCAATTTTTGCTATGAGTTTGATGGTTTGAGTCAACATGTAATGTATTAGTTTTTGAGTAGCAAATACTACCACCAGAAAAGCTTTTTCAATAAATGTGTAGTTGATCTCATAGCCATTCAAGGTCCTGTTGATGTAATAAATAGCCCTTTCCTTTCCCATAGAATCTTCCTGTGCGAGTAAAGGGCCCAAAGATATCTTTGTTGCTGCAATGTAGAGTAATAATAGCTTTCCTTTAGTTGGTGGTACCAGTATGGGTGGTGAAATCAAATATTTATTTAGTTGGTTAAAAGTTGTTTCACATTTTTCATCCCATTTGAAAGAAACGTTCTTGTGGAGTAAGTGATTGAAAGGATGAGTTTTGTCAACCAGTTGTGCAATGAACCTATTGATAGATTGAAATCATCCTTGTAAAGATCTGAGTCGACTGATATTCTTAGGAGGAGGCATCTCCATGATGGCTTTGACTTTCAGAAGGTCCACCTCGATGCCTTTAGCTGGTACAATATACCCCAAAAGTTTAGCAAATGTCACAACAAATACACATTTCTTGGGGTTTAATCTCACATTGAATTTCTTCAACCTGGTGAAGATTTTGTCCAGAATTTCTAGATGTCCTTCTCTAGTAAATGATTTTTCCAACAAGTCATCTACATAGTCTTCCATAAAGGTGTGCATCATGTCATGGAAGATGGTGGTCATTGCTCTTTGATATGTGGCTCTGAAATTTTTCAATCTGAAAGGCATCACGTTCCAACAAAATGTGCCCCAAGGACATGTGGAAGCAGTTTTCTCTTAGTCTTCTGGTGCTATCTTTATCTGGTTATAACCTGAAAATCCATCCATAAGTGATAACATTGCATGACCCATTGTCAAGTCTATGATGATGTCAATTTTAGGCAAAGGAAATTCATCTTTCAGGAAAGCCCTGTTAAGATCCCTAAAATCCATACATATCCTGATGCTTTTATCTAGTTTTGAAACTGGCACAATACTTGATATCCACTCAGCATAATCAATAGGACGGATAAATCCCACATCTAGTAGCTTCTTCAATTCAGCTTTCACCATGAGGGTGATATGGGGATGCATTTTTCTCAACTTTTGCTTCACTAGTTTCACTCCAGGTGGTACTGATAAATGATGCATGATAAGATCTAGATCTATGCCTGGCATTTCAATGTAGGACCAAGCAAATTTTACTTGCCTCTCTTCAAAGAATTTAGTGAAGCTTGGTTTTTCTTCCTCTGTCATGGATGTTGCTAGATGTAGAGTCTTGATTGTTTCAACTGTGCCAATGTTGATGGATTGCATGGGCTCAATCAACATTGAAAATATCTCATGATACTGCTCGGGAAGAGTGTCAAATCTCCCATCTTTTGGTGCCTCAAAGAGGTTTTCACTGTCAGATGCACTCTTTATTTTTACTTTTCCTTGATCTAATACTGCCATTAAATGGTTTTCACCATTAGATCAATTTTTTATACTCATTGTTTTGTAGCTGAGAGATTTGGCACTCCCCTTGTCTGAAGCCTCGTTATAAGATTCGCTCGTGGAACATGTTTTGGGGTCATCAGAGCAAAGGAAATTTACAATGGCGATCATTTGGGAATATAGGTATGCCAAGCAACTCAATTTGGTCCCAGTTAATTAGTTCAGGGTGTACCAATGGCAAGGAATCATCGGATTGGATAAGTTCAAAAGGGGTAAGTGTCATGATGGCAACAATGTCAAAGTGTTCGATACAAATATCGAGGTCTATGATGTTACTCTCTTCTGAAGTATCTATCTCACTCGAAGTCTGATCATCTTCACTTGAGTCATCGATATGTTGTGATCCAATTTCAAGTGGTCTAGAACTCGAGCTTTGTCCCTCCATAAGTGTTGATGTATACTTTTGTATCACATCAATTTCCTTATCATGAAAAGACTCTTTAGAGAGGGAATCCCATTCATATTCATTGGAACTCGTTTCAGAACTATCTCTCAACTGAAGGATTCTCTCAACTTGCTGCCCAGTTTCTTCTTTTGATTCTTCTTTGTATCCTAGTCTTGTTTTGTCCTTCAAATTCATTGTGATGGGTTGTATTGGTTCTATGATGCCTTCTTTTCTTTTACCAATAGGACCTTTTCCCTCATATCCCATCTTTTCCAGGATTGTCTTCCCTTTGCCATATTGCTCTGTTTGTACATTGGAAGTTGATGCTTGTGATTGTTCTTCATCCTTGTACAACCAATTCAAAACATCCTTGTCTTCTGATTCATCCACTAAAGTGTCTGCTTTTATAAACTTACCATCAAAGAGCGTGATTGGTTGTGAGGATTGTTGTCTTGATGTGGATGGTCGCTCATATGACTTGGGAGAAGATAAGAGTTGTGATAGACACAATGATTGCTCAAATGAGTATTCCCCCATGCCTTTGTCTTTCAATTGAACCTTTTCAACCCGTTTTGATAAGGAGTTTAATTGTCTTTTGTGATCTGATGGAGTAGAATCACTAACGCTTTTGTCTTTTGATTGAACTTTCTCCTCAAGATAATTTGATAAAGAACTTGATTGACCTTTGTGGCTTGATGGAGTGGAATCACTAATATCCTTATCCTTTGATTGGTCCTTTTTCTCAACCCATTTTGACAAGGAATTTAGTTGTCTTTCATTGTTTGATGAACTAAGAGTTGTAACTTCCTTGTTGTGTGGAACAAAAGTATCTTGGGTTGTTTTGAGTGTGTTGCAATATTGGGGGTTGTTGGAATCAGCTGAAATAGTGATTTCTTTCCCATTGAAAGGAAATTTCAGACATTGATGATACTTGAGGGCACCGCTTACATCTCGTGAATCCATGGACACCCCAAGAGTATGTTGTATGTCAACTCCTTGTCTAACACTTGGCAGACTATATCTTTGACCACCGGTCCCACTTGAATTGGTAAGACGATCAATCCTTGGGAGGATCTCTCTTCATCATCATAGGATTTGATAGTGATTTTCCTTCTAGGATCAATAACATTTTTTTAATATCTAAGTGCACAAATGAGTTTGACGCAATGTTTGTGAATTAGAAACTCGATGTGGAGGGAAACATTATGTGGATGGGTGATTGCTACATCATCATGTTTAGAAAATGATAGGCAATGAGGTGCGGTCAAGTGTCCCACCATAGCTTGAAATTGGAAAACTTCTAGGTTGTTTGGTACTGTGGTGGCTACTAGAGCTTGTTCTAAAATTTCCTTGTGAGCTAGTGAGATTTTGAGTAGTTCCAATATGGATATTTGAGCTGGTACTTTCTGCAATTGGTCAACTATGTTATATTGAGTTGTAGGGGCATAAACTGTTGCTTTGGATGTAGAGGAGGTAGCTCCTTTCAATGTTACTTTAGCTTTCCCTCTTGTGATTACGTTGACTGGTGGATCGTCTTGCTTTTCTCTGATTTTAATATTAATTTGATTGTCACTTGCAGCAACGTTTGTAATCAGATTTATTGGTACAATGTCATTAATTTGATGTGGTTTGGTGTTGATATCATGGTGATGAGTTTCAACTGTAACAAATTTTCTTCTGCCTTTGATTTCGATGTCCTTGCTTTGATATTCAACTACCTAAACACAATGAATGGTAGAATCATAAATATAGTTCATGTTTTTGCCCTTGGTATTTGATGAAGAAGACTCCCCTTTTTCTAATTTGGTAAAGGATTCTTGAACGCTCCATGATCATTGTTTGTTTAGGGTCCTTCTATAAATATGGTCTTGTTATCAATCAAGTCTTGTATCAAATGTTTCAATTGCATGCAATCATTGGTTTTATGTCCTTTGTTTTTGTGAAAGTCACAATAATGTGCATCATTCCACCATGAAGGTTTAACTTGTGGTTCCCAATTTCTTGCCTCTAGTAATGTTATAACCTTGGTTGCACCTTTAATTCTAATTCTAATGATTGTCCCAAAGGTGTGAATCTTCTTTGATTTGAGGATGTTTGATATGGTGGTGTTCTAGATTCAGAATCACCTTGATTGTTGTTTTGATTGACATTTAGGTTGATGTTTTGATTGTTGGTTGGATTGTTGTTTTGATTGGTTTTGGTGGCAGTTGCTGTCAAATTAAATACTGGTTTTGCATTTTGTGTTTTAGTTGCACCATCATTGTTACCAACATTTTTGTTTTGTCAAAACTTTGGTTTATCACTATTGTTATAATTGTTAGAGGAGCTTGTTGAGTTGTTTTCATTGTAAATTTTTATGACTCCTCTTTTGACCAAAGCTTCTTTAATTTTGATTCCATTTTCAATCAATTTTTCAAAGGTAGGTGGGCATTGTAATTCCAATCTATAGCTCATCTCGTCATTTAGGTTATCAATAAAGATTTCCATATTTTCCTTTTCAGGTATGGGACGAGAATATCTTGCAAACAATCTTCTCCATTTTTGCAAAAATATGAGGAATGACTCGCCCTTTTTCTGTTTCAAGTTGCAAAGGTCTTTCATTGTTATATCATGTTGGATGTTGTAGGAATACTGAGTGATGAATTTGTTAACCAACTCCTCAAAGGTTTTAATTGGTGGTGCAAGTTTGGAGAACCATTCAAGGCATTGTCCACCTAGGCTTCATGGAAACAATCTCATCAAGTAAGTATCTTCATGTGCAAACTCAAGACTCATGGTTCTAAATTCCCTCACATGATCTTTTGGATCAGTTTTACCATTGTATTTATCATACTTTGGGAATTCACAATGTTTGGGAAAAGGAATCATGTTGATATTTTGATCAAAAGGATATGGGAAAATGTCTTGTGTCAAGTATCATTTTGAGGTTCCCCTTTGCATGTCAAGAATCTATTGTTGGAGGTTTTTCATTTGATGAGTTAATGCAACCACTTGTTTTGTATTTTGTGAATCATTTTCAGGCTTTTTAGGAGGTGCTTTCAATTTATTAACATCAAAGTCAAGTGGAAGTTTGATACCTTGATTAGCCAACATTAGGAAGTATTTTTCCCCATCTGTTTCAAAAATCTTTTCTAGGAACTTGTGGAAATTTGGATCTTGTTGAGCATCTTGGATGTCTTCCTCAGTTATTTCCTCACCTTCAGTGTTTTGGAGATTATGAAATGAATTTTCTTTAGGTTCAACCATGGTGTTTTGAGTTTCAAGTTCTTTTTCCTTGAGTTTCTGCTTTTGTAATCTTGTTTGAATGGGCATACAAGTGTTATAATTTAACTAAACTTTTGATCTTTGTTTGGAGTGCCAAGGATGAAAACTAAGTCAAATAGAATGAAAAATTCTATTGATAAGACTAAGTTTAATCTGATTATATAGCTTTGTTTCATGATGAGAGGATGATAAATCCTGATGATGAAACTTAGCTTGACAATCAAAGGCATGATAAGTTTGATGATTTAGGCACTTTGAGATGTTAGATCTTGGTTTAGTTTGAAGAATTCCTCTTGTAAAGGTCATTTTTAACAAGTTTAAGACTCTGTTGTGACTAAGGAATGCTTCTATTCTGGAAAAGATTATAAATTCTGGTTCAAACTGTGTAACAGGGGATGAATTTAACTCTCAGGTTTTTTTTTTACTGGATGCGCTAAAAGATTGCACTGATGTGCTATAAAATTGCTTGGATGCGCCAAAACAAATGTTGGATGCACTAGTAAATTAACCCAATGTGCTAAAATATTTTGTGAATAAAGGCTATATGTGCTAAAAGTTGGACTCTGTGCTGGAGGATGACTCATATGCACTAGAAAACAAACTGAATGCACTAGAAGAAGCCACGTATGCGCTAGACTGCCCCTAAGTATGATGATTTTAACTGGGTGATTTAGATATGGATGCGCTAAAAGGATTTGCAAATGTGCTAAAAGGTGTAGCGAATGCACCAAAAAAAGGACTCAATGCGCTAAAAAGTGTGTTGATGCGCTAGAAAATGAAGTGAATGCATTGGAATAGGGGATGAATGTGCTAATTTGGAAATTTTCAATGTTTTTGACAGTTTGTTGGGTTATTTGGATTTTTAATCCGCGAATCTGAATGTTTCCAAGGTATGATCGGATGGATAGTGAGTTTTGCTTGATTTCCAGTTTGTGAATTATGGGAATTAAGCGTTTCAAATGGATGATTTCTTGAATTTTGACTTCAAACACAACAACAAGTTGTCAAACAATTGTTTCCACCTAGGAACTAAACATTGAGTGCGTATTCAAGAATTTGGTCTGATTCTTTCGATTTCCACAGGTATAACACAAGAGAAGACAATTCAAGCACTTTTCTATTCTCGAGGGTCACTTAAAATACCACAACCCACATCTTAAAACCATGTTAGCTCACACAGCCATGTCACCCCCTAGAGGGTGCCTGTGTTTTTTCCTTTCCTAGGTCTTAACCAAAGCCGAATCCTCCACTTTTGGCCAGTAATCCCTGATGGTTATATGGTTAGTATCTTGGGGGTAGATTCTTCCCTCCCCTTGCACTGTGATATTAGAAGTGTTCAAAAATTGACTTAATTGGCTTCTACACTAGAGTTCATAGTAAGGGTTTCCGTTTGGTGCGGCAATAGATAAACTCCCTCAGGAGACCTCCCAACCTTTAGAACAAAGGCTTTGGGGATGGTTATCTTGCACACTACCGTTGAATTGTAAACTTTCCCTGAATTCACTTTTGATTATAGTGGGTTGGAAAACTTGGCTTTAGTTGTTCCTATAGACACCCAAATTTGATCACTCCCATATGATCAAATTTACCTCTTTATTCATCAATTCTGTCAATATTAATTTATTTAATTAATATTACACTTCCCACATAAAGTATTTAATTTAATAATTAAACTCTTTATTTGCTGTCTTTCTCCTCTCTAAATTAAATAAATACACCAATTTATGTAATTTAGTCATTCTAATCTTTTGAATTAAAATCAATTTAAAATTTTTCTTTTCTCCCTCCTTGTCACATCCTCCATAATCCATCACTAATTTGAATTAATTTAATTAATTCATATTTAGGGTGTGCATCCTTTTAATCAAGGATTAATGTCACATCCTCCTACATTAGCCACTTGTCTCTAATCTTCCATTAATTATCATAATCAAGTATTTGCACAACTTTAATCAAAGTCATTAATCACTTTTAGCACCACCTTTTAGTCAATCTTTCCATTTTTCCTTTTTGGGCATTGACCCTCTTTCCCATGATAATTTTCAATTCTCATTTATTCATCCTATGTCTCTCTCCTCCCCATGTGAATTTTTAATTCACATTTTGTCTTTCCAAGGCTTCTAGAATGTTTGACATGTCACCTCATGCACATGTGACCAATTCCCACCTTTTTGGAAACCCTCTCTTATCCATTAGATTCTCCTATGAATGTGAATTTTTAGTACACATTTATTTATCCAACCTCTTTCTCTTTTCCCATGGAGATTTTTGAGAAATTCCAAAATTCTTCAAGTGTCATTTTCACTCCCACTTGGGGATAAGAAGTTCCTTTTTAAAGAAATCTTCTCACTCCCCAAGGTACTTAGAAGGTATTTGTCCTTCCTCCACATCATGTACCTCTCTTCCACATCACCTACACATCATCTCACCCTTAGCCCTCTCACATTCCACATGTCAAAATGTGAGGGCTTGTGAGTCCTCAACTCACCTTAGCCCTTCATCTTGACCTTATTGGATAAATCCCAACCATTGAGATTCCCTATAAATACCCCATCTTCTAAGGCATTTTCAACACTTAACCATTTTGCAACTAAATGCTGCCATTTTATGCACTCATCTAATCTTCAATTTCACCCATTTTCATTTGCATCCAAGCATATAGTCAAGACTTGCATTTAGCCATATCAAAAGCCATCAAGGAGCATACAAATCAATCCAAATCAAGGGCCAACCAAGGAGTTTCAGCTGCAAAAGGGAGGTATAATCATTTGTCTTCATTTAACACTTTCCTCTTTGTTTTTTTACAAATTCCTTAGGCTAATCTTGAGGTGTTTCATTATGTTTTTCCATTGCATTTTATTTGCTTAGAAAAGGTTAGACATTTTGGATATCACAGTTCCCGTAGGGTGAGTACTTTTTCCCACTACAGTAGGCCTTCTAAAGGTGTTAACAAAGCATAAAATAGTGAGTCTGGCATTCTGGTCACTCAGTTAAGGGGAAAGCATAGGCCTATCACTTCAAGCATGACAAATAAGGGGTTCTTTAACCTTCTAATTAAACTAGATTCCTAATTTCATTAAAAGAAGACAATAAAAACTCCAGCCCCTACATACATCATTAGTAGTTGCATAAGATTGTCTTTGACTAGCGTATTATGGACCTACAACATAGAAAACATCAATTAGTTCTCGGGATTTTGGAATTTTGAAAAATTAACCAGATGCGCTAAAAGATTATTCGTATGTCCTAAAAGAACTATTCAAGGTGCTAAAATAACATCTAGGTGCGCTAAAAGAACAACTCAATGCGCTATAATAGATATTGAATGCACTAAAAGAAAGACTGAATGTGCTAAAACAGAAGTTGGATGCACCAGAATATGATATGGATGCACTGTAACAGGTATCAGATGCGCTAAAATGTGTTTCGTATGCGCCAAAAGAACTCACGGTCACGCTAAAAGAAGTTCACGTCTAGTTTGTAAAACAAATTTTCCAGAAAACATTAAAAATGGGGCATAGCCCCACAGTGGGCACCAAAATGTTGTCGTGTGAATTGTGAGAGTTAGTAAATGAATAATAAAAACACACACAACCAATGAGACATTGCATCAAATATTTGAATCACAAAATTAACCAAATTAAAACAAAACAAATCTCTAAAATTGTTCCATTGTTCTCATTCTCAAGGATCCTTTAAATCATTAGTCCTCTCAGATTTGTATATGCACTATAACTAGTTTGGATGACAACCTAAGAAACGAGATGTTGTAAGATGCAAGAAACTAATTCCTACATGAAGTATATACTATGTGATTGATACCATGATGCTATGATATTAATGTTGTTGTGATAAAATGAAGATTATGTTATAATAATGATGCTAAATGCTATGGTAGAAATGTTATATGAAAGCTAAGATGATAACTAAAATGTAGCTATGAACTAAGACATGATTCTAAACTAGAATAATAAAACAATTCTAAATGTTAAATGCTAAATGCTAAACAATGGTAAATGCTCAAACTCTAAATGCTCCAAATGCTTCAATGTTATTCCTGCATAGTAAGTTTACTCAAAGATGTGTTGTAAAATGCTATAGAATGGGCTTGTATTTATAGGATTTCCAAAGCATCTTGTGATGTGGTAGCAATAACGGTCAAGATTTCAGCATGAGAGATGAACAAAGGAGATGAAAGAAGTTAGAAAGAATCATGGAGAATGTTCCCTTGACAAAGGGCAACATGCCAAATGTATGAGGGAATAAAATGTGTGAAAGAGCCAAGTGTCCAAAATTTGTTTTGGAATTGGTTGAGAATAATGCAATTTAAATATTAGACATATTTAAATACATGTGACACTTGATGAGGTGGCAAGAGGAAAAGTTGTAGACATGTGCTTAAATTCCAAATTTGGGATTTGAATTTAAATAAAAGATTATTAATTAAATAAAACAAACTATGTGAATTTGTTTATTTAATTAAAATAGAATGTGATTTAAGATGGTAGAATTTAGAAGGTATCAACTATATAAATAAATTTGGAATTTATTTATAAGTAGACGAATTAAGAGGTTTATTAATTAAATAACTGGTATTTAATTAATTAATTGTCTTCACCGATTTTAGGTGTATACACTCACAGTAGAAATGTTAGGAAAAGGTGTGTTGTACACCTTGCATAATGTTATAATGTAATATTTATTTATTATGTGGTGCACCTAGGGAATCTAGGGATATGTGCATCACATGGATCTAGCATTCTTGGGGCCACTTTATGTGTTGTATGTAACATTGGTTTAAATATTTAATGTGGGGTTGCACATGGGAATAATATTTAATATTGGGAAAAATTAGTACTAATATTAAATGAGAAGTTAATGGTTTTGTAAGCTTATGGTATTAGTCACATGGTTTTATGTAATACCACTTGGTGGTTTTGTGTGAGCTTGTTTCTATAAAATAAAACACATGGGTGGTTGTCTAAGGTTGGTTGGTTAAGGGCATCTCTTGTTAGAATTTGTGAGGATTGAAGCATGGCATGGGATGTGTGGCTACATGCTTGTTCACGTGGAGTGCTTGTAGAGGGTTTGATGTTTCAAAGGTATTCATAAAGGACTTTGAAGATGTTGTAATGTTTATTGTTGAATAATACATGAGTGATGGATGCTTTTGGAGGTTGTGTTTTTCCCTCTTGAGGGTTTTCCTAGGGTATATCTTGTGTCATCTTTGATGATATGTTATCTGTTCTTTTGCATATGGATTCTAAATACTTGTTTGCATATATTTCTCTATTTGATTTATGTAAGAATTATCTTGGGTGGATGCATATTTCCTTTCAAGCACTACTTCTAATCTCAAAAAACACATATGTATCAAGAGAATCACTTTTTTTTTTTTGTTTTTTGTGTTTCCTTGAGCTGTGATAGGATCCTGGTCATTTGACATGGTTGGATAGCCATGCCTTGACTTCATCACACATGATTGGATTTAAACCCTTTTTACTGTCTTCTTATACCCATGACTTTGTTATAGAAACAACCCCTAAACAAATGCAAATAAAGACAATGGAAAGTAGTGTATGTTGTTCTTTAGAATTATAACCACCATTGTATGTGCTACTATCATGTTATTTTGGTGTTTTGAAGAAAACATTATACTCATGTACAGGGTCTTAGGATGACCTTTGATACCCCTCTTATGTTGTCCCTTGGCCCATTAAAGACACCACTTTAATGTATTCTTTATGATTATTGTTTTTAGAGCCACTTTATTACTACTTATCCCTTCACTATTATCAGAATCAATAAATTCTATCTGGGATGGTCATAAAGGTTGTCATTCAACTCAGAAGGCTTGTCCATAAAAACCTTATTGAACACTACTCACCTTTAAAAAAACTCTTTTTATGGGATGTCACTAGCATGCAATTATGATGCAATTTATTTATTTGATAAACTATCTTGTGATGCTTGAAACCAATATCATTAGATAGTTTCCTGCCCCATTGTATTACTTTTTTGTCCAACTTTATGATTTTTTGAATCTCAAATTTCACTTCGCTTTGTATGTTTTTGAGTTCTAAGCTTTCCCTTTGGGATTTTTCCATGATGCATCACCCACAAAAAGAAAAAATTCTAGTTCAGGTAAGTAGTAATGGTGACAGGACTCTATTAGAAGGTCTCAAGGTGCATCTTGCCTTGCCTTTGAACCACTGCTTTGAAGTGAAAAATCAAAGGACAGTGTGACTGAATGAATTTTCTTCCTTGTTATGATTTCCTCTATCAAATATGCAACTTTCTATGCTCTATCAATGAATTTTATGTCACTACTCATGACATAAATTCTTCAAGATTGACATATGAATATGACTACCATAAATATTTCAAAGACCTTTTGCATGGTCTTCATCATCTTTTCATGGTGTTTTGATTATCCTTTTCACCCTTTCCACTTCTATCTGAGCTTAGCACATATTATGGTGAAGTTAATAGATTTACATTACAACCTGTAGGAGTGCAATGTTAGATGCCTTTATTCTTGTCATATGAACCTGCCTCATAGCCTTATTATAATCCCATATAGTGGATCAAAATTAGTAGTCTTATATAATCCTCTCATCTTGTAGGCCTTATGTGTGGGTGGATAAGTTTGATAGCATTCTTAACATACTTCCTTTCACTGTCAACATTTATCTCCAAATTAACAAATACCTTGGGACCTATTGTAGGTCACCAACTCAATATTTTTTTCAAAGAAACACATGTAATTAGAAACCAATATCAAGTGCTCCTTATAGACATGGCTTCCTTATTGGTTAACTGAATGACAATATTTGAAGTAGAAAATAATAAGCAATGGAAATACCATTATTTGTATATTCCATGATATTGCATGGTATTCATATATTATTCTCTAAATTAAAGGTAATCATACCTTATGAATAATCTCCCATGCATCACCACACCACTTTACTTCACTTTTCTCAATAGTTGCTCCTATACTGATTTCACCTTCAATAGATTTATGCCCACCATGCTCATGAAATCACTATCATAGTGTCTTTGTCTCTGAACTTTATATTTGAGCACCTTTGGAATTTCAACCTGGAGTGATGTGATAGATGAAAGTAAGGATAACTATTAGACACACAAAAAAATTGAGAGCAGTGGGTGAATTAGTTGTACATTAAAATATTCAAATCCTCATGAATCTTCAAACCCTTATTAAGCATTAGCATGAATGTAAACAAGTGAAACAACACATCAACAACCATACACAATAGAATACCATATTTACATGGAAAAACCTAATTAGGGAAAAGCCACGATGAGGATTAACTCACATATATATGAATAACAAAACTGAATATAATAGGCTTACTGCTCGAAGGGCTCACTTCCCAAAAGAGAAGAATGACTCACTACCAAGGGTTCATTGCCCAAATGACTCACTATTTGGAATAGAAGAGAATAGAATAAGACTGCTACAAGGAGATTCACCACCTCAGAACAACAAGAAGATCCACCACAACAACTCTACACCGTCTACAACTTTCGGCTCATTGCCTCCAACAACTTCAGGTACACTGAAAATGTAAACACCTTCTGCTCACTACATATAGTAGCCTTAGACATTTAAGCTCACACTCATATCACCACACTTGATCACATTCACATCATCCCTCACACTTACAACATCTCTAACAATTGAACTTGCTTATATATCTTCTATGACCTCAAACAAAATTGTTTAGGTCGGCCCCAATGAAATGTATGCACCTCAAATGTGCAACCAACAAATAGGTCACATCAAACACTTCCACAATGGAAAGAAGTGAAGGTGTACCACACCAAGGGTTAACTAGGACCAAAATCTACATCAACATGCTTCACCACGCTTCCACAAACCATAAAACACATATGCAAGTAATGTTAACATGCCAAGTTGGAAAAACCTATTTAATGCTACCAAATAATCAATTCACTCTTCACCAAGTCTGAAAACACCCTATAGACCATGAAGCAAGATCACACAACGTACCAAAATATTCCAACATCATCAAAATATTTAACAACACTGTTACAACCACCTAAAATTGAGAATTCTTAACATCCTGTTCAACCAACCACATTGCCATAGGCATACAACTCACTAACCAACTTTGCAAAACACCTTAACACACAACACTCCAAGGGAAGGTAGGTATAGATAATATTAGCACATTCCCAAATCCACAATACAAGAAACCTCAACGCAGAGAAATGCATAGCAATTCCATTTCTCCTAGACAACCTTCGTCATAGTCTAGCACATTGTCAAACACATCTTCCACCGTTGCACAATCTAGAACCTGAAACTCTAGATATAACAGCTTTGAACACCTCTAATCATCTCATCCAAACCACAAAAGCACATCTTCAACCATGAAGAAATTCAAAGCACAACACAGAACACAACTTTTCCACCTTGTACACTCTTTTATATAATTTTCTCAAAAGCATTTGGAAACCAAGTGATCCAACTGCATCAACATCACAAACACCTTGTCAACATGACTATGTTGGAGATTGCAACAATCTCCCCATTTACAATACCAACAATCTCCTTATCTACAATATCTACTCAATACCACACTAGAGGTTGACATAAGTTGACCTCAATGACAACATTAAAGACAACATAGTGCAACAAACTCCCTGTTGACATCAATGACAACACTACAATTGAAACATAGAAAAATAGGTCCACCAAAATGGATTGATGAAAATATGTGGGGTGAAGGACCGATTTTCCTCTATTTCATTAGGAAATGAAATCCCCACAATGAATTGATTACAACCCTTAGGTGAATCGAGTCAAAGTGAGAATCTTCATATTTCCTTATGATTGAAGGACGGGGGTCAAGGTCAAATAACACTTTGGGGAGAAAAACTAAAAATAGCAAATCAAATCCAAAATGCAATCTATCACTCAAATCTTGAAAATTAAGCTCAACATTTGTAGAACCAAAAAACATAATGCAGATCTGAGAAGGGCAGAAACATGTGTACCAGTCACCAAAAGTGTTTTTTGAAAGCTGATATGAGACTCATTCGCCCATGGGTGAATGGGTCCAAGTATAGGGGTTGCAACAATCTTTTGGGAGCCTCTGGTGCAGATCTGAAGCTTCTGATTTGTCCAAGTTTCAGTGTTAGAAAGTCAAAAATCCAATATGTAGGTTAGATTTTGTGATTTGACAATAACTTTGACAAATTTGTAAATCTTGCTCTTCAAAAGTTCTTCAAGTCTTCTTCAACCTAAATATACAATCACACATACAAGAAAGAAAAATGTTTGTTTTTGGTGAATAGGGGTTTGCCTTGGTCAAACCCTATTTTGGTAATCAAACCTTAAAATGAAATAATGCATGAAAGAGGGAATGAAGAATGAACAAAGCTATGTTATGACTCAACAAACCCTTGTATGAAACCTTGATAATGGAGATCTTAGGAGGTTTGCAACTTGCATAAAATGGCTGAATTGGATGTGGATCTTGACACTTGAAATAGATGCTTTGAAATGATACTTTGAATGCTTGAATAGATCTTGAAACCTACATCATAATGTTAGCTCCAAAAACATGCATGATGCAAGAAGACTTTGACATGATGGATAGATCTTGAATGCTGCAATAAATATCTGATATATGTACTCTTGAATGCTCTTGATCATCAACTTTTCTCTTGTGAAATTGCTCTTGAAATCTCATAAAAGTTCTAAGTGAAACTTAGTGAAATAACCTTGTATTTATAGGTATGTATCCTTAATTTATTGAAATTCAAATATCACAAGCCGACATTGAATTATGGATTTAGAGATGTTAAAATACCGTCAAAAACATAATTTAAATTTAGGTCCAAAGGTTTAGGGAGGATCCATTCGCCCATGGACGAATGAGTCCCAGGTCCCAATACTTGGAACACACATTGTTCAATGCAAAGTGTTATGTTTAGGCATTAATCATTGTCGGGTTTCCCCTTTGTAAAATATAATTAAGTAGGCTTGTAAATGAATTAAAGGGCTAATTAAGGCATAATTAAACTCAATTTATTTAAGAGGGCCCAAATAAGCGTGTAAATGTAAAGAAACACATTTAACAACACTAAATTAAGGCATTATTAAGTCTAATTTTAAATAGAAGGGCCCAAACAAGTGAGAAAATGTAAAGGATTACATTTTTCTACACTACATTTAGCCCCCACTTTAGTGAAAGGATGACCCTGTGTCAAACTTACACTAAAGTAGACAATCAAGAGAGTTCTAATTGTACAATTGTTGGAAAGATAAGATGACAAATATCAAAGAGGATGATCAAGCCCCCAAGATCTAAGATCTCATGAAAAAACCAACAAAGGCACAAAGAGACACATGTCAATATTAAACATACATATGCAACAATGACAAGATACTCAATCATACAATGTCAAAGACTAAAAGGAAAAGGAAAAGAGAAAGGATCGAGCCTCGATTGTTCAACATGATGTGGAACACGCCTCAGTAATTTGTCCAAAAACATTTGCAAGTGGAACTCATTGTCCACTATGCAAACAACAATGCACGCTCACACGGGCTAGTGAAATCCATTGTCCACTAGGTGAGCCCCCATAGGTGGAAAATGAGAGAATCTTATTGGGCTCCCATACCATACCAAAGTTATACCTTCAATAACTTTAATAAGGCACCACAAAATACGAACTTCAAGCTTCATAAGGCTTAGCAAGCTGTGTTATGCTAAATACTTATGAACAAACAAGGCACCACAAGCAAGCAAAGTGTGATATGCTTGGTGGCCATGGAAAAGGGTTGAAACTTCGAGCTTCATAAGGTTAGCAAACTACGTTATACTAAACACTTATGAACAAATAAGGAACCACAGGAAAGCAAAGTGTGTTATGCTTGGTGGCCATGAAAAAGGGTTGAAACTTCAAGCTTCATAAGGTTAGCAAACTACGTTATGCTAAACACTTATGAATAAAATGCAAGTAGGATAAGACATGTTCAAAGGGGTTTTTCTTAGTTCATGTAAAGTCTTCTCTTAGGGAACATTGTGCCTAATGTCTCCAAGAGAGGACAAGTCTAGAATAAAAGATTCACAACTTAGGGAATGCATCTCTTAGCATCACCACTAAGAGGAATATCGTATGCCAAGAAAGGTCTCACTCTTGGAGGACATCAAACCTAATGACACCACCAAGAAGAAAACACATCACAAGAAGAAGACCGTACAATGAAACATAAGAATATAGTCCAAGATCTCCAAAATGATAATCCCAATGTATTCCCCCATTTTAAAGAAATTACTAACACCATGTTGTGAGCAATTGCTTTAAAGTAGCAAATGCTAAATGTTAAACAATAAAGAAGACATGAGAGCTTACTTGGAAAGCCCTATGTCAAGCATATGTTTCCAAATGAAGCTATGTCATGATGAGGGGTTGCCCCAAAAATGCAATGCTAAAGATAACATAAAAGAAAGTATGTCACATACGAGACAATTTAAGGCATGTTGTCTACATCCCAAGCTTACTCTTATATATACATGGAAGGTGATCAACTAGCCCAAAAGAGGCAACAAAAAGTGCCATACTAGGACAAGGCTACCTAATCCCTTGCCCCCCAAGGGAAAAAGGTGAGCCAAAAATGGATGATGATATGCTACTCCTTGCAAAAAGGAAATAAGATTGCATAAAGCCAAATTTATACCTTCATGCATGGTAGTGAATATGCTATGAGACTACAACTACCACATGACAAGTAGCAGCAACTAATGTTATTGATTATAATGAGTAGACAAAGTATCAATTTGATGCATATACAATGAGATATTCCCACATGTATGTAATGTCCCCATTCTAGTCAGTTTTAGGAGCAGTTGAGTTAGCCTATTTCTTGGACCCCTGTAGGCTGATAGGATCCGGTTAGGGGGTCAGTGGCCGTTTTGGTGGGTGTTTTCATTTCCCTCTCCTTCACTTTAGTAGTGGATTTAGTGCAGGCATCTATAGCACAGTGTTTTCCAGCTTCTGACGGCATGGAAAAACACAGAGAATTGAGAGAGTTATGAATATTTTTTGTGGTTAAGTATTTAACTAATTGGTATTATAAAAGTTAAAAAGCCACTTAAATATATTAAATTGATAACTTAAGGTGATAAAGTGAAAAATTAAATCACTTAAGTCTCTTAAAAGGTGCGTTCACTTCATAAAGTGAAAATTATAAACTATTGAAATGATTTAAATACATTTTAAATGTATTTAATTGTAAAAGTGGCATCACTTTTGGGAAATCGTGCTTTTTTGGAAATATAAGGAAAAAGGGGCAATTCAACCTCATTATGGATGATTATTTGAAATTGCTACTTTTATCTTCTCTGTGATTTTGTCTGAGACAAGGGTTACAGTGAATTTTTTCCATTGGAGAAACGAAAGATCTTCAGTGTTTTGCAAACTTGAGGCTGTGGAAGACCAGTTGAATCTTTGCTACAGGGATGGCTTCATTTTAGAAGTCAATTTGAGCTTTTCCAGAGTTTTTATGTTCAATTTCTTCCCAGTTTTCAATAAGGAAGAGTCTACAGTGATTGAGGCTCCTTCATTCAGCAAATCTGGCATCTGAGGAGCAAGTTGCATATTTTCCTTGGCTGGCTGTACCATTTCAGGCCTATGGCGTGTGCATCTGGGGTTGAGGCGTTTGAACGAGAAGGCTGAAACGCCTTCTTCTGGAGCCTTCTATCCTTTCCATATTGGTTGTCTGGTATTCTTCAATCATTTGCTATAGTTTTTGATAGGGAGAAACCAACACCAAGAGACAAGCGTTGGATTTATTCAGTCTTCAGGATTCTTGACTGGCAAGCTCTAGAATTTCTTATTTATATAATCTGGAGGTTTCCAGGTATGTTTGTTGTATGTAATTCCTTTGTTGCAGTTGTTTAACACTTAATACAACTGCAGTTGCTCAATTTTTTCTTAAATTTTAGTTTTATCAACATTTTATGCTTGGCGCACTTCCCAAAAATGGTCTTAAAACTCATGAGAAAACAAGCAAAACACTTAAACATACAGTTTTAGTTCAGAAGTTGAGGTTGAGCCAACTGGGCTCATCACAATGTAGTATCAATTAGTTCAGGATGCACCAAGGTTAAAGTTGTCCAAAAAGAATATTTTGTAATAGTGTTGGTATTGAGTGAAGGCTTTTTTGATGCTTTTGTTTTTTCAAAGGACAATAACCAAGACCACTAGTGGTTTCTTGTGTATTAGGCTCTATAAGGACAAAAATACCTTGTTCTCTAGCACTACATCCTTTTACACTATAACCAAGTTGTTTCATAAGTTCATAACCTCTTCCATAGAGCTTTTTCATTTCTTTTGGACTCAGTGGTTGTTCATAATCAACTTCATCAAAGTTTGTTGTGTATGTTGCATCTTCTTGTAGAGTGGCTAAAGTGGATGCTTTCAAAGGTTCTTCCAAAGTTGTTCATGTCGGGTTCACCAAAATAGATTGATGGAAATATGTGGGGTGGACCTATTTTCCTCTATTTCATTAGGAAATGAGATCTCCACAATGAATTGATTATCAATCCTTAGGTCAATCAAGTCAAAGTGAAAATCTTCAGATTTCTTTATAACTGAAGGATGGGGGTCAAGGTCAAATAACACTTTGGGGAGAAAAACTAAAAAATAGCAAATCAACTCCAAAATGTAATCTATCACTTAGATCTTGAAGATTAAGCTCAATATTTGCAGAACCAAAAAATAAAATGTAGATCTGAGAAGGGAAGAAACATGTGTATCAGTCACCAAAAGTGCTTTCTAAAAGTTGATTTGAGACTTATTCACCCATGGGTGAATGGGTCCAAGTACATGGGTTGCAATAATCTTTCGGGAGCCTTTGGTGAAGATCTGAAGCTTCTGATTTGTCCAGGTTTCAATGTCAAAAAGTCAGAAATCCGATCTGTAAGTTAGATTCCATGATTTGGCAACAACTTTGACAACTTTGTAAATCTTAAGCGCGTTTTGAGCTGGAGCAGTACTGGGATGGGTGACCTCCCGGGATGGACCAGTGCTTCACCTCTGTGAGCATCACCTAGATGCAATGAGTGCTAAGTGGACCATTCGATATCATGAGAGATGGGTTCTTGTTGAACCGCTACTCATGAAACATGGGTCAATGAGTTTGACTCGAAACTACACGGTTGAATCCTGATACCAATATCATAATTTGTAAATCTTGCTCTTTAAAAGGTCTTCAAGTCTTTTTCAACCTAAATATGCAATCACACATACAAGAGAGAAAAATGTTTGTCTTTGGTGAATAAGGGTTTGCCTTGGTCAAACCCTGTTTTGGTAATCAAACCTTGAAATGAAATAATGCATGAAAGAGGGAATGAAGAATGAACAAAACTATGTTATGACTCAACAAACCCTTGTATGAACCTTGATAATGGAGATCTTAGGAGGTTTTCAACTTGCATAAAATGGTTGAATTGGATGCGGATCTTAACACTTGAAATAGATGCTTCGAAATGATACTTTGAATGCTTGAATAGATCTTGAAACCTACATCACAATGTTAGCTCCAAAAACATGCATAATGCAAGCAAACTTTGACATGATGGATAGATCTTGAATGCTGCAATAAATCTATGATATATCTATTCTTGAATGCTCTTGTTTATCAACTTTTCTATTGTGAAATTACTCTTGAAATCTCATAAAAGTTCTAGGTGAAACTTAGTGAAATAACCTTGTATTTATAGGTATGTATCCTTAACTTCCTAGAAATCAAATATCACAAGCTGACATTGAATTATGGATTTAGAGATGTTAAAATACTGCCAAAAACATAATTTAAATTTAGGTACAAAGGTCTAGGGAGGACCCATTCGCCCATGGGTGAATGGGTCTCAGGTCCCTATACCTAAAACACACATTGCTCAATGTAAAGTGTTATGTTTAGGCATTAATTATTGTCGAGTTTCCCCTTCAGAGAATGTAATTAATTGGGCTTGTAAACGAATTAAAGGGATAATTAAGCTCGATTTAATTAAGAGGGCCCAAATAAGTGTGTAAATGTAAAGAGGTACATTTAACAACACTAAATTAAGGCATTATTAAGTCCAATTTTAAATAGGAGGGCCCAAACAAGTGAGAAAATGTAAAGGGTTACATTTTTCTACACTACAACAACAACCTCCAACAATCTACCCCTATCATTGATGGCAACACCAGCTTTGAAAAACTATCAACAACAAAATCAGCCTTACAATGGCAACACCAACTCACAAAAGGGTGAAGCCACAATAGTGGTTTACAATTTGATGGAGGAAGGAAAACTGAGAAAAAATGACCCCATGGAAAAAAAAAAATTTGGGGGTTCGTACAAACCTAGAAGTTCGACCGAACCCCTTAAACTTTTTGCCGCCAAAAAACAAAAAAAATGCATATGAAAGGGGTTCGAGCGAACCCCTTTGAAGAGGTTCGCTCAAACCTAGGTTCGAGTGAACCATGGTTCGAATGAACCCCTAGGGGTTTGCTCAAACCCCCCTAAATTCTCATCCCCTCCCTAAGACACAAAAAACCTAAAATTTGGCACTTTAGAGCTCGGGTTGAGGATGAAAATGGAGGAATCTTCACAAACCCAACTGGAATTAGGTAGTCCTCAAAACGAGCTATCCAACAAATATAATTTTAATATTTTTTGGTTTTATTATGTATTTGTTTTTTTAGTTTTATTAAACATAGGTTTTTCATCGAAAACGAAGGTCTTTGTTTTGCACATGTGGAAAAATAGCAGATTATCAAAAAAAAAATTTGAAAAATATGAGTGCACCAGATATTGAAGTCCTTGATCCAACAAAAAAAAAAATTGAATTTTGATATATACAAAAAAAGTTGTGTTATACAGTCGCGCTATGTCTGAATTGTAATTGGTTTGACTTCGAATCTTGATTAAAGAAAAAATATTCAATAAAAAATTGTCTAACCAAGTGGAAGCACTAGATATCGGAGTTATGAATCTAAATTCGAAAGAATTAGAATTTTATCCTTCATGGAAAAAAAGTTATGTGTTATACAGTGTGAGTCACTTTTTAAAAATGTTGTTTTCTGAAAAAAACCAGTTTTCGTGGGAGATGGAAAAAGAAGTGCAATCTAATTCCAAAAAATTTGAAAAAAATATTTTTAGAATCTACAAACAAAATTTGACAAGACTCTAGTTTGCATCATCTTCAAATTATTTACGGTTTATCTGCTATAGGTGCCCGAATGTGAATATTTAGTTAAAAATAATAATTTCAGTGCCCAGTTTGGCCAAAAATTGTAAACCACTATTGTGGGATCACCCAAAAGCAAACTTCCGTCAAGAAATACTCAAGCAACACTCCCCCTTACTGGGACATTTCTTACATTTCAGATTTCTTCTTTTTCTCAGTCTTCTCTCCCCCTTTGACATCAATTATTTCCTTGTATTTTTCAAACTTCATGCTCCCCTTATGTTTTTTAGACTTTACTCAAACTCCCCTTTGACATCAATGGCAAAGGGCAACACCTATAAAATTCACTTCAAACAACACTTGCAAGCAACTCTCTCTCTCTCTCTCTCCACTACTCTCTCTCTATTGCTCTCGCTCTACTGCTCTCTCTCCCCCCTAAGGGCACAAGTTATGCTCCCCCTAATTACACCAACCAAAGATACCACTACCTACTCCTCCTGAGAGGTAGCCTTCATCAGTCCAAGACCAATAATGTATCTTGAATAGCTCACCCAAACAAATGCACCAGCTTATGCATCTAATTGAAAGGAGGGGAAATAACCCCTAGCTTTTTGTCTGAGATACTCAAATGTATCTTTTGGAAGAGCCTTTGTGAAAATGTCTTCTATTTGATCATTTGTATGCACATACTCCAACTCCACTTCATTCTCTGCAACTTTCTCTCTTAGAAAGTGATACCAGATGGAGATATGCTTTGTCCTTGAATGCATTACCATATTTTTTGAAATGTTGATAGCACTTATATTATCATATAAGATAGAAATAGGTTCATCATATGATACTTTGATATCTTTCAATGTCTGCTTTATCCACAACACATGTGTGCAACAAGATACTGCTGCGATATATTTTACCTCTGCAATACATAGTGACACTGAATCTTGCTTCTTACTTAACCAAGAAACCAATCTGCTTCCAAGAAAGAAAGCACCTCCACTTGTACTTCTATCATTTATACAACCTACCTAATATGTATATGTATGTGCATTAAAAAAGAAATCAGTATCCCTAGGATACCATAGACCAAAGTCCATAGTGCCTTTCAAGTATTTGAATATCCTTTTTACTACTTCCACATGTGATTCTCTAGGATCTTCTTGAAATATTGCCACAAGACATACTACATGCATGATATCCGATCTAGTAGCAATTAGATATAACAATCCACCAATCATGGATCTATACTTGCTTTGATCTGTCTTAAGAGATTATGAATGATTTTTTCTCAATTTAAAACTAGTAACCATGGGAGTACATACTAGTTTAGAGACCTCCATTCCAAACTTCTTTAATATTTCCTTGACATACTTTGATTGTGAGATGAATATACCTATATCAGATTGACTGATTTGCAGCCCAAAGAAGAAATTCATCTCCCCAAACATTAACATTTCAAACTCATTTTGCATCTCCTCTGTAAACTTCTTACGCATTGCTTCATTTCCTCCAAAGATTATGTCACCAACATACACAACCACAATCAGGATTTGATCTCTCTCAACCTTGAAGTAAA
This sequence comes from Sequoia sempervirens, assembly GCA_007258455.2. Lineage (NCBI taxonomy): Eukaryota > Viridiplantae > Streptophyta > Pinopsida > Cupressales > Cupressaceae > Sequoia > Sequoia sempervirens. The sequence goes on from VDFB02193867.1 coordinate 182,885,691, forward strand.
GATTGTTGTCTACGGTACCCTTTTTGAATCCCTACTACAATAAGTACTTATCCAATCTTGCATACCAAGCTCTAGGAGCTTGTTTAAGTCTATATAAAGCTTTCTTCAACTTGCAGACCATATTAGAATATTCTAATAACTGAAAACCTTCTGGTTGTTCAATGTATACCTCTTCTTCTAACTCACCATTCAAAGATGTAGACTTGACATCCATCTAATACACCTTGAAGGCTTTATGTGCTACAAAAGTCAAAAACATCCTAATATTTTCCATTCTTACTACTAGAGAAAAAGTCTCTGCAAAATCTATTCCTTTCACTTGTGAGTAGCTCTTACACACAATTATAGTCTTGTTCTTGATAACTTCTCCATTCTCATTCAACTTATCCCTGAAAACCCATTTAGTTCCTATCGCATTCTTGTTTGTTGGTCTTGGGACCAGTTCCCATGTCTAATTCTTCTCGATCTGCCTCAGTTCTTCTTCCATAGCTTTGACCCAACTCTTATCCTTGCATGTTTCAATTACAATCTTAGGTTCTACCTCATAAAATAAACAAAATTTTACTTGTTCCTCTCCCATAGCAGCTCTTCTTGTCAGCACACTTTTGCTCTTATCTCCAATGATTTGATCTTTAGAATGATTCTTCTGCACATACTTAGGAGTCTTATGATTCTTTTCCAAAGCTTCTTCCTCTTCTACTATTAGCTCTTTCTCTTTCTCTTCTTCTTTTTCTCTGCAAGGGGGTTCATCAAATTCATATCCTTCTATCAACACTGAGCTCTAATGTGATTCTTCATCTACTTTGACACTTGCACTTTCAACTATCTTCGTTAACCTTTCATTGTAGCATTTGTATGCCTTTCTCTTTATAGAGTATCCAAGGAAGATTCATTCATCTAATCTTGCATCAAGCTTTCCTAAGTCCTCTTCATCTCTCCTGATATAACTTTTTCTTCCAAACACTCTGAAATATTTCATAATAGGGGGTTTTCCATACCATAGTTCATAGGGAGTTTTTGAGCTATTCACCTTTGCTTACCCTCTGTTAATAATGTACATTGTAGTATGAATTTCTTCTTTCTAGTAAACTTCTAGTAAATTTGCTTCCTTCATCATGGTTCTTGCTGCTTCTTGAATTGTCCTATTCTTCCTCTCCACAACTCCATTCTACTAAGGAGTCCTAGGAGCTAATGAATGTCTTTTTATCCCATGATCTTCACAAAAGCTATTAAACTCATTGGAGGTGAACTCACCACCTCTATTGGACCTCAAACATTTGATCTTCAAATCCATTTCCTTCTCAACCATAGACTTAAATGCTTTAAACTTATCTAGAGCTTCTGATTTTTCTTTGAGAAAAGTCACTCAAGATATCCTAGTAATCATCTATCAACAACATAAAATACATGTTACCTTGAGAGCTTCTTATTCTGGTAGGTCCACATAGGTCTGTATGCACCAATTCCAAAGGTTGCATCCTTTGTATGCATTGCAACCTACGGAGGGGGGTGAATATTACCAAGAAACTATTTGATGACTATGTTTGCAGCAACTAGCCCATGGTTGATTATTTCCAGATAGGAACCCAAAAATATTCATAGCAGACCACATCTCATGATTATAAAATATAAAACAAATCTGTTTAAAAGTATTTTTTTATAGAAACCTTGACAAAAAAAAAAAAGCCGTGATAGGTTCGAAGAGTTGCATCCAATCTTACTTTTGAAAGTGGTAGCTTATGATTCCTCCAGTTTTTTAACATCAAACCCTAGCTAATAGAAACATTATTTATAGAAGAGGAGATTACTAGAAAAATCAACCTTGAGCTCATGACTCTAATGCTGACCTCTCAACTAGCAAAGCTTTTGGTGCATGTAACACCTAATAAAGCAACCTTGACCATATTTGGCCATACGAGAATTAATGAACATCCTGAAAAAATAGATTTGACCATGGAAGAAGGAATTAATCACCCTCATGGAAGAGAAAGTACCAGCGCCACATTTATACAGCATTAAGGAAGGAACTCAACTTCATTCAAACAAAATACTTCCGTGGAAGAAAAAATTAAGTTGCATATTGCAATGTCTGAATCAAAACGTAACAAGGTTTTCTTTTCATTTTAAAATATGAAACTAACATTTCTTTTTTACTTCAAACTTTTGCATTGGGTTAAATATGTGAAACCAACACAGGTGGTCATAATGATATCAGCTCATGAAAAGGCTGCAATTTTCCACTAATACGAATTGGAAACTTGCTTTACAGTTCCATGAATAAAAAAAGATTCATTTGTCTCTCTTTATTGCACAAGAAAATCTTACAATAGCGTTCACAAATATCAAAAATATTCTCTAATAGTGGTACAATAGAAAATTCAACTTATCATTATAGTTCTCAGTTCCATGCTAATTTATTGAATTGTTCACATAAGACCTTAAAGCCCTATTGAAACAGCCCTAAGAATCAAATTTGATTGAATTTCTGGCGACATTTATTATCTTTTTAAAAGAATGAATAAATACATTATTCTAAGAAATTATATAGACCACCCTAAGAATTTTGCAGCCAACCAATACAATAAACACAACACGATGAAAATTTCATAGCCTAACACTGACAACTTATTATCACAAGAGTCATATAAGCCACAGCCATAAGTCCTTAAAAAATTCTGATCAGAGAACACGATCTTGAAGGTCTGCAAAGATGTTGGATGCTAATGAAGTCAATTTCTTGCCTGTTTCACCAGCTATGTTCTTTATGGTTGACATGTCTTGGGATGCCTGAAAAAAGCAGCAACCAAAATGGATAGTAAATGACAGGACCAAAGACGATATGTAAAAAAGTGAAAAAACTAACTTTATCTGCTTGAGGACATATTCTTCTATTGATGCTAGATATTGTTTGCCTGGGCATCATAATTACGAATAATGCTAGGAAGGTCTTGTTTTGCATAAATAACTGTTAAATAACTCGGTTATTTTATAACAAAAGACTCAAAGCTATATCCATCATATATAATAATAAAATCACCAAATTAAGGAACCCCCCCACACATGGTTGAAACTTGAGATGACAGGAATGAAAACCTGAATGACATTCCAAAAGCATCCTTAATATAACTACTGCGTTGCAAATATTGCAATTGTACTTGACCTCTAATGTGCACGGAATTTAATTATCATCAAGACATTCGTAACTTTGCAAAGCAGCTTTCAGTGAATTCCATTTCAGTGTGAAACAAGTATCTCTTTGAAGGTTAACCATAGCAAAGGTGGAATGCAAGTATTTAAGGAATATATGAATGAAAATTTTTGCTGTCCTGTAAGATGTGATTTCCTTTAAAGATGTCAAGTTTCCACAATCCATATTGTAAATTTGTATTGCTTCTGGTTTTGATTGTATTTAAGATGAATGATCGTGTAGAATGTGATTTCCTGTCCCTATCTGATTATACGATACAAATATTCTAATATATTTTAGTTTATAATTTTTAATCAGTGAACATGTAAATACAGTCTGTATACCATTCTTGTTCATAATTCTGAAAGATCCAAAAGTCCTTAATTGGGGTCAATTAATCTCGGCTTCTTTAATAAAACAGCCTGAGGATGCACAGGCCAAGGGTGATTTTTACATGGTTTTGTATTTATTGGATGTTATATTTGTCGCAGATCAGTTTAATTTGGTTCTGCCAAAGTGGGCTCCTGCCACTAAAGTGCCAATTCATTGTGTTTTTTATCTGCTTCACCATAGTAAATACAGTAGAAATGCATGCCTGATTTACAATGAATGGTAGCTGACCACTTATGCACAGGTTAAAGCAGCTACAATGCCTTATTTTCATATCAGATTATGAAAGAGTTTATCATAGAATCTTTTAATTCTGATTAACCCATTAATTGAAAAGAGCTGCTGTTCATTCTTTTCTGATTTCTGTTCGTGGGTGATCTGTGCATCATTTATTTGCACTCTCTTTATTCTAAGATTGTTAATTGCATCTGTGTCATGGTTATGCACAGTTGTTAGCTTTTCCTTCCCTGCTTTCCAATCAAACACATACCCGAAAACCAATTGAATCATATGAGGGAGCTGTACCTCATTAAAAACTCAGAGGAAAATCACAAATGAAATTGTGATCTTTCCTTGCTGTTAGTGAAATTGGTCTTATTATAACGGGCTATAGAGTTGATATCAATACATTTCAAGAAGAGCCAATTCATTCGCTAACAGATTTTTGGTGTAACTGCATGGTTATCCAGGTTGAAAGTGCCTTGACGGCTCCTTGCAAGTTCCCCCAGTATGTAACTCTCGCATTAGCTAATGGTGTCATGCAAACAAATTGCCAAGGGAGAATCGAAAAAGGCCATGGCTCAAAGGCACGCAATGTTCCAAGGAATATCGGAGAGCACATTCTTCCCTCAAGTTTCTTGGTTTGTTATCAGTTTATACTCCAATCAGGGAATACTGGTTTTTGTTAGACGTTTTCTGATGTTGGATCTACAGAGACGTTTGGGTGAGTTTATTGATTCTTTGAAAAGGGTAATTTGGGGCATGTACCTTAGGAGGGCAAAAATGAATTTGATTTATTTGCAAAAATGATGAGGAAGTAACTAATTGCCTGCATCAAAAGTAAAGGTGGGATTTGGTGCCACAGTTGATGCCGATACGCTGTGAGAGTGATCAAAATTACAATTGGATATCGATAGTACACCACCAAATCCTTTTACATTAACCCATAATATCATTGCGGCATTACTGAAATCCAAGCTGCAAGCTGTCCGCATTAATACAAGCTTCAACATCATTACCAAAATCCTTGGTTGGTGCACGAATGACACCTCAAGTTACATTCCAATAATTAGCCTTTTAATTGAAATGAGTGAGCCAGTTGCAGAACCCATGGTAGAAGGATGCATGGCTTCTTCCCTAGAGGAGAATGTTTTTCAAAAGAGTTCCCATATTATTTATCTAGACTCCAATGTGGAGGAAGAAAAAAATTCCTCAGGAGAACAGACACAAGAGGTTTCAGTGCCTGCCTTTTCAGAAGAAGAAATGGCATCTCCAAGGGTCTCTACTCCTGCTGGTTTGGCATCACCATTGCTTTCCCATCTTGTATCTCCAATTTTCAAGCTGCATGCAACCACCTAGCTAACCCACACTGCTGCAATATGCATTTCCTACTTAACTAGAGTAGCCCCTTACCAAGAGCACTTGTTGAACATGATTATAATTATCCAATTTTCTACATGGAAAAAAGTAGCATTACATTTGGTATTAGAGCCTAATGATCATAACCAAATTTTGTGACCTATTAGATTGATTACGGCATTTCTTTTAGACCAATTTTACAATTAGAATTTCTTCTTATAAATTATAATTATGAAACAAATTACTAATTTTTAAAATTCAATCTATAAAAAAAATATATAAAACTAAAACCTATAATCATACTTCAAAAAATCAATACATATTTATTAAAATCTAAACAATTAAAAAAAAATACCTCTAAATATATTCAAAATTCTATGTCTATTTATCATTTTAAAACTTTATAAATAATATTTCCTACATATATTTTAACCAATTCTAACTATCATTCTACATCATATCTCATATACTTCTTTCCATAAATAATTCCCCTTCATTTATTAATCTATCATCTCAAAACATACATGACCTTGCACCATTCATATTGAAAGGTCGTGCCCCTCTCTTCAGAGAGCACATAACCTAATCTTAAGACTACCGTCGAAGCATTAAAAGACAGGTCTTGTCTTAGCTTAGCCATGGGGAATCAAATCATTAGATTGACTAATGAAAAAAAAAAGTAGCCCATCTTATGTATAGATTTATTAAGGAATCATTTTCAAATAAATGAAATATATTTTTTAATAAAGGGAGTTGTCTTCATGATTAAGATAGTATCCTGTCAACTAATTTTCATTTGGATTTTTATCTATTTTGAGAAAATAGTTTTACCATGCTTGATACATCTATTTAAAATTGACACTATGATTTCTTACATATATCTATTTTAAGCACATCGTGGGCCCATTAGCTGCAGGTCCTAAAATCATTTTCACATCATAAAATTTGGAAAATACCATCTTGCATTAGTTAAAATAACACAATATTTTATGACAATACATTTGGTTCTCTTACACATGGGGACATGTCAAATTTTTACAAGGGAAGTCCATAGTTGCAAAAATATTAAAAGACGTACTAAAGGCCTTGAATTGTCTTCACAATTTAGAATTCATTTATAGAGATCTCAAGCCTAATCACATTTTCGTATATAATGGTGTTCTAGTCAAATTGACAAATATTGGACTACATTTGTGAATGAAAATGGGAAGCACAACAAAATAATTCTATATGGTCTCTTGGGATCACTACTACAGAACTTTCCTATGGTGAACCTCCTTACATGAAGAAAGATATAAAGAATTTTTTTTTGAATGAGTCTCATCTCATGAAACACGGGCCTTGATGTGTCAACAAGATTAAGAAATAATAAGGGATGGGTTAGCTATAGATACCGAGTGCATTCTAGTTTTTATTCTAGTTGAGTGTACTCTAGTTAAATTAAATAAAAGATTAGTTCTAATGTTTCTCTATGAAGTACTCTATGCATGTTAATTATTTACTATTGTTCTTAACCTAGAAAGATTACCATGTTTTATTCTATTGTACTTTGTTATTGGACTTGATCAACCCAATAATTATTAAAAAGGAAACATTTGGGAAAGGGTGTGATGGTTTGGAAACCACCCCTTAAGGCTTATATAAAGCATTTATGTGAGACTTGGAAAGGATGGAGAACATTCAAGGAAGAAATGTTTTTGTGAGCTATGGGCATTGGAGAAGGGGGCACACAAAGTGTGTCCAACTCGAGGTATAGATTACACCCAAGATTGTCCTGGTCAAGGTTGTTATGCATGTTGAGTAGTTATTATGAAACATGTATACATGTTGAGCAATTACTCTAGAGCATGTTGCATACATGATGAATAATTACTTTGAAGCATATTGTGTACATGTTGAGTAATTACTCTAAAGCATGGTGTGCACTTGTGTTGAGCATTGTCTTGTTGAACCAACACTTGTGTGGAGAGCAATAGTGTGTTGTGTTCCAAAAGGAATTGTTTCATCTTAAATTGTTCCATAGCAAGAGCCAATACCGTTGATATCTTCCTAGGGTGAGAATGACCTTTCCAAGACCTATAATTCAGGTAAGTACTAAACTCAATTCCAAGATATTTTTAATTATAAATTAGATGGAGTTGATTGAATTGAATTCTTTAAATGATGTTATTTATTCTCTTTTGATCATATCTATTGGTGTAATTAAATATTTAATTACACTTTATTAAGTTTACTTGGTCCTAATTACGTTTTACCTTTAGGGTTTTGCATATTGCTTTATAAAAGCAAGTCATCTCATGTAATTCATTATTCTCAATAATATTATTTGCACATCTTTTGCAAATTGCTCTTGCATCTTTGTTTTTTCTCCTTGTAGAAGGTTAATCCAGGTTTTGCAAGTGATCTTGGTTTTATGGAGTTTATTGGAAACTCTAGCATGGTATCAAAACAGTAGTCTACAAGCCCCTTCTTAGATCTGGAGAAATTCAATCAAAGAGATTTTTTTAGAAATCCTCAAGGGATCGACCTTGAGCAATTTTTTTGTGCATTTTGGATAAAAAACGACCAATATATTTTTCTTCGTGTAATTCTGAGAAAAATAATTTGTGTTTTGTTTAAAATCACGAAATACCATCTAGGTATCTGCTAGATTTTGTAGATAGTGAGCAGAACTTGCAGAAACGGCTATCAAAATTGCGGTTATTTTCCCTACAGGTCAAGTTTTTGTTTTTTTACCAAATCCCATGTTCTGCTTTTTGGATTAAAAAACGCTATCTGGGTTTTGTTGGCAGCACCAAAATATTATTTGGGTATCCATTAGTTTTTGCATGCAACAAGTAATTTTTTTAGAAATCAAATCAAAAGGGTCGTGTTTGCATTGTCGGCTGGCAACATTTACCCTTTTTTTCAAAAATTCATAACTTGAGCATACAATGTCCGTCTTTCGAAAATTTTATATCGTTGGAAAGCTGATTTCGTTCTCTACTCAAATCTAAGGTCAATTTTTTTTTCATAGAGGCAGATGTGAACATTAATCCTTGCATGCAATCTTTCCTTTTTGCATGCTTTATGTTTTCATTTTCTCTTTGATTTCTGCATGTTTTGCATGTTCTCCTTTTATAATCTTGGGGTATTGTAATAAATGAAGTTCAATAAAGTTCCATTAGGAGGGATTCTTGCATAATAATTGGATTAGAGTGTAATCGCATGCATGCACTTTGATCCCATCTTCATATTGATGACAACTTGCATGAGTTGTATTTGGATCCTGTAGTTTCTTTTGGCCACAATCTTGCTCATAACTTGACACATTTTGGTTCGCATCAGTTCGTGTCTTAGATTGAGAGCCTATGGTTAATGATCCTGAATTGCATCAAATTCTCATTGAGTCACATCTTAGTTTGAGGGTCATTCATTTTATGGTTAATGGTCCAGGATCTTCATGGTACTTGCTCCTATGGATTAGTTTTGGTCACAGTTTAGTATCGGCATCGAAATACAATAGCTTCTAGATTCTTTCATCATATCTTTCCCTCTTATGGGGGGGCATTTCTTACGTATCTATGTGATGGATGGTGTACTTGGGGGGTCTTATGGAGTCCTTCATCTTTCATCACTTGGTTGGATTCTCTATTTCTTTTGCATTGCATATGTACATGGGTACCTAACATGGCCTTGTAGCCAAGACCCATTCATGCTTTCATGGACCCATCCTTACATTTTTTGCATGTTTCTTATTCTCCCTAAGTTGCACTTAAGGGGAGGTGTTGGTGTAATTAAATATTTAATTACACTTTATTAAGTTTACTTGGGTCCTAATTAGGTTTTACCTTTAGGGTTTTGCATATTGCTTTATAAAAGCAAGTCATCTCATGTAATTCATTATTCTCAATAATATTATTTGCACATCTTTTGCAAATTGCTCTTGTATCTTTGATTTTTCTCCTTATAGAAGGCTAATCCAGGTTTTGCAAGTGATCTTGGTTTTATGGAGTTTATTGGAAACTCTAACAATATCTATATTGTTGAATGCCAATTTATGTATTATTGATGATGTTTTTATATGCTTAAATCTTAAATTAGATAACACTGACTAATTAGCATTTTTTGTTCATTTGTATCTAATTTATAAAAATAATTTATAATCTTTAAAATTAATTGATAACACTAATAAATCTGCTACCAAATATATATTAAAATTATCCAATTTTATACTTGGAGAAAAGTAGCATTTAGACATTAACAAAAACAAATATCAAATCTTCAAAATGGAGACATATTGAGTGTTGTTTCATCTTCTATAGTACTTCAAAGCCAAACTCCTACTATTCCTATTACACCCATGGGATCCTCATGGGTCCCTTGGTTGGAAGCTATATATCAAAAGTCCAATCTCCCAAAAAATCAAGCTATATCTGTGATGGGATGATCCACCGATAAAATTGAAATATGCTTAGCGAACCAGGATATTGAATAAGGTTTCAGCCAAGAGAGCTTGCAAAGAATTGCAAAGATGGATAATTGATGCTCTATCAAAGGAGGATGACTTGATCAAGTTCTCTACAAGAGCGCAGGGTCACAATGCTGTTAATTCTGTAATTGCTTCTATAAGTGACATTGCATGGGACCAGATCAACATTTTGGCTAAGGATAATGAAGATTTAAGGGGTTGGGTGGTGTTGGCTTTCTTGTTTTGTTGCTAGATAAAATTGCAGGCAATCTCACTGGTCTATTCACTTATCTTTCAAAATTGCTGTAACAATAATCTACATAATACTGATAGTAGGATAATATTTTTTATTTTTTATTTCCTAGATGCACTAGAAGCTGAACAGTCATCTAAAAGATGAACTGAACAGACATATTCATATTGTTAAATATGTGCATTGTCTCTCATTTTGTGTATGCAATGAATAGATGAATGGTTGAAGCTTTCATTAAATATTTTTCAAGGTTGTCCACATCCTGTTCATTTGTCAACTTTTTTTTGCATTGCATTCTCAGGCTTGACATTGATATCAGAACAGGATGAATAACTTTGGCTGAAAGAGAAGAACAGGTTATTTTTTCATTTTTGTTATTCCTCCATCCCTCTCTCTAAATTCTTGTCTATTATTCGCCATTCATGTTTATTTACAAAGCATGTTATTCTTCCTCCATTTTTGCAATAAGATACTCCTCCATTCATTTCGGACTTCCAATAAGTATCATGTCCTTTCATAAGTGTTGCTTGAATTCAAGCATAAACAAGATTAAGGGTTAGAATCAAAAAGGCAAAGTTGAGAGTTTAGATACACTCGCATTGCTTGCAATATATGCTAATCATGTCCAACTACAAAATCCACATCAATTTCCCTAAAGATCACATCCAAAAGGCCTTGTTGAAGGCATTTTTGCTGTTAGAAGGTGTTTTTTGAAGGCGCTTTTGCTGATACAAGGTATTTGTGGCTGATATAGGGCATTTTTACTGTTATTACAACCTGCTGGAAGCAAGAGTAGACTGCCACAGCCTGTTGGAAGCAAGAAAGGTCTGCCATGACCTGCTAGAAGCAAAATAAGTATACCATGTTGAGTTATTTGGTCAATACTCAGCCTTATTTTTCAAAACTGCCCATTTTGTTTTCCTTTTGTTAGAGGATAATACATCTCAGACTATAGTCATAGGGTTTGGACAATGTTTGTTTTATCCTTTTCATTTCCAGAAGGCCTAAAGTTCAGAATTTGCCCCCTTCCATTTTGTTGAAATCCGAAAATTTTGAATTGATCGTCTGAAAACAGGAAAACAGTACCTCTGTCTGTGTTTACCATCATACCCAGGTCATTAGGTCAAATTTGTCTCTAAAACTTACCTGTTTGGAAACTAGTCTCATCCACAATTCCAACGAGTACAAATTCTTAGGGTCTAATTTATCCACTTAATAAATTTTTATCTCCAAAAATCAGGACAGTGCTGAAATTGCACTGGAGAGGAGCATGTCTTGTCTAAAACTAGTCTGAATTTTCAAAACATCATAACTTTTGCACATGTTTGCCAAAATTGGCTTATGACCACTTGTTTGTTATGTAACAAATATTTTGAGATTGCCTACACAAGTGAATTTTGTCTTAAAATCATAATAAATTTTTCGAACATAAAACAATTACAGTGGATGGCTAATGGTTGTCTGGAGAGAATGAAGGCACTAATTAGCAACTACCATGAATGCCAACTCCAGCACCTTGCTCTAGAACACCTTCCTCACTGCAGGGTCTACGGTGGGATGTATCAATAACTGATCTTTGGTTTTTTTCATAAAGAGGTTGATGAAACAATCAAATGGTCTAAAAGGCATATCTACATGGACTATTCTATTTTATTAAATGCTTCTGTATATCCTTAAATATTGTACACATCACTGCATATGTTTCTCTTCTCCTGCAAGACTCCTATATCTTTGTAATTTATATAAACATAACACAGATGAGTCTGCAGCATGTACAGTTGCTGCAATATCACGTCCTCTCTCTTAGTTGTTGCAACCGTGTTCATATCAGGGTCTTATTGATTCTTGTTATGATCTGTTCTCTACTGGACTTGGTGGCACTTTCTGTCATTTGGTTTGGTCTCCTCTTGGCTTATGTGAATGTGGATGGTAGATTGTATTGTAGGATTGATAAGAAAATGAGTAATATAAAATAGCTTTTTTTGGTTGTCACCAACCACTTTTGGAAAGGGATGATAAGGAAATATCTACAATATAAAATAGTGATGAGAGACATTTCATGGAAAGGGTAGGTTTGGAGGATCTTGAATCTCAATAAAATCTGAAAAATCGTAAACACCTAGACATATAAAAAATGTTAAAGCTTCATGAGTAAACGTCTTGAAAGAGGACCATCAGCTTCTTGTAATGTGTATCAATAAGACATGAGAAAGCACATCATTCTAATCACTGTTTTGATCTTGGAGTAATAGGTAACCTGAGAATGAAGAATTGCCTCAAGCCACTGTTCTAGGTAACAATCCACAGTATATCAACTCTTTTCTCTAATTGAAATGAATAGATGATATGCTTTCATGGAAGAGAATACGTCAAGAATATTTATATGATATTGTCATTAGAATAAATAATTAATTGCAAATCAGCAAACGTCTGGACTCTGAAGGAACTCCCAGAATTAGAAGAATATGAAACATTTTTTCAAAAATGAACCGGTCACACTGAAACAGATCTAATATTTTGAAGGAAAAGACCTGTGGCAGCAGTCATAAGGAATTCAATTTCTCTCTTAGGTTAGCACCCAAATCATGATATGCTAATATTTGAAAACATCTGAATTCCATGTATAGAATTGCAAAGGCATTAATCATTTGATCCAAAGACCATTCAAAATCATAGAATGCATTGGAAAATACATTAAAAAATGTAGCCTGTGAATTGATAGCACGATGTATAATATATGATAACAATCAGTGAAAATCAGTTTTTACATCAGAAGAAAAGGCAACATATTGATGGTGAAAATCAGACAATCTAGAAAGGCCGTGAACTTTGCAGCAAATGATTCAATTACTTACATCTTTTTCCCTATTTAAAAGCTGGTTATGTCACCAATAAACAGAAGAATTATTTATTATAAGTTTTCTATACAATTTCCATGGCAGGTTTAAAATAAATATAGTGACACATTTTTTTAAAAAAATTCCATGGAAACTTTTAGTATGAATTTGAACGAGATACCAAAAGAACCATATATTACAATTTTTTCTACAGTCTCCATAGCAAGTTTAAAATATTTATAGTGCCACATTCTTTCCATAGATACTTCAAAAAATCACAAATATAAAGCTTATATTGTTTATATTCTGAGATCTTTCTGCAGACATTAGAAAAAATTTCATCCAGGAAGAATAGCATTTTTTAAGAGGATAAAATTATACCTGGAACGATATCCTTGTGATGAGCTCACTTGCCGTCAGATCCAGTGGAGAATCATCTTCATCATGCCCAAAAAACTGATCACTTGATATGCCAGTTGAGCCCTACAAACAGAAATATAACTAGTTAGCTTAGATACACATCTCACTAAAAAAAAGTGGTTACCAGAAAACATTTGATATTCACAACTTCAAATATTTAAGATCATTATAGTTGGTTCCTATAGACCAAACTGAGTTGGGAATATGTCAATTAGCAAAAGCCCAAAGAAAAAACAAGGCCTAGATGTGTTTCACAAAAAACTGCCAGGATTATTTTAGACTTGAAGCTCAAAAAATGCCAAGCAACTAAGGATTGTCATTAGACTCAGCACGTCTCCATTCTTGCTTATGATTTCAAAACTTCAACTATATCATTGGGATTAAAAACAATATTATAATGAAATCAGCATTTTTTCTCAAATATCAACAAGAACAAAGAAAAACTAGTAAAAACTTACCGAGAACTTCTGCAAGCGAACTTGTGTTTCTGGATCACCGGCTTTGTTCTGCTCACCAAAGAATTGTGAAGATGATATTGACTTTGCGTTTGCAAATTTCTGTCTTGCTTCATTACTCTCCTCAATCTGACAAAAGAAAAATAAGTTTACAAGCACATTAAAATATGTGTAATGGACATACTGCAAAAGATTTGAATATATGTACATATATGTACATTGTACATATACATACATATATATATCATTTGTTTAACCATTATAAGAAGTGGGAAGCATTACAGAAAAAGGTACAATGCTATTGGGCTTAGACTTTCTTGGTAAACCCACCTTTTAGTTTATCATCTATTTTGTTCTGTTCCTTCTTTTCTCTTGTGGATGGTAATTTAGGCACCGTCTTCTGCCATATTTGCTGATTATACTTTCCAGTTCTGCTGACCTTCTTTGGCCAATGGTCACCAATGGGGCAGTAATTGTTACACTATCACATTAATTCTAGGAGTAGTAGGATAATATTTTATATTTTATATTTCTGAGATACACAAGAAGCTAAACGGTCATCTAAAATATGAATTGAACAGTCATTTTCATTTTGATTGAATGGAATAAGCTTCTCATACTTTTCTGGTCATCTAAATCCCATCCATTTCATTTGTCAATATTTTCTATATTTTGTTCCCAAGCCTGACATCAGTATCAGAGCAGGTTATTCATCCTCTGTTCTCGCAATAAAATATTCTTCCAATCATCTGGGGTTTCAGTCTTTAAATTAGGAATTTCCCAATCATTCAAAATGCTGTTCTTATATTGTTGCCGTTTGTGTTCTACAACACCTGCATGTCTTTTCATGGTCCTGAGAGCTGCTGTATGATGTCAGAGTCCTTACAAAAGAGCCACTGAAGAAACAAATTTAGTGAGAAGTGAAGGTTAAGTTGTTGGCTTAGGCTTCAATGAATTGATGTATCTGTTGGGACAGTTCAAGGACTGTTTTTGTATTTATCTTGAGTGAGGTTATGAAGTGTGAAGGCGAGATTGAGAGCAGCAAAGCCAGGGCTCTGCCATGCAATACAAACGCTGAAGTTGGAAAGTGAAAAGGGATAACTAAGATCGAAATAGATGAAATAATAGCATGGATCAATTGATGTGAAGGGTCACCCCAGATTATTATAGCCACTTCCTCTGATTCTTACAAAAACATCATATATGGTTATCGATGTTGGCCCAACAAAGGTCCCTCCATAATATACATTCTAAATTGTCTTGAAAATCTGTTCGTGTTTGAGACGCATGAAGGTAGAAAACCTATAACCAAAAGTCAGCTTTCTCCATCGAGAGATCATCTGTAAATTTGTAATTATTTCAAGTGGTCTGCAGATTGCCTTCACATGGCCCTCTGCTGCCACCATACTTATGTTTTCAGTGCTTTTGTATTTATCTTGAGCAAGGTTATGAAGTGCAAAGGCAAGATTGAGAGCAACAAAGCCAGGGCTCTGCCATGCAATACAAATCCCAAAGTTGGAAAGTGAAAAGAAGTAACTAAGATCAAAATAGATGAAATAATACCATGTATCAATTGATGCGAAGGACCTCCCCAGATTTTCATAGCCACTCCCTCTAATTCTTGCAAATTCATCTTCTATGGCTATTGATGTTGGCCCAACAAAGGTCCCTCCATAATAAACATTCTAAATTGTCTTGAAACACGTGAAGGTAGAAAACATATAACCAGAAGCCAGCTTTCTCCATCTAGAGATCCTTTGTAATTATCTCAAGTGTTATGCACATTGCCTTCACACAGCCCACTGCTGCCACCATACTTATGTTTGATGTGTTTTTCTCTTTTTTAAATTGTTGGATGGAAGTAAGTGATGAGTAGCAGACCTGGAGGAAGCAGATAGATTGCTTTGTTAAAAGGACCAACAATGGGTTGTATTCTACAAAGGTAACTACTCTGCCTAGCACCATGTCTTCAATGCCTCAAATAGAGATAAAGCTAAAGATCCAAAATCTCTTGCTGCCCATTCCTACTCATGACCTCCCATTCTTGCTCCTTGTTTGAAATGTTTCTGCCACCATAGTATGTGTTTGATTCCAAGATTTTTCCATTTAGAATTTTTTATTAGGGAATTTAGGGTTTACATTTTTTGACAAAGCATTTTATATTTTAGGTTTTGAATAACTTTAGGGATAAATTTGGGTGATTTTAAAAGTAACAAAGATGGGTCATTAGCTTGGGAGGCAAATTAGCTTAGGAGTTGTTTCTTTTCAAAACCAAAAACTTTTTTAGGGGGACCTTTCTTGTAATTGACTAAAAAGAAAATTTCCCTTTAGTAGACAGAAATTTATTTTAAGAGGGGTCATCTTTTAGCCAATACATTTTTAGTTTTGTCAAATATTTCGAGCAATAAGTCAATTTTTTTAATTTTTGGTAGGAGTCAAAACTCAAAAATCAAAACAAAATTTGTAAAATAAAAACAAATTGTAGTGTTTGGTAGATATGATAGCTCTAGTTCAAGTTTACAAGTTAAGTTATCATGACTGAACTACTACATCAAATGACTAAAATAGCAGCAACAAAGACATATGTGGCTTCATCCCTATAAATCATTGGGGAGAAATAAGGACACTATCATTTTCATTTTATTTCCTCTGTTAACCAATTGTGGCTATCATAAAACATAAATCTTGACAATATGATTTTTTTCTTTCTAAATAGGTGTCATTGATAGGACGAATCATTTTCATGTGCTGCCTAAGTGCCACGTACCTCTCTACTCTCATGTGCTTTAATATCTCTTTCATGTACTAATGGATATATCAAAAGGACAAGTTTCTTCCACATACAGACAAGTATATCGAAAGGGTGAGCATATTGAGAGGTATGGTATATCAATCCAATTGTATATAGAAAAGGAAACCTTTTGGAGTGATAAGGAACCAATCGACATCCCCATTTGATAGCAAAAGTCACTAGGTGTTGTGAATTGTATTGTCTCCAAGCATTATCAGAATGTTAGCATCAATAAAAGCCTTTGTTTATGCCAATCAATACAAGATGTTACAACAAGAAATCAATAGGTTGCAAGATCAAACACCCAATGCGCAGAGAAGAAAGATGTCAAAAATAAAAAATGATGTTATTTCTTCAAGTAGTTCAACTCACAAGGTTGGTAAAGACAAAGTCCTTGAAGGAAAGTTTTGAGTCCCCTCCTATGCCATAGAACAATGTTATTGTGTCTAATCAAAAAGTGTTTTGTCAAAACCCATCATGGATACAATACCTATTAGTCCTCCTATTATTGAATCTCCACCTGTTGTACAAGTCTGAGAGACAATAAAACCCAACAAACATTGTATCAGTCTAGGAGACAATAACAAAGTCAAATCTTCACATGTTGGTCAACAATGTGAAATTGACAAGTTGTCCTGTCAATCAAAATCACCTTGTACTAAAACCCATCAAGTCCAAACATGTCATTGTGGACGTTGAAGACATACGTCCAATGATTGTTTAGATCTACATCCTTGTTTGTCTGTCATCAACACACATTGTAAAAAGCAATGTTTTGTTAGAGATCCACCTACATAATCAATGAAGCATATGCATTTTGGATGGATAGACCATTCCAAAAAGCAAATGAAGGCTCACCTATTGTCAAAATCCTATAGGAGAGTCCAATCGCCTTTTTCAAATGATTGATCCTCTACTCCTAATGCAGATATTGTTGTAAGTCTAGATGATAATGAGTTAAGCATTACAAATATTGTTAAACAAAAGTAAAAAAGCTTGTTGAGTTTATCTACTCATGATGCAGATGTTGTTATCAATCCAACTGATGATAAGCTTAGCATTGTGAATACTATTGATACTTGTACTATTGATTGACAACATACTCAGAAAATTGTAGAGCTGCACACAATTCCCACATAATACAATTACCCACTCAATCTCTATGGTATTGATAGAGGTAGTGACTTTTTATACCCATGATTTCCCATTACGATTGGAATATTGATCATGAACACACTAAGACCGCCAAATATGCAACTTGGCACAAATTATTTAAGGCTATAGAAATTGCCTCTTGTTGATCATACTTTTGCATTTGAGTTGTAAGTTGAAAACCCAAAAAAGTGGCTTACAAATTCTTCCTATTAAATTGAAAACCCAAAAGAGCGACTTAATGGAGACTCAATATGAAAACCCAAGCGAGCGTAATTGAGATGTGCATCTCTATACACAAGTTCATATATGTTGTTCTCTTTCCAAGGGGCCTTTGAAATGACTCTTCACTATCATCTTATAGGGGGGAACATCACAATTTAAATTTCAAGTTCTTCAAGCATGGTACTTGGAGATTTCTCACATTGTCCATTGACTATTTGGCATTGCATCACATTGCAAATTATAGCATATTGTCACTTATCATTACAACATCTTAGCAAATAATGTTCAGCTCAACACTTGAACACCTGAGATTGCACATTGCATTTTGGTTTTTGATGACTATGCATAGAGCAAGATCGTCATATGCCTTCATTTTCAACTCATTTTTTCTGCCATAAAAGCAGTTTTTTGTGTCAACACATGTCTTCATTGAGAATCAAGATCATTGTGGACAGCAAGTGGCTCACATTTTCAGCTTGATAAAAAGACAGATCATTCAATGCATGCTTCGACACACTTTTGGGTTACCCATGGGCGCAATTAGCCTAGGTTATCCAATTTTCAGGCACAAAAGTTATAGGGACATAAGTGGAACTATCTTCTGCAAATTTCATCACTTAGAAGCACAGAAAATGGTGGTGAAAATTTTCACAGCAAATGGATGTATTATTCTCTCAAAATGGGATAGCATTGTGGACAGCTAACTCAACTTGATAAAACAATCTCAAGTATTTACCAAGTCAAATATCTTGGTTCTTGAAAACCTGCAAAAGGGAACAAGCTATCACTCAAGCAAGACCTTCTGCAGAATAATGGAGATTCATATCAAGCAAATGGGGTGCCATAAACAAGTTGCCTAATGCACAACACGAACGGTGGTTTTACCAAAACCCCTACAGATTATGCGAGGATGTAACACTATTGTACATAGCTCTAGGTGTAATAGGATAATATTTTATATTTTATGTTACCTAGATACATAGTTTACATACTCTCCGAGTAGCCGAGTAATCTCCAAAAAATTTGCATGCCGAGTAATTTCTGGTTTTACTCGCAGGCAGTATGCGGATGGATTTTCTCCCGTCAAATTATTGAGTAATCGCCAGTGGCTCGCAAAAAACCCACAAACTTGGCATGTTTGTGTGTATATGCATGCAAACTTGGCATCCTGTGTATGTTTATAGATATGTATGTGTGCACAGTGCAGCCTTGAGTATACACATACATAAATATCCACACACATTTGCCGAGTATTTGTCGAGTATTTGCCGAGTTTTTCCCGAGTCAAAATTTTTGGGCTTGCCAAGTACTCTCCGATTCCGAGTATGTAAACTATGCCTAGATACACTAGAAGCTGAACAGTCATCTAGAAGATGAACTGAATGGTCTTAACATTAATTAATATGTATATTTTGATTAAATGGAATAAGCTTTTCATTGAATATTTTTCTAGTCATCTACTATTCCATCCAATGTCAATTGTGCAAATCCCAATCCATTTCATTGCAACTGACAAAAATTTACATAAAGAGCAATATTTGGCCTCCACTTGTCAGTTCCTAGCCTCCTTTTGCAAATCACTTTTAATAATAATAGTTTTATCCTCGAAGCTTTCAATATCTAATTTACTGATCCTAGTCAATAATGACACAATAAATTAAGACAGAACTTTATAAAATGATTAAATGATGATTTTTTGTTAACTTGTAAATTTCTTTTCATGGTAAGCCTGTGCACCCCACATCTGACACTTCATGCAATCAAGTTGGCCCATCTATTATTTGGTCATCAATGCTTTCTCTCCTAATAGACTGGCAACTAAGTTTCTAAAGTCTAAACCTTGCTAAAATGTTGTAAAATACAGTTTTGGGCAATGTCAAGCATGGAGTTTTTGTCAATAATTTGTCAGTCAAAGTCAGTTATATTGGTCAAACCTGAAGCAAAGACTCAAAATGAAGATTTTCACGATGGAGGAGCATCTCACGATGGCATTTCATATTGCAGACGGTCATTTCAATGATCGAGACAGAGTTTTCAGTGATCAAATCATGGAGATTTTTCAGAGGAAAAGCCTCAAAGTGCAAGTATAGCTCAGGGGCGCCCAGTTTT
>VDFB02193867.1:182905637-182970265 GCA_007258455.2 Sequoia sempervirens
TTTCTATTTTTCTTATTATCGTTTGGTGTTTGGATAATACTTGGGACTTTTGGGTTAATGGTAGTTCCTTGCTTTTTGTTCCAAATAATTTGTTGGTCTTCCCCGTGTGTGTAACCTTTGTATGTCTACCATCAATTAAGGTGGGTTGATGGTTTCGTAGAAAAGCTTGGTTGAAGTGTCTAAGGGAAGTAACTTTTTAGGTACCATTGAATGGCACATGACACATGACCCAGTTTGTGAGAAAGCTATTGAATATATTAAAATTGGAGCAGTTGAACAGCCTAGTTTTTGCAATATTGTGGAAAAGGAGGTAAGTAGGTAGTATGAACTATATTTCTAAGAAATTTTATACAAAAATTATACGAACAGACAAGGAACCATATTAATGTGTCATAATGATTATTATCAATATATGGCTAACAACCACTAGTTCTAACATTTCTTGTCTAACAATGGACAAGAGAACAACCACTAGTTCTAACATTTCTTGTCTAGCAAAGGAGAGGAATAGTGTAAGCACTCTCACTCTACTAGAAAAATAATGGTTTTTCCACAAATGATGAAATGAAAAAATGTTGTCAAAAAGGAAGAGAGGTCAAGAAGCATTCCAATATTTTTTGCTTGTTTAGACAAAGGAAACTCTATCATAGAAGAAATTCTTTGACAACAAGGATTACTGTCTAGGGGAAAAAATGAGAGTTTGTCTTTCTACATAATGGTTCATGTAGACACCTAAATTTGTCCATACTCAACCACACTTGACCTTACCCAATCCTAGCCAATTAAATAAATATTTATTATTTATTTCATTCTTCACCTTTATTCCTCACCTTTAATTAAATAGATCTGCATTTATTTAATTAAGTTTAAACTTATCCCCCAAACCTACAACTAAATCAATTAATTAATACCTACTTAATTAATTGATTTAAACTAATTAACCTTCATTGCTATTTTCTCTAATATTTAATTCCACTTCACCCTCAATTCTTGTCCATTTGATCCTAGCCCTTGAAATCATCTACACATGGATCAAGATTTAAATTAGCCACCATGTGACAAGTGCCCTAACCTACCTACCCTACCCCTTTTTCACACATGTGTGAGCATATCTCTCACATTTGACACCACCCTTCCTCTTACACATGTCATAAAGTAGCCACCCTTCCTCTTACACATGTCATAAGATAGACATAGCCACCCTACTTCCTCATTTGTCCCTTTCATGAGCTTCCCCATATGTGAGCACACCTAGCTCTTACACTTTATTCCTCTTGTGACACCCTCTAACAAGGCTAAGCCCTCAATCCATGTCCTAACTCTCATCCAATCCTAGCCCTCCATTAGACATGGCATCTTGACCCTCCATTTTCACCATCAAGAATCTCTAAATGAAGGTCATTGCTCTCATTAAGGAGCACATCAAGTAAACATGGGTGCATCTACTTCAACTCTATCCATGAGATGAGAAGGTAAAAGGAAAGGTAAAACTAATTTGTAGCTTTTAAATATTGTTTTATGTCTTTTGCACTTTATCATCTTCATTTTGGCACACCCAATGGGACCCACTCCCTATAACTAACCTCTTGTTTGAGTTTTTGGAGTGAGTTTTTACATTGTAGGTTCCAGGATATCACATTCAACCTATGCTTCAACACTTTTGATTCAAGATCAACATCTTCACTCTCAACTGAGCGCTTATGCAACTCAACGTGTACAACTTATGGTTTAGCGCCTTTGTTTTCTACTAATGTTATTGTTGTTTTTTTATCTGTGTTTAGCAAGAGAGCTTCATTTAGTACACTTGACCTATGGAACAACACTTTCGTGGTTCAACGCCTTTGCATCTACGTTTTAGTGCTTTCATGGCTCAACACATTCGCAGCCATCTTTTAGCGCCTTCACATCCAACTTTCAATGCCTTTGCATCTGCCTTTTAGCCCTTTCATGGTATAGTGCCTTCGCAGCTATCTTTTAGCGCTTTCACCCCTATGTTTCCTTGCATTTTGTTTCTTTTTGTCTATTTGTCATTTTTTTATTATTTTCACCTTTCTTTTTTATCATTGATAACTCCTCGTTTCTATTTTTCATTCTTTGTTTGTCAAAAACTCCCTATTTGTTGTATCTTTGCAAGTTAGCACTAATGCTCTATGGATCATCACTTCCATGGATCAATACTTTCACCTTGTAGATTAGCGCCTCCACTTGTCTGGTATTTTTTTGTTTCTATTTTAGTGAATTTGTTTTGTGTTTTAGCGCCTTTGTTCTATGTACCTAATCATTATAATCCCTATGATGATAATGAGTTTTGTTGATCAAGTGGGCCTATCCCCATCCACCTACCTTCCAACCCAAACATCCATTACTAACACTTTCAACTCCCAGGACCTCTTCAATTACATCCTCACCTCTCACTTCAACAACAATAAAAATGCCATACCTCATTAGTATTGGCACCAAAATTCCATCTTCCCCACCTCCATCAAATTCCAATCCACCTCATATTGTTCATCCTTCCGCTTCCTTTGACAAGGGCAACCAACCATCTATCTAAAGTTCCCCTCTAACCCCATCCACATTCCAAATCCCCATCTCCAACTCCTTTTCAAGATCCTCATCCTCATCCTCAATTCACAAATCCACTAAAACCTGCACTTATTCCATTTCCTCATCTCCCACATCCCTACAATCTAATCACCCCAATCCTACAAATCCACTTCATCCCATGTCTCCCATGATTTCCTCCAAGGATTATTAGTAAAGGAGCCTAACTCCCCATGGATAAACAAAGTTGTGCAATCTCCATCCCCTTACCCTCCATCTCCCAATTCTACCAAATTCCTCCAATCCATCAAACACTTAAAATCCTCCATCCAAAAACATTCAAAATTATTTTCCCATTCATGTGCACCACTCCTAGAATCCATCCATGCACTCCTTGCTAGCCATGTCAAATCTCCATCCTCCCTCATTTCCTCTAAACATATCCAATTATGCCAATCCCTTACTCCAAAGCATGCTACCATAAATTCCCTTCCATCTCAAAATCAAAGCATCATTTCCATTCAATCCCATGCTCTCCTTCCATCTCAAGATCAAAGAATCCCCTCCACTCAATCCGATGATCCCCTTTCATCTCAAAATCAAAGCACCCCCTTCACTCCATCTCATGATCCCCTTCCATCCCAAGATGCCAAATCAAGAATGCATAAAGTCAAAAATCCACATAAATCCAAAGATCAACATGTCTCATCAAATGACATGCTAAAGCAAATAGAAATCCAATCCAAAAGTAAGCTAAATCTAAGAGACAACAAAGGTTCAAGCAACAAAAATCAAAACCCATGTGGATTCCCAAGCAACTAATAGTGGCAATGCATCCTAAAGCGCAATCCAAATTGGCATCCAAACTTGCTAATCCAATAGCTTCATCCACTCCTAAGTCCTCCAATACTCCATCTAAAAATCCCTCATCCTCCAAATCCACTTTGGGTCCTTATGTCCCAAATTTCACTATTCTAAGTCCTTTGTCATCACCTCCCTCCATTTTGTGCCCCTATGTCCCAAAATCTGCCCCTCCATCTAATTCAAATCTACTACTCTACAACTTCACCACCCTTTAAGGTGTAGGCGATTGGTCTTGACAACAATCCCATCCACTTATCCAAAAGTCTTCCAACAACCCATCCATTATCCAACATTCATTCCCCATCACACTCCTTTAATCCAAACCTTTGCATAAATTTTTATATTTTTCCTCATGACATCATTCTACCAACGTCTATGAGCATGCCTCGGATTGCCTTGGTCTACTATAGCAATTCTTCAAGGGATACCATCCATGGAATTAGACGCTTGAGTCCTTCATCTCCCTATCATGCATCCACTATCTTCCAAATCAACTTATCCACATCCTTGTCCTCATCCCTCTCCATCTATACTATTCAAAAATCCAAAAAACAAAAAAACAAATAGTCAAAAATATCAAAGTAAACAAAAATAATTCGTCCAATGGTGAAAACCACTTCTTGTAGCACCTTGAGCAAGTACCATGATGAAAAATTGGAAAATAGGCATCATATGTAATCCCTCATCCTCTTGCACTCTACACTTGGGGGCAAGCTTCATCCATGTTATCCTACCTATTGCATCCTATCCACACCTTCCACTATCCCTCATCCCCTATTCATCATCCTATCTAAGTCCATCCCCCATTTCCAACTTTGATCTTGACAAGGCTAAGGATCTTCATAAGCATCATGTACCCTATCTACCTCACATTATCCACATATTCCATCCCATATCCCTCACCCTATCCTTCCACCCATCCTATCCAAATGCATCTTACCTTCCCTCATTTGATCTTGCTCAAAACTAGAAGGAAAATATTTTTGCATGCTTTGGACAATAGAAACCTTACTTCCTCTACCATCCATACCTCTTATGCATGCCATCCTCCCAACTTATGAATCCTTACCACCATTCTTCCATCCTCAATCGCACTACATCGAATGTGGGGCATTTTCATTCCTTTGCAACATAGTCCTTGGAGCTTCACCCTTCTATCCTCCATCTCCTATCACCATCCATCCACTCAATACCTCTATCTCCTATCCAAGCAATCCTCCATCCTTCCATCTTTTATCAATCCTTGGTTCTCCCTTGTCATTGGTTCCTATCCATCCCTTTATCTTAACCATCATATCTTGCACATAATCCCACCCTATTCAATCCATTTATCCCCTTTCCATCCATTTAATCCAAAAATCCCAAAGGCAATCCATCCAAGTGCAATCAATTCCAATCCATGCAATCCAATCTTGCAATCTAGCACATCATCCCAAAGCATCCATTGATTTTTATCCAAATCAGTTGATATTCCATTGATCAACTTCAATCCAATTATCCTCATAGGGATATATCCTTCCCAATCCTTGGGATACACATTGTTCTTGTCATTAACATTGATATACTCATCATCAACAATCCATCAATCAATCAATTGGTTTTCAGCTTGATTAGGTGCACAATCCTGGTTTATTTTTGGGCTTGTTATGCATGCTTCTTATTGCTAGTGTGTGTTATCATTGTTTGCATTTATCATGGCCTTTGCACCATATTGCCACAGCAACATTACGATCTTACATATCATGGTGTCATAAGGCATATATGTTTGCACTTGACCTTTTTATCACATACTTCGCACATTGTCACTCTAATTTCTTATACCTTGGTGCATAATGTCAAATACAATGTTACCCTGAGTTTTCGAGATGGGGATGGCAGGGGATAGCGGGACGAGTCCCCAAGTCCCCAATTTTTCAAGCCAATTTTGGGGACAGCTATAGGACGACTATATAAAATATAAGAAAATTTAAAATATTCATATGAAAACATGGATAAAGCATGCATATATACATTATAGAAACTTAGCATATAACATTTGTGTTAAGAATTCATTGTCAATACTCAATATGCATTCAAAATTCAGAATTCATTGTCAATATGCATGTGATATTAAACAATAACATACAAGTTATAAATGTATAACCAAATGCCCAAAAGGCTACATTGCTGCCATATAGATTTTTTTCAATTATGATATGAAAATCAAAATAAAAAACACATAGTACACTACTATCATCCCCTGTCCCCAAGACGGGAACGAGGAGATTTAGACTTAGGGATGGGTCCCTGAGGAACACTGGTCAAATACAATATCAAATTGAGGTTGCTTATACCATTGCAACATGATTCTCATGCATCCTCTCGCTTATCCATCTCTTCATCATCCTTATCTTTTTCTTGTCCATCCATTAATATTTCATCTTTTAGTCCTATCCTTTTTAGAGCATGCACGTGTTCTTCGAGCCCGCAAGTCCTCTTGAGAGAGCAAAACCAACTCCCTCCTTGTCATCCTTCCTCATCCTACCAATGATTGGGGCATCATGCAGCTAGTCCTCATCCCTTTCTACCCACTATGTTTTAATCTTCTTTGATACAATGCCACTCATTATAGTCATGATACTATATCAAAAAGGGGCAAAATGTAGACACCTAAATTTGTTTTGAAAGGTTGTTTAAAAGTTCCAAATCTCCTCCAAATAGATAAAGAGTTTAAAATGTGTTTGAGTTGGAATATTAGAGATTTAGAGGCTTATGACAGGAAGACTATTGTTAGAATGTTTTGCAACTTTTTTTGTAACTTGGATTGAATGTTCCTGCAAGAAGTTGAAGCCAGGTCACCCAACTCTTGAACTTGCCCTTAATTTCAAACTGTAGCTTGGATTGCATGTTCCTGCAATAAGTTAAAGTTGTTGGAAAAACTCTTGAACTTGCCCTTAATTTCCTTTTATTAGTTCCATTGATCTTTCTCTATTAAAATAATGTTTATTATTTATTTATTAATGCTCAATATTGTAATTTATTGTAATTTAGTGATAAGATCGTCTCTGATCTTATCTGGAGTTTCTTTTTAGAAACTTTCCATTTTTTGTAAATCTTGTAAACTATTTATCGAGCATCTTACTCATTGTTAATACATCAATTATTTACCAATTACCTGTGTAATATGGTATTAGAGCTCAGGAAAACAATTTTTTTCGAAAAATTAATAATTTCTTTTTGAAATTATTTTGTTCAAATTTTTTTGAAATAATTGATTTGAAAATTTTATAATTCTGAAAAAATTTCAATGGAATTTTCGAAATTATTGGGCGCCTGAGTTTCGAAGATCTGTGATTGAAGATTTTCGTGGGATTTTTTTTCTGAAAATTCGTGGCTTTTCTGACGAATTTCGTCAAGTTCCTGGTCGCGCGATTTGAAGGTTGTGTTTTGCTGCATGTTTCAGCCTCTCGGGACGCGATTCTCATCCTCTTTCATTCGCGTTTTGTCCTGGACGCAACCTCTGGCGATTTGCTCATTCTTGGGCGTTGCTTTCTGTCTTCTTTGGCCGTGTGTTTGCGCCTTCAGAGGTCGCGAGGTCTCTGCAAGTTGTGGCGGACTCTGCACGCATTTTTCTGTGCCCTATTCTTCTCGCAACCTGATCTCACGCGATTTCTGGCCGCATTTTGATCTCATTTCAGGCCATGATTTTTCTGCAAGCACGTCTCTTGTCTTCTAGTTTAAGCGCGGCTCGTGGATTTTCTGGTTCATCTTTGGACATGATTTTGCTGCATTCTCTTTGCCGCGATTTCTTCCAGACATATTGAAATTCCTGACTTCTATCTAGCCGAGGATTTATTCATTTAGGCGTGCATTCTGACGGGATTTCTGCAAATTTTATGAAGCTTTCATGGCGGCTAGGGCATTCTAAACAGTCGTCTCGGGTTTTGACCCGCTTTTCGAACGCAGAAAATTTTTTTCGTTTCCAGATTCCTGATGGGTTTTTTGAGAGCTCAACTGGGTTGGTTTCCGAATTTTCTGGGTGCATCGTTTTTTGTGCCTCGAATTTTGTGTCATTCGTACACTGTCCTTTCTGCAGTATGTACTTGAATCTGCTTCTAATTTTTGCATTGGAATTCGTGCCTTGAGTTTCGTGCATCAGCCTCTTCTCAGTACCTCGTTTTTCGTGCCTCGAACAGCATGAAGATGGCCAGTTTAAGTAATTTAATGTTGGAGGGCAGTCAGCGATTTAATGGCAAAAATTACAACACCTGGAAGCAGTGAATGCTGACAATTTTTGAATACCACTGCCTTGATCAGATAATCCTCGGCAAAACTACTCGTCCCGACACAGCGGGTAAGGATCAGGATAAGTTTGATGAGCAGAATCGTGAAGCCGTCATGCTTATTAAGCTTTCGGTTATTGATGATCAGCGCCCTCAGATTCCACTTGGAAAATCAGCTAAGGAGATCTGGGATCACTTGAAGGGTCTGCATGAAACTTCCAACAAAAGCCGTGCGTTTTTCTTGAAGAATATGCTGTTTTCTATCATGATGGATGAGAAGACAACTCTACAAGCGCACCTGAATAAAATCCAGGAGATCAGAGATCAGTTGGAGGCGATTGGTCGGAAAATGGAGGAAGACATGGTCGTGATCACCCTGAAGAGTCTATCGAAGTCCTATGAACACTTCATAGAGACTCTCAACATTATGTCTGCTAATGTTGATCTTAAGTTTCCAAATCTGTGCACTATCCTGTTGCAGCAGGATCGCTGGAGACAACAATTTGGTAGCAGTGAATCATCATCCTCTACGGAGCAGGCTTTTGCAGCTAAAACCCATCCGAAGCATCAAGGAAAAGGTCAGCCTTCACAGCAGAAAGGCTCTTGTCAGACCAGTCCGAAGAAGAAAAATGTTCAATGTAACTACTATCATAAATTTGGCCACATCAAGAAAGATTGTCGTGCTCATTTGGCTTCTGAGCAAAAGAAGCAGGGAGGGTTTCAGCAGAAAGCGAATGTTGCCGAGCACTATGAGCAGAAGGAATCTACCTTTTATGCATTGACAGCAAAAAAGCCCGCAGACCATGTCAAATCCTCTGCTTGGTACATAGATTCTGGTGCCTCGCGTCATTTCTCACATAGGCGTGATTGGTTCACAGACTTTTCCCCTTGCACTGAGTCAGTGATTTTTGGAGGTGAGGAATACATAGTTGTCGGCATAGGCACTGTTCAGGTTCAGTCTGGCAAGAGGGATCTCATATTCCTCAACGTGTATTATGTACCTGATATCGAGCTCAATCTTCTCTCAGTCAGTCAGATAATGCGGCATTCTCCCTAGATGGATGTGGTGTTCAGCTCGCACAAATGTTCAATTGTAGATCGTGAGTCTCGCACAACGGTGGCCGTTGGGATAGAGGATCATGGCCTTTACAGGCTTGTGGACACTGGTGATTCTCCGGAGTTAGCCTTGGCAGCCAGAAATTCAGCTGTCCCAGTCTTTGGCACCAGCGGTACGGGCACTTGAACATGCACTATCTCTCTCAGCTTGCTCGGGAGGGACTTGTAGATGGCTTACCTGACATTCAGACTCAGCATTAGGGTGTATGTGGTGCTTGTCAGGCTAGGAAGCAGCATCACACACCGTTCAAGGATGGCGACTCTTGGCGAGCTTCTAAGGTACTTCAATTAGTTCATGCTGATATTTGTGGCCCTATGTCTACTTCTTCTGTAACTAGTTGCAAGTACTTTCTACTTTTTGTTGATGATTATAGTAGGAAAATGTGGGTGTACTTTCTTAAACAGAAATCAGAGGTTTTTAATGTATTTCAGAAGTTTAAGGCCTTGGTTGAAAAAGAGTCCAGTTCTTGTATTATAACTCTTAGGTCAGATAATGGGGGGAATTCTGTTCTAGTGCATTCTCCAACTTCTGTGATACTCATGGGATAAAACGTCAGTTGACCACACCCTACACTCCTCAGCAAAATGGTGTTGTAGAGCGACGCAATCGTACGATTGTTGAGATGGCTCGCTCTATGTTGCAACACAGGAGTGTTCCTACCAAGTTTTGGGCAGAAGCAGTCAATACTTCAGTCTATCTCCTTAATAGGTCACCCACTCATGCTGTTAAGGGGAAGACTCCTGAGGAAGTTTGGTCTGGTCGCAAACCTAGGATCAGTCATTTGAAGGTTTTCAGCTCTCTTGTGTATGTTTGGATTCCAGAGGCCAAGCGCACTAAGCTGGACTCCAAGAGCCAGAAACTCATGTTAACAGGGTACAGTGACAACCACAAGGCATATAGGCTGATTGATATAGACACTGATAGTCTTATCTTCAGTTGTGACGTTGTCTTTGATGAGGAACGAGGTCCATTTCACTCTTCTTCACCTGTTCAACATTCAGAGGATCGCCTCTACAGGCTCCTGATGTGGGCGTCCGACTTCCGTTAGGTTCACCTGATGGGAGGGATGACGAAGACCTCGTCTTTGATGATGCTCAACCTGAGTTTCCTCCAGATGGTAATGAACATCTCCCTGCTGAACCTATTCCAGATCCACAGCCAAATCCAGCTCCTCCTGTTGCATCTGATGTTGGCACATCTACTCTCCGGCCAAAATGGTGGGCTAAGACTATCAGTGATCTTCGTGCTGATGAGCTCATTGAGGGTAGATCCTCCAGAAACAAGAGCAAACAACAGTCTACAGTGAATTTTGCTCTCATGGCCAACATCCATAGTGTTTATGAGCCTCAGACATATTCAGAGGCAAAAGGGATACCTGAGTGGGAAAAGGCAATGAAATCAGAATACCAGAGTTTTCAGAAGAATCACACTTGGGTCCTTTCTAATCTTCCTCCAGGGAAGAAGCCCATTAGCTGCAAATGGGTGTACAAGGTGAAGTACAAAGCTGACGAACCCTTGACAAGTACAAAGCTCGTCTAGTTGCACGGGGGTTCTCACAAAAAGAAGGCATTGACTATGAGGACCTTTGCTCCTACAGCCAAAATGAGTACCATACGGCTTGTCATTGCCTTAGCAGCCCAGTTTGGTTGGAAGGTCCATCAGATGGATGTGAAGAGTGCTTTCCTCAATGGTGAGTTGCAGGAAGAAGTATACATGACGCAGCCTCCAGGTTTCAAAGTTGTTGGTCAAGAACAGAAGGTGTGCAGATTGGTCAAAGCACTCTATGGCCTGAAACAGGCTCCTTGGGCTTGGTACATAAAAATTGACAAGTACCTCATAGATCATGGCTTTCAGAGGAGTCCATCTGACTCGAACCTGTATGTCAAGAATACTGGTAATGAGATTCTACTTGTTGTTGTCTATGTGGATGACTTGATCATTACTGGTAGTTCGACACATTTGATCACTGAGATCAAACAGGACTTGTGCAAAACTTTTGACATGACAAACTTGGGCCTCCTACATTATTGTTTAGGTGTTGAGGTTTGGCAGACAGAGCAGCATTTTCATCTCCCAATCCAAGTATGCTCGAAGTCTTCTGGATAAGTTCCGAATGCAGGATTGCAAACCTGCCTCTACACCCATGGAAAAAGGGCTTAAATTGTCAGCTAAGTCCGATTCACCTGTGGTAGATGAAACATTGTTTAGGCAACTAGTGGGCAGCCTCATCTATCTTGCTGCTACTAGACCTGACTTGAGTTTTGTAGTGGCTACATATCACGCTTCATGACCCCCAAGTGATCATTGGAGTAGTGGCGTGTCTTTAGCGTAATGTGGGCACTCGATTTTGGAACTCTTGTTACCAGTCCGATCCTAAACCAGTGGGTTCCAGATTGATTGGGTAGGTTGATTGATGACAAATCAACATCTGGTATGTGTTCAATTTGGGATCCGGTGCAGTCACATGGACTAGTAAGAAGCAGCGAGGCAGTGGCTCTCTCCTCGGCGAAGCGAGATATCGGGAGCAATAAAAGCAGCATGTGAGGCGGTTTGGCTTCGCCGGATGCTTGCAGATATACAAATATCTCAAGCAAGTCCGACTCCTTTGTTCTGTGATAATCAGGGAGTTCTCAAACTTGCCAAGAATCCGGTCTTCCATGAGCGAACCAAGCATGCGGAAACTCACTGTCATTTCATTCGGAAGCTGGTTGAAGACGGATCAGTTCAGTTGCTGTATCTTCCGACAAAGGATCAGAAGCAGACATTCTCACCAAGTCACTCAGTACAGATAAATTTGTAAAATTCAGGGGGCATCTTGGTGTAGTAGATAGATTGAGCATTAAGGGAGGGTATTAAAATAATGTTTATTATTTATTTATTAATGCTCAATATTGTAATTTATTGTAATTTAGTGATAAGATCGTCTCTGATCTTATCTGGAGTTTCTTTTTAGAAACTTTCCGTTTTTTGTAAATCTTGTAAACTATTTATTGAGCGTCTTGCTCATTGTTAATACATCAATTATTTACCAATTACCTGTGTAATATTCTCCTTGCAATAGAATATGTTGTGTCATTATTGTAAAATAGATGCTAAATTTGGAATCTGCTCTATATATACTTCTTATGATTATAGGTAACGATCTCAGATGTGGAAATGGATGGCAGACAACCTTGTGGGGATCCCTTGGATAGTGGGAGAGACTTCAATATGATTGATATTTAATAAGACAAGGAAGGGTATTAAATTTGGTTGGAAGGGTAATGAAGGATTTTCTAGAAAAAGACGAAAAGACATCTTAACCTTAAAGACCCATGGAAAATAATAAAGAGGTAAACAAGGGTATTTGGTTTATATGGTGTACACAACAGACTGATCCTAGGATGGTATATTCCAGACTTGACAGCTTTTATTTTGAAAAAACTTTGTTCTGCTCTAGTCTTCTAGAGCTTCCAACAATAACAACCATTCTATTGTTAAACTCATTCTCTTTCTGACCACCATTTGCTTTTAGCTGAATTCTGCTTTTAACATCAAGAAAAACCCTGCCAACTGCCAAGAGCAATGGGAAAGGATCTTTTAAACTGAACTCTTCTCTTCTAAAAACAGATTGTATGTTTTCTTCTATGCTTGTTAGAAATCACATTCGGCACTAGGAGAAGGTTTCTTATATTGCACAATGGAACTTGTGTTCATCTGCATGGCAAAAAAAATTCAAAGCTATTGGTAAGAATAAAGCTGGCATTAGAAAGGAATGTACAAGAAATTTGGAAGAAGATCCAATTTTGACTGAAGACTAGCTGTAGAAGAATTCTGATGACATCAACTGTCAGGAGATTTTCTGTAGCAGAAAACACAGTTTGAGGTGCAAGAGCTAGAGCCGATTGGATCAAATGTGGTGACAAAGGGAATAAATCATTTTTTCAATCTGCTAACAAATAAATTTTGTAGATAGAAAATAGGCACAATTTAACATTTATGGAACTTTTAAGTGATGACCATGATGAAATAAGTAAAGAATTTCATTCCTTCTATAAGGTCTGACTCTCTTATGAAGTTATGAATAATAATATTAAGGAGGTTAGAAATCTGTGTAAGAGAATAATTCCTAAAAAACTAAGCTTGGAGGATGTTGAAAAACTGGATGAGAATATTAATAATGAAGAGATCAAGATGGTCATTAAGTCATTAAAGAATGATAAATCTCATGATAATGATGAATTACCTTCTAAATTTTACAAAAGGATAGTT
This sequence comes from Sequoia sempervirens, assembly GCA_007258455.2. Taxonomy (NCBI): domain Eukaryota; kingdom Viridiplantae; phylum Streptophyta; class Pinopsida; order Cupressales; family Cupressaceae; genus Sequoia; species Sequoia sempervirens. The sequence continues at coordinate 182,918,676 of VDFB02193867.1, forward strand.
GCAAATGACTTGTTAAATGTTTATAATGAGGCCTTCCAAAGTAGTACCTCAGGTGACGATATTAACAAAGGAATCATTAGGCTTCTTCTTAAAAATGTTAATAAATTCTTAGTCAATAATTGGAAACCTACAACCCTGCTTAATGTCTCTTATAAAATTATTGCTATGACTATTGCCATGAGATTGAGGAGAGTTCTCCTTAAGGTTGTCCCCTGGTCACAAACTGGCTTTGTCAAAAGAAGATATAAACTGGAAAATTTGATTACCAGTTGGGAAGGCCTTGAATGGGCCAAGACTTCTGGGCGTGTTAATGGATTTTGAGAAAACAAATTAAGGATTGAATGGCCATTCATTATGCTTGTGTTGGAAACCTACAACCCTGCTTAATGTCTCTTATAAAATTATTGCTATGACTATTGCCATGAGATTGAGGAGAGTTCTCCTTAAGGTTGTCCCCTGGTCACAAACTGGCTTTGTCAAAAGAAGATATAAACTGGAAAATTTGATTACCAGTTGGGAAGGCCTTGAATGGGCCAAGACTTCTGGGCGTGTTAATGGATTTTGAGAAAACAAATTAAGGATTGAATGGCAATTCATTATGCTTGTGTTGGAAGCAACTGGGTTTAAGGAGAAACTTTGTGGATGGATCAATATACTGTTCCAAGATGCTAATGCTCAAGTTGACATAAATGGCAAGCTCTCACCCCCACTGATTTTGCAAAGATCCATTAGACAGGGTTCTCCCCTTGCCCCTCTTTGTTTGTCATTGTTGCAGAATCTCTGGACTTTCTGCTAAGACAATCTTCTTTTGGTCTGCCTGTAAACTTAGCCTTCCAAATGGTGATGACCTGATTGATATTCAATTTGCAGATAATACTTCCATTTTACAGCATTGCTTTTAGTTCTAAATTATTTGATCAAAAATCTTTGGCTGTCAACTGGAATGAAACCCTTCATAATTGGTTTAATAACAATAGCTGAGCACAGTATGGTCCTAAATTCCTAATAAGATTGAGCTATCTGTTTATAGGTTTTGTTATAAACCCTTCCAGTAAAGACATGTAGGATTACATTGTGATGAAAATAGAGAAGAAATTTGACAAATGGCGGGGTCATATGTTATCTGTTCTAGGGAGATTTCAGATGTCAAAAAGTTTTTTCATCATTTAGTCTTTCTCATGCTTCTGCCTGGTTATTTGGTAGCGGCCAGGTGGAAAAGATTCACAAATTAATTAGGAATTTTTCAGGGTCTGATGGTTGGGGTAACAGGCAAAGACATGAAGTATCTTGGCAATGGCATTGTCTCTCTAGGAAGTTGATTGGTATGGAGTTAAAGAATCTGAAATGTCATGGTATTGCTTTGGCTGCAAAATAGATTATTAAATCCTTTGAGGGAGATTAGCCTTGGAAAGTGCTTATTAGAAATAATATCAATAATGTTGTGCCAAAAAGGCAATAAATCTTCGAAAGGCTTGCACCTTCATGAACCTATTTCTAGAAGAGACAAAAATATACACATCGACATATCTGTATGGTGGTCTCTTCAGTACAGGAATAAGCCTTTAGCAACTTATTCAGGGATGCTCCTCTATAGAATGGTTTTCTAAAGGTATACAAAATTTTGGTGACATTTGTAAAATGTTACAGTGCTAATAATTTGGATTAGGATGAAATTTAGATATAATGTCCCTAATTCACAAAAAAGAACCTTGTCTATTCTATTGAAGGCCTTGGAAAATCTACTGCAGAACCCTAAAATGCTATTTGATACTGAAAAATAAGCATAGACATAAGAAAAACATGATTTATATTGAGGGATGCCACAAAAAGAAACATTGTATGATGCATAGTACATGGGTACATTGAGCAACAAGCTCAATATTCAGATTTGTCATCAAATTGATATCTTCCTCTTCCATTTTTTTCCTCTTCCTCTTTTCCTCCTCTTTTGATGAATGTAAATAAGCAATAGGTATTGGTTTTAAAATCTTTTTTAGGCTGGGGTACCCATAAGATTGATATCTCAGTAAATTCTGCTCTTCCACTCTTTTCTCTTTCCTCTTCTTCTCTTTTCCTCTTTCCCTCCTCTTTTGGTAATGTAAGAGAGCAATGTGCATCAGTTTTAAAAGATTTTTTGGGTTAAGGGACCTTGGTGGGGGCCCCTCTTAGGGTTTTATTTGTTTTTAAATGGATTTTTTTTGCTATTTTTATGTTTTCCATGCAGAAGGTAACCTAAAGTCTCGGAGATAGCCAGGCAATGTCAGAACCTTTAGAAGATGCAAGAAAGTCCCCAAATAAACCAAATAAGGGAGGGAAGTCCCCTCCAAGTCCCTAGGACATTTGGGACACAACAAAAATCACAGGGACAGGTTCCCATAGAACACTGATAATAATTCCATTGTAAAAAATGATATTTATAGGAAGCATTATTCTTAAATATTAAATTACGTGACATGTCCATAATTTCATTGTAAAATTCTAATCTATAGAAGGCATTAATTATTTATTCTTAAATCTTAAAGTGCAGCAAATGTCCATTCCAATAATTTATGCACAACACTCACTAATAAGTATAGATTATTAAAACCTAATCTACGCAGAGCACTAATTCCATTCATAAAACCTAGGTAATACAGAGAAATGATTATTGATCCTTAAATCCTAAATATCCCAACCACTATCATTCCATTTTAGAAACCTAAATTATAACAATGCATTAATTATTGGTTCCCACAACTTCCGGAGATGAACCAGTTAGAGCTGTCCTAAAACTATGGCAAGTGTCCATTCTAATTGCGTGAGTTATGCACAACACTATTTCTAATTGCTTAAAGCCTGAGGTATACAGAGCACTATGATTTCATTCTAAAAACTTAAACAACCCAAAGCATTATGAATCCATTTTAAAACCTAAATAATACAGAGGATATAGCATTAATTCTTATATCCTAAACTATACCAAGCATTATAATTGCATTATAAAAATCTAAATTATACGAAGCATTAATTAATGACAATTGAATATTAAATTGCACTGCCTGTAAGCAGGAGATGAACGATCAAAGCAGTCCACTTGGACCATGGTTCAAGTCGAAAAGCACCATATAATGATTGTTATCAGGCGGGAACCCCTGCCCCCTACTGCCGTCTTATAAGGGAAATTGTGTGCGTATTGGGGAAAGAAATGTTCTAAATCTTAAGCTATACCAATACCAAACATTATGATTAAGTTCTTAAAAGCCTAAGTTACACAGAACAGTATGATTCCATTCTAAAATCCTAATTTAAAAAGAATATTGATTATTAATAATCAAATATTAAACCATAACATTACGATTCCCTTCTAGAAACCATTAATTGCAAACAACATTAAAAAACTATTCCCAAAATAAACCATACAGAATATTAAATAATCGTTCTGAAAAAAGACAAAACCCAGAATATGCAGAACATTAAAAATTCAATCTAAAACCCTAAACTCAAAAAAGATAAACACGTCAAAGAGAAAGAGTGTTGGAATTTCAAAACCCTAACAAGGGAAAATTGTACCTGGTATGGGCGGGGCGGAAGACGAGCCAATTGTAACGGCCGCTGAAGCGCGACTCGATCTGCGCCCTAAGCGCAGCCTCCGAGAGTGCGGGAGGCAGTCGCCGAAGCACCAATTTGGTGGCACTACCCTGATCCTTCATCTCTTTCCCGATTTGTTTATTTCTTCTCCAAAAACCCTATAAGCTTCTTTAATTCCTCCAGACATGTGTCTTGTTAATTATAGAAGTGCTCTTCTTCCAATTATGTATACAGCTATTCCGTACTTATCCGCCATTGATGGTAGGATCCTCCGATCATCTCACCATTCCTCTTCATCTTCTTCTACTACGGTACTACAGGTCGGCCTTGTTTTTGGATTTGCTTTTCCATTCTTTCTCGAGAATTAAGTGTAATGGTTTTATTTGTGTTTAATTTAGGCTTTTGTGTCTTTTTTCTTTTTAACTAAAGTTTCTGTAGGAAAAATGAAGGAGAAGAAATATGCATGGTTTGTATTGATGTTTTGGATTGGTTTAAAATAATGATTGGATACAGACTTGTGACAGCTAAGGGGTTGCATTGCATGAGGTCATTTTGGCGACGCCACTACTTGCCCAGAATATGGGTACTTTTCTTAGGCTTGTGTACAATGTATTGTCCTTGTTAATGTGGGAAGAATAAGAAAGATTGCCTTTTGAATTAGAAAATGGTTAAAGATATTGTTAGAAGCATTTTTAAGATTTTGACGTCTTATTGTTCGAGAGAGAAAAGTTTTAATAAATGGAATGGTGAAATTTATGTATAGGTTATTTTTTACTTATTTTAAGTTATTTTGAAGAAATGTTTTGATATGTATATGATGACAATGAAATAATCTTATGGATACCTGGGTTCATTCTCTTAGGTTTTTATTTAACTAAATGTGTGTATCTTTATATATCTGGTTCCATTCTATCCTAATACATACACTTTTACCATATTTAATATATTCGCCTATGCACCTACCTTAATTTATTTATTTTCTAGTTATATTTATTAGACAATTTTAGGGACATTTTTGTGGTCATGGACTTGTCCCAATTTATAATAAAATTAAAATTTGGTCAATCAACCTCATTCATCCTCCAACCTTGAGCCAACTAAACACACATTCGGTGCACTTTCATTATGTGTGCTAATTTTTAAATATATATAATGCATTAATTAGAATCATTCTTAGTCATCAAGTATACACATGTTATTTTCCTCATCCTAGAGCATTGGAGCAATTAATAGTTAAACATTTTGATTTGATGTACTAAAAGAGTAACAAATCTACATACTAAGGGTGCTTGTCCTTTGTTTTCAATCACTATTCACTTTTCAAAGGTTGATCAAAGATAACTTGTCTCATTGCAAGAAATTGATAGCCCTTGAGGTATTTCTAAATACCACCAAATCCCCAAATCATCAAGAAGAGCATAGTAGAAATTTATTCATTGGTGAAATTATAGAATAAAACATAGGATGAGCTTGAACTTAGTACATATTTGCAACTATACCTTCATACTAGATCCACAAACTTGTCTTATAATAAAACATAAATCTAGATAAGGACCAAGACATTTCACTAACAAAGAGGCACTATTTCCAAATCAAGAATTAGGTATATTCTAGAATCCTTGTTGTAGATACCCTAAATCGACTCTTTAATCTATATCAAATAATTTCATTGATTAATTTCTCTCAATCAAGACATTTAATTAATGCCTCATCTAATCCCTAATTAATTAAATTAAAACTTAATTGATTATTATTATCATTCTTCTTGATTAATCAAATAATTTATTTGATTAAGTCCTCTCCATCGGTGCATTTAATTAAATTACGTTTAATCAAAGGTTAATTAATAAATTTATTTTAGGGGCAGTGGGCTTGGCTCGATTGGCTAAAGTATCTTGTTGCAGGCAAGAGGTCACGAGGTCTAGTCTCCCCACCATACGCGTGGTATCAGAGGGCGTGTCACACCAGCGTCACCGGTCACGTGAAAAATTTTACCAGGCGCACTGCAGTCTATTGGGGGACAAATACCCAACTGATTCCTATTGTCTAAAAATTAAATAAATAAATAAATTTATTTTAATTTAACCTTAGCCTCTATTTCCCTAAGTCCTTTAATCTCGATTGAGTTAATAAATTCATGATTAATTACCTTAAACCACTCCCTAATCCTCATTAGTATTTCTCCAAAATTTTAATTCATCTCACTTCCCCAAACTTGTAGACATGTGACATGTGTCCTACAAGCCCTCTTAAAGGCTTGCATGCACGTGTCACTTTTTTCTCCAAATCATATGTTGGCCTCCTTTTCTATTGGATGCTCACACATGTGTGAGATCTTCTTCCCCATAAAGCCACCCTACACTTTCCATTTCTTCCTACTCATCACACTTCCAAACCTACACATCTTACACTTTGCCACATTTGTTCTCACTTGTTATCTTCTTGTTCTTCCCAATGTGTGATCACACATGTGTGAGCACACCTTATTCTCTTCCCCATGCCAACATGTCATACTCATGTGCTTCCATCTTGTGACACTTGTCACAAGGCTAAGTCCTCACTATCGCCTTCAATCCCAACCGTCCATCTCACAAGAAGATCTCAACCCTCCATTCATCCTTCTAAAAATCTATAAATTGTACCCTTCCCATCTCATTTGTATCATCACACATTTGTCAAATGTATGTTGTTGAATTGACTACCAAATCCTCTTCCATGAGTTAAGAAAGGTAAAAGGCAAGGTAATTATTCTACATATTGCATTTATGTTCTATTTTTGTCCTTTATCCTTTTAATCATCTTCACTTACCAAGAGAAACTATTTCCAAATCAAGCATCAAATTTATTCTACAATTTCTTTTTCATTTGGAATCATTCTTCATTCATAGAGCTAAGCAACCATATCTTTTTATTTAATTTCCTAAAATAGTAAGTTTGTTTGTCATAATTTCATCACTCCATTATCATATATTAATCTAGTTTGGTTTGTATTCATTTGTATACATTTCATTAGATTAGTATAGGTTACACATAAGGAAAGCATATATTCTCATACATTTTGTGAACTCATCCAACCCTATACAAGTTAAACTTCTTTTTAGGGTTATATATTATATTAACTATGTTTTCATGAAATTGTTTTTGAGTTTGCATTGTATTTTTAGATCCAAAGTTCCACTTAAATCCATGTGCTTCATTGATACATCTTTCCATACTAATGTATATGTGCTTTATTACAATACTTTTCTTGCCACCCTATCCATCCTTGCCTATTCCATTAGGGTTTCACTTTTAGACTTGATGTACCATAGATACTCTATTTTTTTAATATAAAAGTGTTGGATTGAGATTTATTTTTATATCTTTTTTATGCCTAAAACTTTTCATTTAAACCCTGATATGTATACCCATTCCAATAGTAATGATATTTTTAATAGTGACCATGTTGTGATCTAAGAAATCAAACTAGGTATACATTTGGACCATTATGGTCATGCCATTGGAAGGACAAAGTCAACTTAGATTTGAATTTCAAACTTGAAGAATATTCCTCCTTTATGCCATGTTGAAGATAAATAGAGATTTAATAAATCAAATAACTCTATTTTTATGTGCAAGTGGCAAAAGATGGAGGATGGGACATGAGAAGAGATTAAATTAATCAAGGTTAATTAATTTAATGAAGGATTAAATGATGTGACCTATTTGACTTAAATTTATGGATTTATTTAAATCAAATATGAGAAGAATATGATTTAAAGATTTAATTAAATAAAGGGTTTTGATTTATTTAACCAAGGAGATGAAGTTAGATTAAATTAAATAAGGTTTTAATTTACTCAAATTAATGGATGAAATTTAGAGATTTAATCAAATAAAATTGATTATTTAATTAAATAGGGATAATTAGATCGGACTGGTTGATTTAATTATCGAGAAAGGATGACTTAATTAGATAACTGATTTATTTAATTAAGAGAGGAATATTGATGAATTTAATCAAATAAAAGTATTTGATTAAATGGCTAGACTGAAGGATGATTGAGGATGAAGTGATGTTAGTGGTCAAGATCAGATGTCCAACGTCAATTAGTACATTTTATGCGTCTACATTTTGCCCAGGCTCTTTGAAGCAACGCACATGTTGTGTTGATTCAAAGAATAAACGATCTCGATCAAAGCCAAAATTTTATATTTTCACAAATTTTCCCCACTGCTACCCCTTCGAGAGAAAACATGCTAATATACTGCTCCCTTAAGAGATTGGACGAAAATTTTGATTTTTGGGTGATCTCGTGAAAAAAAGAGGACAAGGTGCCCAACAAGTCCAAAAAGGCTTCAGGAGGCCAAAAACGTGTCTAAACGCAATAAAACAATATAAAATGGGCCTCAACTGGACAAAAATAGATTCAAGAGTTCAAAACCCTAGCAGGATAGCCAAATAGGGTAAAAAACCCTAATTTTTAGGCTTAAAAAGGTTCTAAGGGGTCACTTTCAATTCATTTTCACACATAGCCTTTTAGCGATTTTGCGATTTGAGCTATGATACTTCGACGAGATGGCACAATGACAGCTTTCGATGCATATTTTTAATCGTGTCTAGACATACCAATGACCTCCCAACATTGGGGCACCGATAAGTGATCCTTACTTGAGCTTCGTTTTTCATTTTTCACGCTCATTTAATGCTTTTAAACTTAGGTTCCCTGCAGTGGTGCTATATAGCACCGCTCAAAATTCAAACTGCACCGCTTGGTGGTTCAAACTGACCTGCCATCATAGAATGCACCGTCGCAGTGGAGTTTGGAGATTGGAAACAAACTTCAAACTCCGACACATATGCTACCTCCAGCGGGGGCATTTCAAAATCTGACACGGCGACAAACTTTTAGACTAGGTTTTCTTCCAAACTGCGTCGCTTTTAGAAAAGTACACCACGACAATGCATTTTAAGACTTTGACAGTCCCAACGTCGCAGTTTGCAAATTTCAAACTACGATGCCTTCATAAATAGCGACGCTAGGTCGGATTTTTGGATGCTTGGAATAAAATTTCTCAATGGTTTTAACATGGTGACCTTTCCTGATGCAAGACGCGGCAAGGGAGCTCTATTTTCAGGAGCATAGATCGTGGGAGATTTTTAGTTACCTGTGAGATTTGAGCGACAGGGAGCAGGATCGGTTGCGAGATATGGGACTATGGTATATTGCTTATGCAGCGCCTATGCAGACCCACCTTGGGATGATGTCAGCACTTGCCGAGAGATGGCACAGTGAGACCTTGTCCTTCCATCTTCCTACTGGTGAAGCCACCGTCACCTTGGAGGACGTGTGGCGCATCCTTAGATTGTCGATTCATGGTTAGCGAGTTATTTACGATATGGATGTCAGACAGGATGCATGCCATACAGTCCTGGCCATAAATGAGGTTATGTTTTGCAAGGGCCAGATAGAGTTGGAGCGTCATCAGTTGCTTACATCACCATTCCATCTAGTGATAGCCGCCATCATTTCAGGTCTTGTTGCTCCGAATCAACAAAGACAGTATTTCAGTCTTGGCTTGGGCCTTTGCTAGGAGCAGATGGTTCACGATAGGCTAGTTCATTTTTCCTGGGGGCTTGTTCTTCTAGCCTCCCTCTATAGGAATTTACATGAGTATGTCTACCTCAACGGCAAAGCACTTGGAGCAGGTGTCACGCTTCTCCATGTGTAGGCGTGGGAGCACATCTCCGTTCTTCTTTCGCGAGTTGTTCCAGTGTCGATGGGGTATGATGATCCCCTAGTGTGGCGCTACAGAGGCGGTGTGTCCTTTACACACACGGGCGAGCACGGGATTCCTCATTGGAGGAGGGTCTTGGACGATATGGATGTCTTCACCTAGCACCTATACCTTGGTTGCCCTGGATGGGCCAATGATGTACAACAGTTATTCTTTGCCCACCAGGATTGCTTTATGTAGGGGCGGGAGCATACGATGGTCAAGAGATACTTGACAAGGTGAGTTCAGCTTCAGTTTTGTGAGCCACAGGACTGGCCAAATGATGACTACGTGGCTATATTCACTCGCACAATATCGCAGGGTGCCTGGGGGCGATATATTCCTGCCTCCGAGGTGGTAGACAGTTTCAGACAATTGGTGGCCCAACCGTGGGTATATGATCAGGGACCCGCAGATCCTGGCATGACACAGGCCTATAGAGGTTGGTTTCGGCCACCCCTACGATTGATAGTTCTAGGTGCACCCTCCGCTCAACAGAGATTGAGGGGCAAAGGGGGAGGACGAGGACGGAGAGAGGGTGAGCAGCAAGATCAGCCGGGCAAGGGTCCAATTCAACAGGTCCAGGCAGATGTTCACATGCAGGATCAAGACCAGGGGCCAGCGAGGCAGTAGGATCAGGCAGACACACCACCACGAGTTGAGGGTGAGGATCAACCTCATGTGTAGCTCCCACGAGCACAGCCAGCCAGATAGCTAGATCCCCAAGATGCACTGATTGCACAGTTGCAGGCTCAGATTCAAACTTTGACGGTAGAGAGGGATCAGGCCAAGGTCAAGAGAGACCAGGCCATTTTGCAGAGGTAGGCCGCAGAGCTACAAGTGGTTGCAGAGATGGATCAGAGATAGTAGTTAGAGAACATGGTGGCCTCCTCCTCTCAGAGCACAGTTCCTCTTCGTTCTTATAGGGAGGCCATCCAAGAGGTAAACTATTATCGTTTGCATTACCATCAAGCCATACCCAGAGCAGACTGGGCCCTAGATTACTCATAGCGGATCAGCCACAAACTAGCAGAGGGTCATGGTGACAGGGGCGAGGGTAACAGACAGGAGGGTTAGACCTCATTTTGATCGAGATATTATTCTTTCGTGCCATATGGGCTCATTTTTTATAGTCTGTTGGGCCTTTTTGTACTTATTGACATACACATGTACAGTGATCCGATTATTTTGTACTATGACAGTTACGCGATGATATATATGAGATGATGATGTTGATATGATGTGATGTGTATCATTTATTTATTATACATTTATGGATGGTTTTATTTCTATATGCTATGCAAGAATGTTATAGTGTTATGCGATGTATATATGGATGCATTTCTTTCTGATGGTGTATGCATTATGTGATAGTTATGCGACTAATAGATCTAATAAATGACATGATATGCAAATGGATTTATATGATATGTGATATGGATGGATGATAGATGATATGTATGTTTATATGATGATGCAAATGTGATGATGATTTATGCAATGATTTCTTTTTCTATTATGATGGTGATAATAATGCGAATGCAGTGATTCAATTTCTTTTTCTATTATGATGGTGATAATAATGTGAATGCAGTGATCCAACTATGCTGCTATGTAATGATGAATGTACGTGTTTTTCCATGTATGATATACACTTGTGATGATGATTATGATGTGATGTTATATATGACATGATATGTTTATGCAAGATGGTATGGATATGTTGATTTATGGTGTATATGTGAAATGATATGTGAATAATGACCTTATGATGTGATGGCCTAATGAATGCTTTTATGAGATGTTTTATATGATGATGAATGGATGATGGACGATATGTATGTTTGTATGATTATGTATGATGCAATGTGAATGCAATGGTCATGTTCTATATGATATGCCTTGATGATGTAAATGAGATGGTTTTAAGATGCTGAGAATAACAAATATATATTATCCTAAACATGTTAGATGATTATGAGATGTATGTGATGCACTTATTAACGATGTTTTATATGTGATGTGATGTAATATATGAAATGATATGTTAATGCAAAGCAGTATGATGATGTTTTATGCTATGCAAAATGAATGTAATGTGAGAGATGACTTTATGATGTTCATGTGATGATACAATAAATGTTTTTATGAGATGGTCTATATGAATATGTATGCTTATAATGTGATGGATTATCTATAATGCTTACGTACCTATTATGTGTGATTATTGTAGTAGATGGTAATATGAAATGATTATGAAATGTTTATTTAAATGATTGTTATGCGATGGTTTATGTGATGAAAAAATGTGATGAAAAAATGGATATAATGTGATGATTTATCAATATGCTTATTTATGAAAAGTGCTTATAATAACACATTTATATGATGATGGAGATGCAATGCATATGTTTCCTATATGATATGTTATGCAATATGCTAACGATTTGTGGATGCAAGATCGATGATGACGATGATGATGATTAACTGTCATAGTACCTTATTAGCGTGAAGAGCAAGAAGGGATGAAAGAAGAGAATACATTCCAACAAGACATAAGATGATGAATATGAAAATGATGGTGAGTACTTGCCGAGGAGTTAGGATTTTCAAAGGGCCAATTTCCTTATGTTTGATAACACACGTGGTACGATGCATCAAGGTATAGAGAACCAGGATGGTGTTGTACCTAGTGTGATGGACTTTGACTTGACAACCAGATAGGAGTACTCTTGTTCACACCTGACATACAGAAACCTTGCTAGGATGCACTTTAGAAGTTTTAAACATCTTGGACCAAAACATAGAAAGGTATAACCTATCAATGCAATAGTCAACAACCTGCCTAAAACACCCTCCATACATATCTAACAAAGCAAGTATTCGCCAAGTTATATTACAAGAATGTCCAACAAGCACAATAGACAAAAGATAATGATCATTGCCCCATTCCTATCTCTCTAAATCCATTTGTTTGGACATCATTGAGAGGTTATTAGAATGAGCACAAAGAGATAAGTCAAAAGACAAAGATAAAGTAAACAAACAAACTGATGTTCTTCAATACCACTAACCAAAGGGGAATGTGTTTTTAAGGATAAGAACTGAAATTATTTCCAAAAGATAATGCCCATTGTAGGAAGGATACATCCTAGGACCTGATGTTATCAGATGATTGAAATGTGATTGATTGGATGATGGGCTATTGACACAAAGAGTTGAGAAACTTGCTTATGTACTGACTTAAACCTGAGACTTGACATTTTGAGTTTTCACTTTTCACCTGCTAGACTTGTTTCTAATTGTTTTACCAAAGGTTGAGGATGACGATCATTTTTTATGAGTGATGTTATTGCGGGTGTAAGCGAGATGAGACAGATGGATTTTTTCAAATATTTAGATGTTTTTGGAATTTTGAAATATTTTTTAGACTGTTTTTGGTATTTTTATGAGATTTTCAAATGTTTTGATTTTTTATTTTCCAATGTTTCAGGGTTTTCTGAGATTTTGACCAAGAGACTATCCTAGGGGCCTCAGATGTTGATCACCAGATTAGCCTTGCCTACGTTATACATAGAAAGACCACGTAGTTCAACTAACGACCTGACCGATTTACAAATGAAGATATACATGATGATACGTCAATTTATTATGACAGACTCCTAAAGGACTGACCTAAGTGTCTCGGGGGATAATCAAAGATCAACCTTGCCTACGTTCAAGGCTCAGAGAATCGTAGTTCGACTGACAGCCTTGTTTTTTGAATTTTTGACTTTTTGACCTGTTTTGGGATTTTGATATGTTTTGAATGTTTTTGGATTTTGTGATTTGTCAATTTGTTTTGGGATTTTATGATTTTAGGACCTCAAGAATATACACGAATTTGATCTAATTGAGAAATTTCCCCCAACATGATGCAATAGACTACTCTGATAAAGGTAGGACAAACTGACCTTGAGGATGGGTCGAGCAATACCAAGAGGGATCATGATACAAACACAGGACCAAGCTATGATGCAAATGTCAAATAGATGGGTGATGGATGGAGATTCGAATGTGATGGATGATGGAAATGTAATGGATGGATGATGCAGAACAAGCCGTAAAGATCCTGTGGATGGAAAGTGCTTATTTACACAAGGCGCTTGTTTACCAGGTTTTCACCAAGGTACTTGCCCAAAGTGCCACTAAAGTGGTTTTCACTAGAGGATGATTTTTCTCTTTATTGTTTTTAATCCTTTTTCTTTTTTTTTGGGATTTTTTGATTTTTGATTATTTTTTTAGTCACCAAGATGCCTGTTTGCCAGGTTTTCACCAAGGTAACCATTTTTTCAGGACATTTTCTAATTTTTTTTGGATTTTTGGTTCTATACCTTGAAATATTAGGCATGAAAATTTTTGAGATGAGAGTTGTTCATGGGCTCTTGCAGAGGTTCCCCTTCGGGTGTTGATAATTGATATGCCCCTAACTTATAGCTTGTTGTGATAACAAATGGTCCCAACCAGTTGGGTTCAAATTTGCCTTTGCTATTTGGATTTGGGACATTCTTGTGATTCTCCTTTAGTACAAGTTCTCCGACTTGGAAAGTCTTGCTTCTGATTTTCTTGTTATAGCTCCTCTTGAGTCTATTTTGATAGACTTGCAAATGATTTAAAGCATCTATACGCCGCTCATCCAATAGCTCTAGCTCATTCAATCTTGATACTCGGTACTCTTCATCCATAATGAGGTTTTGCAATGATATTTTTAGTGACGAGAGCTCAATCTCAATGGGGAGTACTGCTTCTAATCCGTAGACCAGGGAGAAGGGGGTGGTGTCGGTGGGTGTGTGGATGCTAGTTCGGTAGGCCCAGAGGGTGGGATTGAGCTGTAGATGCCAGTCATGACCTGTGTCATTGACTATTTTCTTGAGGATTTTCAAAATGGTTTTATTAGTGGCTTCTGCTTGGCCATTGCCTTAGGGATAGTATGGGTTGGAAAAGCAATGTTGGATTTTGAATTTTTCACACAAATCGCGGACATCCTGATTCTTGAATGGTGTCCCATTATCTAAGATAATGGATTGTGGGACACCATAGCGGCAAATGAGATAGTTCAGGATGAACTTTGATATCTACTTCTCGGTTATATATGTCATGGGTATGGCTTCCACCCACTTGGTAAAGTACTCAGTGGCAGTTATGATGAACTTGTGGCCATTAGATGAAGTGGGAGTGATTTTTCCAATGAGATCGAGTCCCCACTACGAAAAGGGCCATGGTGTGATGATGGGATGAAGTTCTTGAGTTGGAGCATGGATGAGGTCCCCATACTGCTGACATTGTAGGCACCTTTTGACATAGTCGTGTGCTTCTCTTTCCATTGTAGGCCAATAATACCCCATCCTCAGTAATTTCTTGGCCAAGGTCATTCCACTCGAGTGTGAACCACAAATCTCGTTGTGCACCTCAGTTAAAGTAGTCAAGGCTTCGTCAATATTAAGGCAACGCAATAAGGTTCCCTCTATGCTTCTACGATATAAGGTATTTCCTAGGATGACAAACCTAGAGGATTTTTTAATAAAAGTTCTTTTTAAGCTTGAGGGTAGGTCAACAAGTAAGACACCTATTCGTAGGTAAGTATAAATGTCATGGTACCAAGGATCTCTAGGACCAACGATTTCACACAAAAATTCTAACTCTGGTACCTCGAATGCAGGCACAAGAAGCTGCTCTACCAAGAATTCATGTTTTAGGACGTTGTGAGGGATGTTTAATAGGGATACAATCATTGCCATGGTGTCTGTTGCTCTGTTGTTTGCTCTAGGTATCTGCTCAAATGTGATCTCAATAAAGGATTCCTTGAGAGTCTCCACCAATTTCTTGTATGGAGTGAGCTTATCATCCTTAGTTTGGTACTCACCGTTCACTTGGTTTATTATCAGCTAAGATTTTTCGTATACTCTGAGAGCCATGATGTGCCACTGCACTGCTATTCTAAGACCTATGGTTAAAGCCTCGTATTCTGCAATGTTGTTGGTGCAGGGGAACACCAATTTATAGGACCTTGGTATGCAGTCCCCTTGTGGGGTGATAAAGAAGACACCGACTCCTGATCCATGTTGTGTGTATAAGCCATCAAAATAAAGTTTCCAGTGATTGGCCATGTTGAGGTTGAAGATGGATTCGTCTGGAAACTGTAAGATGAGAGGATTCTCTGAATAGATTGGTGCTTTTGCAAGCTAATCTGTGATGACTTGGCCTTTAATTGCTTTCCACTCTACATATTCAATGTCATACTCTGATAGTATCATGACCCATTTTTCCATTCTTGTAGTGAGCATTGCCTTTGATAGTAAGTACTTGAGGGGATCAATTTTGGCAATGAGTTTGACTTTATGCGCCAACATGTAGTGTCTGAATTTTTGCAATGCAAACACTACTGCTAGACATGCTTTTTTGATGAATGAGTAGTTTAACTCATGACCGACCATTGTCCTACTGATATAATATATGGCCCTTTCTATCCTGTTTTCGTCATGCTGAGCTAGGAGAGCTCCAAGGGTTGTTGTTGTTGCTGACACAGAGAATTAATGGTTTTCTTGGGATTGGTGGCATTAGGACTAGTGGTGTAAGCAAATATTCTTTGATTTTATTGAAGGCTTCTTCACACTTGTTATCCCACTTGTACGCTACTCCCTTGTGAATTAGGTGAGAGTATGAATTTTGTTTATCTGCCAATTGTGCTATGAACATTCAGATGGAATGAAGCCTGCCTTGGAGACCTCTCAATTGTTTCAATGTTTTGGGTGCCTCCATCTCAAGGATTGTTTTTACCTTTGTTGGATCTACCTCAATACCTCTCATTGACACTATGTATCCTAGTAGATTTCTTGATTATATGCTGAAGATGCACTTCTTTGGATTTAATTGAACCTTGTATTCCTCCAGCCTATCAAAAATGGCACTTAAGGTTGTTATGTGATCCTTCCTCTTTCTGGATTTGGCTAGTATGTCATCGACATAATCTTCAACAATTTTATGGATCATGTCATGGAAAATTAATGTCATGGCTCTTTGGTATGTTGCTCTTGCATTCTTCAAGCCGAATGACATCATATTCCAGTAGTAAGTCCCCCATGGACAAGTGAAGGTCATTTTGTGTTGGTCTTCTTTAGCAATCATTATCTGGTTATATCCTGAGAAACCATCCATCAAGGAAAGCATTTTGTGTCCTGCCGTCATGTCTACAATCATGTAAATGTTGGGCAACGAGAAACCGTCTTTTGGACATGCTTTGTTTAAGTCCCTGAAATCTATGCAGATTTTGATGCCCCCATCAGGTTTTGAGACAGGAACCAGGTTTGACACCCATTATGGATAGTTTATTGGTCGAATGAATCTTGTGTCTAATAGCTTCTTTAGTTCCATTTTGAGTAGCAGGGCAATCTGAGGGTGCATTTTCCTAAGTTTTTGTCAGATAGGCTTTGCTTCAGGATATACTACTAGGTGATGAACTACAATTTATGGATCGAGCCCTGGCATGGCCGCGTAGCTCCACGCAAAGTTAACTTGTATTTCTCTCAAGAAGGCTGCTAAGAGCTCTTGTTCCTTTGATAGTAATGACTCCATATAGAATGTGTTGTGCAGGGTCTCTTTTGTTCCTAGATTAACTGGATTGCACTTTTCTGCTAGGACTACTAATTTTTCCTGATGAAGAGCTCTAAAAGGAAGATTGAATCCCCCATCCTCAGGTGCCTCAGAGAGGTTTTCATTATTGGATGTGTCCTTTTTTTTTTACTTTTTTCGTGTTAGAGAGTGCCACAGTGTGGTTTTCACTCAAGGACTTAGATATTATTCTTAATTTCTCACTTTTGCGACTGAGGGATTCAATCGTTTCCCCATAGTATGCATTTTTATCTAGCTCAATGATGAATCCCACTTTGTGATCCCCACATGGAATATTATCTCATAGTCCCATGAATTTTGAGAGTGCCTCGTCATTTTTTAATGTGTCAAGAATTGGTGGTCCTCATTGGTCATAATCGATGAGTTGGGGGTAAACTAGGTCGATTCATGATTTTGATGATCTGACTCAAAGGATAAGGTGCTAATCATGAGAAGGGTGGTATCCTTGAAGAGCCTAGGTAGGTTGGTTATGGGATCCTCATCATCACTGCTACTACAAACTTCTGTTATATCAAAAGTGAAATTATCTAAGATGCGGCCAATGGATACAGGTAAGCGAAGTTCAGCTGGTGTTGGTTCACGACAAGTCTTGACTGCTTTAACTGGGGGACCTCATCCACGTATGGTTATTACTCGAAGGGGTACATCTGAGGCCAAGATTTCTCATTTACGTCTCAAGAATGAGGGGTATGATAAGCTCGTTGTCATTTTGTCCAAGTCTTTGGTTTCTGTCATAGCCCATTGTGAGCATCATTTGCAAACCTTTGCTTCTATCATCCATTGGTAGATCAGTTGTTGGTCTATTATCTTGGTATAGGAGGTGAGATGGGTCCTCTTCTATGACTTCTCAGCCAAGATCCCCTCAACTTCTAAAGTTGGGATATTCAGGGGGTGTTTGGGAAGTGGAGGCTTCATTTGATTGTGGACATCCTCGTGATTTGGGAGATTGTGGTAACTCTCCTACCACAAAAGCATTTTTGGGAATCGTGTAGTTTTTGCAACCATTATCCTGGATGATGACTTTGATATCAGAGATGGTGGGGATGGTGGGAGTGGTGGGTGTCTCTGTCGTAGAAGTGGAAGCAAGGGTGGCTGGATCAATGTACGGTGTTGATGGGCCTTCATCATTTTTAGGTACTTGAGGTATTTTGTAGTATTTTGCCTCAAGGTTCTTGCAGTAGGAGAATGGTTCGGGATCTCCATGGATGGTGACCTCTTGTCCCTCATATGTGAATTTGACACATTGATGGAAAGTTGATTCTATCGCTTGCATTGCATGGATCCATGGACATCCTAGGAGAATGTTATAAGGCAAGTCGAGATCCAAGACCTGACAGGTGGTTTCCATGATAGTTGGCCCTACTTGAATAGGGATTTTGATTGTGCCTTGGGACACTCTTTCCTGATTATCATATGCTCTGATTGTAATACCTTTTCCTTTGTCGATGGAGTCCTCTAAGATTTTTAACTGCTTAATGAGCTTGAGGGAACAAATATTCAAGCCCGCACCTCCATCCACCAAGACTCACGTGACTTTACTTTTCTGCACTGGGACCTCTAAATGGAGTGCATGGTTATGAGATGGTTGAGCAGGAAAATCTTGGTCGGAGAATGTAAGGAGATTCAAAGTAATGATGTTTCTGACCATAGCTTGGAATTGTCTGCATCAAGATCTACGGTGATAGTGGATGAAGACAATGCTTCCTCAAGGATTTTCTTATGGGCGGATGAGATTTTTAATAACTCCATGATGGAGATTTGCGCTAGCGTTCTTTTTAGTTGGTCAAGGACATTGTAACCATTGGGAACAAATCTTGAATTGGACATGAAATTTCTATTTGGTTGAGATGATCCTGCGATAGTAACTTTTTTGCCTCTTGTGGTGACTCCACAATCGACCCGAGCTCCTTTGATAGTGATTGTTGCATAGTGTTCATCTAGGGAAGTGATGATAGTTTCATACACATGATTCATGTTTTTGAAGGTGCCTTTCCCCTTATCAGTGTTATTGTTCCCTTTATTGTTATGGTTAGGCATTGGATTCGTGCATATTTTGAGGTTCTGGTTTCCTGTTGGTTGTTCCACATTTATGATTCTTTGATCAATAAGGTCTTGGACTATGTTCTTTAACCTTATGCAACTGTTCGTGGTGTGCCCTTTGATTTTGTGGAATTCGCAAAGCTAATTTTTTGTTGTACCAAGGAGGTTTAACATCTGGTTCTTGGTAGTTCTCATAGGTGGGAATCTTGATGAGGTTTTCGTTTATTAGTTTCTTCATGATGACTTCAAGTGGTTCCCCAAGAGTGGTGTACTTTCTCTTGGTGAAATTCTTGTTTCACAGGGGCGGTCCTCTTTGGTCATTGACGTTATTGATCACTTGATTGTTTGATGGTTGTGTTGTTGTGTTCGCTAGATGGTTGTTTTAATGATGGTTTTGGATTTGTTGTTGTGGTGCGAGTGTGTTTTGCTGAGGGGCACTAATGACAACTTTGGCATCGAGGACACCATCGTTGGTAATATTTTTGTTTCTTGCCCATGTATGAGGGTTGTCATTGTAATTGGTGGGTGGGCAATTATTCTGTTGTTCAGGATATGAAGTTTATCCTCCAGGTTGTGTCATAAGGGCTCATTCGATGTTGAGCACCTTGGAAATCTGTTGGTCATACGTGGTGATCCCTTGGACCTTGAGATGGAATGCCAAAAGGCCGTCAAGGTTGGATATGGTAGTGCACACTTGTTGTTCCTCAGGCATGACCCATTTTCTCTGATTGGCCTTGGATCGCCATCGTTGTAGGAATGAATCAAATGATTCATTCTTACCTTGTTTCAGAGCTGAGAGTTCCTCTAGACTAACATCCATGGCAATATTGCATGCATAGTTTTTGATGAATGCGTCTATGATTTCTTGGAATGTCTTGATGCCTATAGGTAGGCGAGAGAACCATTCCATGGCATGCCCAGCCAAACTCCTGGGAAATAGTAGCATCAGATAGGTATCGTCATATGCAACTTCCATGCAGTGAACTTGGAATTCCCTGATGTGATCTTCAGGGTTTCCTGTCCCACGGTACTTGTTAAACTTGGGGATCTCAAATCCCTTCGGGAATGGTTTCATCACAAGGCTCCTATCGAATGGATAAGGACACAAGTTACTAGATGTTCTTATGGTTCGCTCTGATTAAAGGTTGAGAACTTGTTGCGAGAGCAACCTGATTTGTGTTGTCACATCATTTTGCATATCAGGAGGTGGGATGAAAGTGTTCTGAGGTGGTTCGCTGGTGGGTGTGATGGGTGGATTGGTTGATGTGTTGATTGGTGGTTTTTTCACATTCTGTTGAGCCATGTATGCTTGCACTTGTTTTTGTATAAACATTGCTTGTTGTTGGTCTTGTTGTTGCTATGCCAGGATTGTCTATTATTGAGCCTGCTATTGTGCTTGTTGTTGGGCTACTAATTGGGCTGCTTCTTGCTACTCTTGGTATTGTTTACCGCCTGTTGATATGCTTGTAGTTGTGCTACTTGTTTTTGTGCAAGATATTTCACTTGTGCTTGTGCTTGTTCTGCTTGATATTGGGCGTACACTTGAGCTTGGGATTGTGCTTGTAATGCAGCTTGGGCTACTTGAGCAGCTTGAGCGACTTGCTGAGCGGCTAGTTGTGCGGCTTGTTGAGCAACTAGTTGCATGACTTTTTGTTTTTGTACTTGCAAGAATTCCTTTTGATAAGCAACTTGTTGAGAGACTTGTAATGCCATACTATATTGGCTTGATGTATTGGAGCTTGGTGGTGGGGGGGTGAAGGTGGATTTGGAATGGTGTTCATTTTGGTGGTGAGAGGCATTGTCATGTTGGTGATTGGGTTTTGAGTGGTGGATAGTGTGATCGATGTGGTTGGTCCTTGAGATATCATGTTTTGATATGTTAAGGGGGTGGTTGATGATGTGATGGTGGTGGTTTGCGTCATTGGGATAGTTATCATTTGTTGTTGCGATGTTGATGACATGTTTTGAGAGTTTGGCGTGATGCTATGATTGGTGTTCGAGATATTGGTTTGATTTTGATTGATATTTGGTAAAGGTGGAAGCCCAAAGCCAAGTAGTGGTGTGGATGATGATGGCAATGGTGGAAGAGGTGAAAATGTGAGGGATGTGATCTCTTGGGGAAATGGTGTAGTGTCAAAAATGCCCCCTGGTCTGAACATGTCACCCTCTCCTTGCGAGGTTATGGGGAGAGAGGTTTGGAGTGTTGTGCCAAAGGATGATGATGATGGATAATTAGGATCATGGAAAGTGAGAGGAACATATGTATGCAATGGGTTTTGGGGTACGTTTTGCCCAGAAATAGTGTTTGCATCCAAGTCTTGATTATTGGCAAGGGGGTGTGTTTGTATTGCATTGAGAAATGCACTTCCCTTGTTAACACTAGGTTGAGTTGGAGCAATGGATGATGTGATTTGTGATATATTTTGAGTGATACTTTGGGATGGGGGTGTAGATGTGATGGGGATGGTCGATGAGATTGGGGGTGTGATCCCAAAAGATGTTTCCACAATAGTACTCACGTTGAAATCAGAAGGGAGTTTAGCCCCTTGTTTTGCCAATTCGAGCGTGTATAGTGAAGGGTTGAGTCTCTTCATGATATTGATAATCTTCTGATTCTTCAAATTTTGAACCATTTCGGTGATTTCCTCATGTGACATCCCAAAGGTAAGATCCTCTTCTTGACTTTCCTCTTGTGGATTTTGTGATGATGAGGGAAAGTTAGTTAAAGGATTGCTTGATTCAATGAGATTCATTTCAGAGTTTGTTTGGCTTAGGTCACTTGAAGTGGGTGTTTCTTTGTTGGCTTCCATGTTCTTCTTGTGTTGAGATCTAGTTTGTACCATAAAATAGGGATCAATTTTTAAGAATATGGGAGATCAATCTCTAATTCTTTGGATTGATATATCTTTAGGTACAAAAGGAGAAATTTTTAGGATGATTTTAAGGATCAAAGGGTGATAATGATATGGATGTAAGATGGATGTTTGATGGATGATTGGAACTCTTGCGAAAATCTTGAAGGGTATGTTAAAATTTAGGATTTGATTTGGGATTTATTTGTTTTAGATTCTGATTTTGGTGGACTCATGAACTCTAAGAGGTTGGATGTTATCCTAGAGTTAAATAATTCACAAGATGCTAATTTGTCTAGGTGTGAAAAGAAGGATTCATCTAAACACCCCTATCCAAACAAGATGATTTTGATAATGAACTCCTAAATCCCAAGATGTTGGATGTTATCAAGGGATGAATTTGTTCACAAGTTTTGATAATTTGATCAAATATGTGGAGGAGGATGCATCTACACACATTCAATCAAACAAGGTGATTTTGGATTAATTTAAAATGATTTGCCCAAAGTTTAATCATGAAGAATTTTTCCAAGATTTTTGAAGAGTTGATGATGAGATGATTTGGGTTTCTTGATGTTCAAAGATGGATGAAGGTTTGATTTCGATCCTATGATGTACCTAAAAAGAAACTTGTTTACTAGACCTCAATATTGAAGAACATACAATACTTCTAAGGACCCCTATAACTAAGAAGTGGTTCAAAATGAGCATACATTTCTGGATTGTTCAAACGAATGAGTCTATAGAACCTTGTGAATTTTTTGCTTATTTTGATGTGTTGCTTTTGATTGCACTTCCTAATATATTTCTTGATGACCTTTTGAGTGTGACTCTTAAATTTTGAACTTTGGCTCAAGGACTTTCGTTTTGGGATTTTGACTTTCTTGGAAATCATGAGGAATTAACACGTGTGAGAGCCAATTTTTTATATCTTTGCTTAGTGATTTTGTTTTACCACAAACACTTCTTTGATTAGGTTTCCAAACTAGATGTCCAATGTCTCAATTTCTTTGAATCCCACAAAGTATGTTATGTGGAGTTTTGATGAATTCAAGGCAAGGGTTACCTATTGTTTAACTTTAGTAGGCAAATTGAGATGTAAGTCCAAGTGTTTAGAAACCTCTAAGGATAAAATCCCAAGGGCAAGCAATAACACATGAATTTGGTCAATTGTATTTGCCTCCTAAAGGGTTTGAAATTTTGATGATGATGTTAAATGTTTGTTTCCAAAATGTTTTCGAACAAGCAAAGCGTTTTGTAACCAAGAATAAGCACAACCTTATGGATATGAAAGACAATATTTGTTGAGTCCCCACTTGGACAAGTCCAGCTATGCTTATCTTTAGCGAATGGTTAGATGCTTGACCCCACTGGCTCCCATCCATGACAATCACTTATATGGGGCAACCAAGCATCAACACCCATGAAACTCCCATGGCATGCTTTCCATTTCTACTAAAGACCGTAAAAGTGTGGGGCGGCTTCAGAACGACCGTTCTTGCACCAATAAATAGATAGGGATTTTGGCCTTTCTACAACAAGGGTTTTAATTCGGACTTTCCATTCCTAGGATTTGACCCAACGTGGTGAGAGACCATTGTTGCCCTTCTTGTCAGAGCCAACCACGTGATACTGGCGTTTATTCCAATACCCACATTTATATCCCGGTTGGAAATACTCTTGGGTTCAGAGTGTTACCAGTTGAGTCATTCCCTTGGGTGAGTACTTTTTCCCCAAGGCAGGCCCTCTAAGATAAACAAAAGCGAGTAAACATATTCATAGTTCGATCAACCTTCGTTTAGAAACAAAGGGAGAACACATGCAATAAGTTTACTCAGACTCGCAAAGTTTGTTGTTCAATTTTAAACCCAAATCAAAGTGTGTATGGGCAATTACTTATGCAACTTAATGTCACCAAAAGCCTTTTGATTCTCAAGATCGTCGTGAGGCGCGAGAGAAGTGCATACATATTTTGATGATATTACTTTGTGTAAGTAAATACAAAACAATGCAAACACTTGTTTGTTTTAAAGCACCAAAGTAAGTGTGACAATTTTCCTTGTTCAATTATTAAACCCAAAACAAACTCTAGTAAAGTTGAGTCCTAATGTTCTTTTTAAGCCTTTTTGTAACAAGAATTTAAAATATTCCTTTTAAAGCCCAAAATGAAATTAGTAAGTCCTAAGCATAAAAAGATGACAAATTTTTCTTTAAGAGGAATAATGAATCCTCCAAGAGTGTTAAACAAACACTAGAGCGTTTAAAAACACTTGTTTTTGTGAAGTGACATCATCATGCTTCCCTTCCTTTTCGTCTTTGATCGATCCAACCTACAAGAAAATTAGTTAGATTCTGCAGAAACAGAGGTCAAAAAAGCAAAGAACAGACAAAAGAACCATAATTTGAAAAAAAGCACGTGCTTCAAATAAAATTTCACTTTATACTCCCCTCCAATGGTGCAATCCATGAAGGCGTCACAGTTTGAATTCACCAGTGGTGCTACATAGTGCCGCTTACTAGTCAGCATCGCTCTATAACCAGACCAGTGAGCATGAATGCATCACCCTTTTGGTCAGTGGTGCAGTTTAGGTTTTTGAAAGATTCTTGTGGGTCAAATAGGTTCAGCGGCATAGTTTAGAATTCAAAATTCTAGGCTGGAAGTCAGAGGCATCGCAGTTTGGAGTTTCAACGGTTCTATATAGCGACGCTGGAGAACCAGCGGTGCTAAACAGTGACGCTAGAGAACCAGCGATGCTAAACAATGACACTAAGCTTCCAACAGTGGAGTTTTCTTGTAGACAAGAAAAAACACAAATTTTTTGACAAAAATGTGATTAGAAAATGAGATTGAGCTCTCCTTCTAGCGCCAAAAATGTGAACCATCGTTCCAAACATGCACATGCACAAGAAACAATCAAAATATTAAATCAAATGCAGGGTTAGTAACATGATTCCTCAATAAATTCATTTAAATTGCAAAAGAGAGGAAATGACATGAAGAACACAACAAAACTTAAAACATATCAAATCCTATTCTAAAGCAAAGCAAACTCCTAATCTCTTGAGGGAATTGGTGCCAATTTGATGTGAAAATTGGCCCTTTCCCAACTCCAATGATGCAATGGTGATTTGGTGATGAAAATTGATCCACTTTGATGAAGAGTGATGAATGCTCCAAGATAAAAACCGGCATAACCTAACTATGAACTCAAAAGTATGGATGAAGATTGCTAAAGATTTGAGTATAGTAAGTTTACTCAAATTGTGGATACCAAATATAATAGAGGAGCTCTCTATTTATAGAATGACAAGTTGAAAGAATGCCCAAAATAGAGCAATTTGGGACTAAATTTCATCCAATGGCAAAGTGCCACTTGTCCAAATGTGAATGGGCCAGGGATGTGCAAGTTTTGATGAATGTGCTAATAAATGCCAATATTTGAATTTTGAAATTGCATTAATGACAAGGTGGAGGGAGAGTCAAATGGAGTAATGGCCACTTGGCTCAATGCAAAAGGACTTGTAAGAAGGAGGGAATGCCTTGTTGGAAGGACAAAGTCAACTTAGATTTGAATTTCAAACTTGAAGAATATTCCTCCTTTATGCCATGTTGAAGATAAATAGAGATTTAATAAATCAAATAACTCTATTTTTATGTGCAAGTGGCAAAAGATGGAGGATGGGACATGAGCAGAGATTAAATTAATCAAGGTTAATTAATTTAATGAAGGATTTTATTTATTTATTTATTTTTAAAAAGGGGTAAAAACTTTATTGAAAATCAAGAAAGAGCAATACAAGACAAAAGGGCAATAGCCCCAGAAGCCAACAAGAAACGGTCAAACTAAGCCAGAGCCACATCAACCCAGTTCATAATCAGTTACATCTTCAACAAGAATCCCCTCCAAATCATGACGACGCTCAAGGGAAACCTGCTCCCACTCCTCAACCTTCCAACCATCTAAATGCTCAGAAGCCCACTTGGCCAAACAATCGACAGCCCTATTCCACTCCCTCGGAATATGGATGAAAGACACCAACTCCATCAAAGAGCTAATTTGTAGAACCTACTGCACCATCCTGGCCAGTTGCCAACTAACATCAGAAACCTTTCGACCATTGATTAAATTAACCAAAACCTGTGAATCAGATTCACAGATCACCTTGCGCCACCCCAAAGCATAAGCCCTTTCCAAAGTGTAGAGGATCGCCAAACCTTCCATAAGGTTGACAGTCTGCATCCCTTCATGAACCGTAAAGAAGAAAATCACTGAGCCAAAAAAATCCCTACCAACACCACCAATCCCAGCAGGCCCAGGATTGCCTCTTGAGGAACCACGAGTATTTATCTTCAAAATGCCAACTGGAGGGGGCAGCCATCTTCCCATCCTCTGAACTTTCTTTCTCACCCTCCTTCCTCTCCTGACACAAGCAGATGCCATAAATAATCCCTAAATTCCCCATCTATCCACCATCTCAGCATCTCATCTCTCTAAAGGGAACTCCACATCACACTTAGCCTCTATAGTCTCCTGAATCATACCTAAAATTCTTTGCCAAATTTGTTGGACTAACAACTTTTCGCCGTGGAAAATACGATGATTCCGTTCCAACCATATCTGCCATAGCATGAAAGTAGGTCCAACATACCACACACCTTGCAAAAATGAAGCCGAAGTAGGAGGTCTACCCAAACTACTCCAAAAATCCACCAGGGAAGAGGCATGAACACATGGGATTTTCCAGACACCCCACCAAGAATGCCAAAGATGCACAACAAAGGGGCAGCGAAAAAACAAGTGAGATGAATCCTCCTCTCCAGCTCCACACAAAGCATAGATAGAAGGGCCCTGGAACCCCCTCTTCCTAATATTATCCCAAGTCAAGCATTTATTCCATGCCAAAGTCCAAATAAAGCAGTTGCACTTTGGCCAAGAGAACTTGTTCCACACATTCTTCCACCAGTGAACCTCCATAGCATCCAACCTCTGGGATAATAACCCCTGATATCCTGAAGAGACAGTATAGACACCCTTAGGATTGGGAGACCAGGCCAAAACATCTCCATCTGGGAGGGAACTACACCGTCGACTGGCAAGGATATTCTAAAGTGCAACAAACTCTTCCTCCATACCAACAGCAGGCCACTCCTCAGTGTTCTTCCATCTCGCCTCCTCCAGCTGACCATGAGACAAAAAGGACTTAAAGTCACTCACCCTCGACCAACCAGCCTCTAAGAACCTCTGACACAGAGTCAACAAATTAGGAAACTGAGAAACAATGGGAGGGAAACCATCCCAAGAGTCGGTCCAAAAATGCGCCTTCGCCCCTCTTTTGCAAATCCAAAATAATCCCTCCTTGATGATCGCAACCCTTTTTTTAGCGTGCCCCAAATCACCAAACCTTTCCCCACAAGGGGATAACGAGGAATATCCATCCAAGGGATCTCGAGGAAATACTTATGGGATAAAATTTGGGCCCAGATCTAATCCTGTTCCACGCACCACCGCCAATACAATTTAGCAACCAACGCCACCCCAGACACAGCAGACTGCCTTAATCCAAGACCACCCATCTGCTTCAGGCTACAAACAACATCCCATATGACAAGACTCCATTTAGAGGATATCAAGCTACCGGCCCATAAAAACTATCTTGCTAAGGAGTCTAATTCCTTAACAAAACCCATAGGAGCCACCAGGATCATCAAACCATAAATGGGGAGAGCCTGCACCATAGACTTGAGTAACTGAACACGACCAACAAAAGATAGCCACCTGTGCATCCAATGATTCACTCTCACACAAAATTTGTCTAGAAAATTCTTCCAAGAACCCCTGGGCAGCCTTCCCACCAAAATAGGAATACCAAGGTAGGTCAAAGGGAGAGCCCCAATCTGAAATCTCAAGATATGAGAAATCTGCCTCTGAATAGGCTCCGAAGTATTGAAGAAGAATATGGAGGACTTATCCTCATTAATTAGTTGTCCCGGAGCAGCAAGATAAACATCCAACACCCTGCACAAATTTGAAGCTTCTCTAATAGTAGCCAAACCCATAAGAGCAGTGTCATCCACAAACTGTAAATGAGACTGCAGAGGCAAATCCCCTCCCCACCTCCATCCCTGAATGAGACCCAACTCCACATTCCTTCTCAACAAGCGTCCAAGACTTTTAGCAAAGAGAAGAAATAAATAAGGAGAGAGGGGATCTCCCTGACGCAAACAGCGAGAGGCACCGAAAAGCTCAGAATGCTCACCATTGATAAGAATAGAAAATGAGGTCGAGGTAACACAACTCATAACCCATTGAATCTAGTCTTCCCCAAACCCAAAAGCACCAAGCACCTTCCGAAGGAAGGACCACCGAACTCTATCATAAGCCTTAGCCATATCCAACTTGATGAACATCACCTTATCTTTGGAGATAGCCATAGAGTGAATGGTCTCAGTTGCAATAACCACCCCATCCAAAATTTTCCTTCCTGCCACAAAACCACTCTGTTCCTTAGAGATAAGCACAATAAGCCACTTTTTTAGCCTATCAGCAATCAATTTAGATATAATTTTATAAATCACATTACATAAGGAAATAGGGAAAAATTGAGTTAACTTATCCGCCCCCTCACACTTGGGGATGAGAGCAAGGAAAGTAGAATTCAGAGCATGCAACATCTGGTTATTTTTTTGTGACTCTTGAACAACTGCCAATAAGTCCATCTTGATAATATCCTAGAATTCCTGAAAAAATTCAATAGGGAAGCCATCAAGGCCAAGAGCTTTCCCCTTCTTCATCTGGAACACAATCCCCTCCAACTCTTCCAAAGAAATGTCACCCATAAGATGCACCTGCATCTCCCTAGAAACCACAGGTGGAATACAGGCAAGAACCTGAGCTTCCTCAAGCGACCCCCCTATGAGTCTTCCCTAAATAATGAAGCAAAAAATTGCACAGCTTCACTCGAGATTTCTTGAAAAGAGGAAAGATTCTCCCCCTGTCATTCACCAGAACCGAGATAGAATTGCCATGTCTCCTAGCTTTCATTGAATTGAAGAAGAAAGCAGTATTCTTATCACCCTTCTACAGCCACTCGATCTGAGCCTTTTGTTTCCAAAAAACTTCCTTCTGTAGCTCACACTCCTCTAGCGCCTTCAAAGCCCTAGCCTCCTCCCGAAGCAAATCTTCAATTACCTCATCCTCCCTGATCACCCTCGTAATACTATCAAACTCAGCCTGAGCAACACTCTTCTCATGGAAAATGTTCCCAAAGCACCAACGGTTCCAACGTTTAAGCTAGTACTTCACAAATTGCAATAACTTAGCAAAAGTATACATTGTCGTACCATAAGCAGGTCTACCATACCTCCACCAATCAGCAACATGGCCATGCAGAGAGGGGTCATGCAACCACATAAGCTGAAACTTGAAAGGAGACCGGGGCACACGAGCAGAAGTAATGGAAAGCTTGATAGGCCAATGATCTGAGCCCCTCCAATCCAGAATTTTAGAGCTAGTGGACCACCGAGCACCAACCCAGAAACAGGAAACCAAAAATCAGTCCAAACGCTTTGCAATGCAACTCTCCCCAACCCTTCAATTGTTCACGTAAACTGACCATTGGTGGTCTTAATGTCAACAAGATTCAAAGCTGCAATATTATCCTGAAGAAGCAGCTCAGAAGCCTCCAATCTGGCAATACCACCCCGCTTCTCAATGAGCTTAGAAATGGCATTAAAATCTCCAGCCATAATCCACGGGAGGTAAGGCGCCATGCTATGAACAAACTTGATATGGGACCACAAAAGCTGCTTACCCTAAATCTCAACAGGCACATAGATATTAGAGAAGGGTATAGACTCCCCAGTCTCAAAACAAGAGGCACTCAGATAAAGAAGACTTAAAAGACATCCACCAAAGAGGGTGAATCTTGCGAGGGTTCCATAGACAAGCCACTCCTCTAGCCGATCCAAGAGCCCCTATGCACTGGCACTCGCCACTTCCCCATAGCTTAGGCATCAACCCCAACATACCCTCAACTGATAACTTAGTCTCCTGAAGGAAAAGAACATCAGGAGAATGACTTCTAATCAAAGCACAAACAAATTTTTGTTTAGGGCCACTGTTTAAGCCCCTTACATTCCAAGACAAAACAATCATTTCAAGGGACATGAGAAATGAGAATCTAGGGTCTTAACGGACCCTGACTCCACCAAAGTCTCCTTTGTTAATTTATTCCTTTCTAAATCCTTTTTTCTACCAAGCTTGGAGGATTTCTCCCCCACCCCTTTTTTTGGGTCCTTTTGAAGGAGACCCAACTGAGAAGGAAACTTGCTATTCTTAACAATTTCAGAACCTGCTTTCCCCACCAGAGAATATCCATCCCCCACACCCTTCTTCCCTGCAATTGTAGGAATCGACTCCAATCTAACCTCCATATTAAGGTCAGTTTCCATTTGCAAAGTACCTGCATCTTGCATAACCTGAGTAGCTTTAGACAAAAGACCCTCCTGCTCATAAACCAACACATCCTGATTCAGATTCACTAAGCCCGGGTTCATTTCTTGTTGGCTGAGATAATCTCAAATCTCAAATCTATTGAAGGTTTCTTCATCTTGTCTTTCCATCAAGGTCCTCTTCTGACCCCGGTTCCTGTGACGAGCCTTGACAGGAACATAACCATCAGCACCAACCACTTCACTCTGAATGGGATCCTTCCCCTTGTCAACCCTGGGGGGGTTGCGAGGGAGCTAAGAAGATTGGGGTTCTGAAGGCCTATCCCTTGGACATCGTCGAAGCAGGTGACCATATTCATGACAAAGACGACAACGAAAAGGAAGAGTATCATAATCCAATTGCTACAACCACGAATAACGACCCGCACACACATCCACAAAATCTGGTAATGGCTTACTTAAATCAATTTCAACACAAATATGAGCAAAAGTCATCACCTTTTTAACCTGAGTTTGTTGCGCAGAGCCAACCGGCTTAACAAGCATTAAGGCCAATAGGTGCAAAACATCATCCTGCCAACACTCCACAGGAAAACGAGAGAGTCGAACCCACATTGGAACGCGAGTTGGAATCTCCTTAGAAGGATCAAACCCTGCATGCTAAGGTTTAATAAATAACCCAATTTGGTTGTAAAAATAAGGGCCTCCTTCAAAGACCCTAATACGATCGGCCATGCAATTAAAAGTTACCATGAAATAGTTATTTTCTAGCAACATGATCTCCATCTTGCCCTCCGACATCCAGGTCCGTTGGGTCCATGAATCCAAGAATTGGAACGAGATACGCATCCCCATAATCTTGCACAATAAAGAGTGACCCGAGTAATAATCAATGTCTTCCGCAATCATCTCCAAGAGGATAACCAGCTTCGGCCTCTCTTTATAGCATTCCAGACACCCATTGATCTTCGTAATGCGTGACCCACCAGATGTTCCCATTCTACCAACTCCCGAATCAGGAGAAAATAAATTATTTTCAAAAATCTTCGCATCCTAGGAAGATGAATTGGCACCTACTGTCGATCGATAATCCATTGAGGGCAACACCCCCGACGATTCACCAAGAGCCATTAAAATTGAGGGGCCCAAGATGGGCACACAACCCAAAGCTCCATGGCTGGGAGTGGGGACAACAACCCCTCTCACCAATCTCACTCCACACAAAACAAGAGAAGGGCAGCGTAAAAAGCTAGACCCCACCTCCGAGAGGAACACCTACGTAGCCCAAAGAATGGGGCCACCCTGCACACGGGACCCCTAAAAACCTTCCAACGTACACCTCCACCCCACTGCAGGCCCGAGCCCACACCACAGCCGTAGCCCTACGCGCGAGACCATATGAGACAGTAAAAAGAGACCCCTGCGCAAGAAGGAGTCACTGCCAAAGAAGAGAAAGTAGCCTCCGCGGGAAAGATTAACAGGAATAATGCAAGCTCCGCCTCCAAGCATCACCAAGAACCCACCCCTCAGTGCACAGAGCAAACAAGAAGCAATCACGGGCTAGGGCTCGGGTGCCCTAGCTCGGCCCGAAGTTGCAGACGCCATCTGGGAATGTACTTTTCAATTTAATGAAGGATTAAATGATGTGACCTATTTGACTTAAATTTATGGATTTATTTAAATCAACTATGAGAAGAATATGATTTAAAGATTTAATTAAATAAAGGGTTTTGATTTATTTAACCAAGGAGATGAAGTTAGATTAAATTAAATAAGGTTTTAATTTACTCAAATTAATGGATGAAATTTAGAGATTTAATCAAATAAAATTTATTATTTAATTAAATAGGGATAATTAGATCAAATTGGTTGATTTAATTACCGAGAAAGGATGACTTAATTAGATAACTATTTATTTAATTGAGAGGAATATTGATGAATTTAATCAAATAAAAGTATTTGATTAAATGGTTAGACCGAAGGATGATTGAGGATGAAGCGATGTTAGTGGTCAAGATCAGATGTCCAACGTCAATTAGTACATTTTATGCGTCTACAAATTTATCTTATTTGTTTGCATAGTTAGGTGTACATGTGGAGCCATATCCCCAAGCAAATAATTTTTTTGGTAATATGGTACCACAACTAGAGAAATATATCTATAACAATCATTATGACACATTAAAATATTAAGTGATAAGTAGGATGAATAGTAAGAAATGGTGGGAGTGATCAAAGTGGTATGACAAGATGAATGTTTGATATTCTAATAGGGGCAGGAATGCAGGCAAGGAATGGTTGTGAGGTATGTTTAAATGGGAAAGTCCAAAACCTTGATGGGAGTATAGAAGAGATCATACTTGGGAGGAAAGCCATGCTTGGAAGGGAAACTCTATAACTCTGATAGCTTACACTAACTTAGAAAATTAGTCATGCCTTCACACTAAGAAATTTTGGTGATATTGAGCAGATGCATGAGGAATGAAGGGGAAGCACTCATGAAAAAATTTAGATTATGGGAAATATTGGTGATAAGAAATGGGAATTTTGGACCACAACATAGATTATAGAAAAAGGGGACATGACAAATCTGTCCTACTTGAATTTGCATACCTAGATTAATTATAAGTTCAATTCTCCATCTCCTCTTGTCTAAAATTCTTTGTAAATATTTGTGCTCCCTTATTCTTCCCAAGTAACCTCCTCCATAGATAAGTTCCTCCACTAAACTAGATAATTTATGATGGCTCCATGTCTTGAATTCCCCACCTCTAACTTAGATCAAAGAGTGAAGGAAACCAATCCTCCATATACCTCCTGTGAGATGAGGAAATGTCGACGAAGGTCGATTATACTTGACTCATGATGAATCGAAGCATAACTTCACCAAACAAACCTACATCTACAAACAAGATCATTCAAATTGGAAATCTAAACTAAGCATTTTACTGAAATTAAAAGCTACAAACTAAGAAAATAGTTAAATTCCTAATCTAACCTATTTGAAACTTATCTTGTTTTGGAATTGGTGTTGTGTTGATGTGAAACGATGACCCTTTCCCAATATCGTGATCAATGAACCTATTTCAATCAATTTTATGGAAGAGAATCGATGAAATCATTGTGATTGATGTATGAAAACCTATTTTATGCTAAAAATGAACATGATGGAAGCTAAGTTACCATGATTTTTTGCTAAATATGCACTAATTATGTTATTGCTAAGTTTTTGATTAAGGAACAAACAGGTTTTGAAGGGACCCCAAAACCTTTAAAAGTAAACAAGAGAAAGATATATCAATAAAAGGATCATGACAAAAAATAGATAGCTGCCATCAAAGAAGAGAACAAGGAACCATCCCAAGGTAGCACAACAAAAGCCCAACCACTAGGCCAGATTCCTGAGGATATCCGCTGCCTCCTGCTCAAGTTTGTTCATATTTAAAGCAACTTTCTTAATCTCCTAAATGTTAACAAGAGCCTGGTCAACCTTTCTCTTTAGGTTTGCTTTGGTTCTTTTACTTAGCCCCACGCCTTCCACCTGGATTTCCTCTTTATCAGCATCCACATACACAACAGTCTTGACGTGATAGGCATTTTCCAGATTGTCAACCATCGTATTCATGGTCTTCATGGTGGATTTTAAAATTTTGTGGCTCATTTCCAACACCTTGTGGATAGAATATTTTATGTTCTTAATCTTTTCCTCCATACCAGAAAGCTTTCCATCATGGTTTCTCTTAAATTGTTGCAAATCCTTAACTATTTTCTTGAGGCCCTCCACCATGTAATTCTTTTCTTCCTCAGTCCATAAGTTGGTTGCCTTATCTCTGTCTCTGTTATTATTGTCACTCTTTTCAGCCTTTTCTAGTTTACTGTTCATAGCCCTCTGATTCAATTTAAGTTCCTTAATCTCAAAAAACACCCATCTGATTAACTGGAAGAAATCCACATACCCATTATGGGCAATAGCAAGAATGTCAGCAGGAAATTCACGTTCATCTTTAAAGTAATGGTCATCCACCTTGAGATCACTAGGATAACGGGGCCTATCCTCTCTGTTAGTGGTAGGGTAACTGGAGTAATCCGACGAGGGATTCGACTATGAATCATCCTAATTAGAATCATAAGAAGGATCCTCTGAGACCTTTCTTTTACCCTTCTCATGGGGAGAGACACTAGAATTACCTTTTCCCTTAATTGCAACCCTTCCCTTGGAAGAAGTCGTCTGGTGGGACAAAGTCAAAATAGCTTTGAAATGCTCAAAGATTAAAACAAACAAACCCTCATGAAGAATATAATGCCTAATCGGATTTTGACTATAGTTCTGAAGACTAGCATTCAGAGAAGTAGCAAGATAGAAAGGGAAGGAAACCCTAACCTGGTGCCAGAAATGGTTGAGAAGCACAAAATGGTACCCAAAAACCCTAGTGTAATGACCATCTAGGGTAATGTACTCCATTATCACTCTCGACACCTTCCTCCAATGCGAGACGATCTTCAAAGAATCATAACTACTTTTGGTATTCCTTCGCAGGTCCTCCTTTTCCTTCTCTGTCTTCAAAATTTTTTGCATAGCCTGGTCGGAGAGTTTCTTGTCCCTGTAAAACTTTATGCCCTCAATGGAAATCCCCATAACCTCAACAATTATCTACTCATCAATAGAAACCTTTCTCCCAAACAAAATAATCTCTCCATCCTTCCAATCCTTGGCAAAAAACCTAGTGACATTTGGGTCCTAGCCATGGAGTTTTTCAATATATTTGGTTACCCCACCCTTCTCTGAAACCTCCCAAACCTTAGTGTTTCTTAGCTCCTCACAATCTGTTGGTTCCACTCTATGAATCTCGCCACCCATGTTGGTAGAATTGTAGGCTTGAACAGAAGACTCCAGAAAACCAATTAAGCTAGTAAACAAAATACCCAGAAAGCATGTGAAGCACAAAAGATCATAATAGTAATTAATATTATTGTGCCTGGGCCAACGATGATGAATTATTGAACAGTCCCGAGACTACATTACTTGACACTCAACACCCATAATCATACGTTGGTAGGGGGAGTTTGAACCTTCCTATGAATTTGATCATACATTAATAAGGCAGTGACATCAGCCTCCAGCTCATCACTCCTTTGCCACATCACCTTGTCCTTCGCCTAAACACCCTTATTGGAAAAAAAGTCCACCACTATGTTAATTTCCCTATATACATGGGAAATAAAGCATTTTTCAAAGTTACTAAAAATCCCCTTGGAAAGATTAATCCAATTCTCTATAGTCCATGATGGTTTTTGAAGGCCCTTAATACATTGTATTATATTGTTCGAGTCCCCTTCAAGCCACACATTTTTAAAGTTCAACTGATGGGCAAGATTCAAGACTTGAAATGCCCCTATGGCTTCAACAATGTGGTTGGTCTGGATACCCAAGGGGAGAGCCATCGCTGCAATAAAAAAGCCATTCTTATCCCTTATCACTGCCCCACACCCAGCTGGCCCTAGATTACCCTTAGCCGCCCCATCAAAGTTGATTTTAACCCACCCAGGAGGAGGGAGGTTCCAATGGATTCCATCTCTAGGCCCCTTAGTGGGATTAAGAGGAGAAGAAACATCAACATTAATCTTCCAAGCATCAACAACTCTGAGCTCATAATCTTGGTATCTGACCTTTCCATTCACCTTGATTTTACTATTGAGCAAATTGAAGTTCTCTCTCACAGCTCTGATAATTTTACCAAAAATAATTTCCTCTGAAGGAGCCAAATCCTAGAAGATTCTATTATTACTCTCTTTCTAAATGCCCCATGCGAGGTGAGGAAAAATGTATCTCCAAAGCAGATTCAACACTTGATTGCTTGAAGGAGCCTTCCACTGGCTATAGAAGTCCAAGATAGACACAGGAAAAACCCAGCTGAGATCCCACAATTGTAAAATTTGGCACCAGATGTCATAGGTAAAAAGACAATGGAGAAAGAGATGTTATTGCTAAGTTAATCTAAGCTAAATATATGCTAAAAGATGAAAACCCTAATTCATAAACAAACTAAGATGGATGCATGGAAGCCATTAATGGATGCTCTAAGCTATGATGCAATTAAAATTAACTAAGATAAGCTAAAAAGTGAGTAAATATGAGAGTATGGATGCAAGTGAATTAAAAAACATGACTTTGAAATTGAAAGATGGATCCATTTGTCTCCAAATAGTGACCTATTTATAGGAGAGTAAATGAGAAATGAAGGGTGGAGATTAAAAAGATTAATCAACGGTCCAAGATGAAGGAGATGAGAGGTATGGATCATGGATTCTCATCAACAGATGAGGATGCATGATGAGATTTTAATCAAGGGTTCACACTTGCCTCAAACAAACACACTTTTTCCCTGCTCACGCAGGTCAAAGGTCACTTGTTCAAAATGTTGAAGGTTAAAACTTGCTCAAGAAGCCAAGTGAAAATATCCCTTTTTCAAATGATGAAGGAATAAGAATATTCTTTTGGAATATTCTCATGGGTGAGGAAAAAGGCATTTTGCAAATTAAAACAAAGTTTTAATTGTGCAAAAAGGGGATAAGGAATATTATATGGGAATATTTGCTTTGCTTAGAGGAAAGTTAGTTTAATTGCTAATTAAACAAGATTCAATCATGCAATTAGGGGATTTGGAGGAATTGAAGAGATATTAATTAAATTAAACAATTTAATAGATGAGGGAGGAGATGAAATGATATTTAATTAAGTAACTTAGGTTTATTTAATTAAATAAGATGATAGGGAATTAAATTAAACATTTTGATTTATTTAATATAATAGGATGAAATGTTAGCATGAAAAAGGGGTGAATTAACCCAATTTAATTAATTAGGCCAATAGATGCAAATGATGTAATTAATTAAATAGTTAGGCTAATTTAATCAATTAAGTGAAAATATTGTAGACGTCCAATTTTGATCACTTCCATATGATCAAATGCGTCTCCTTGATTCATCCGGTTGCTCATCCCCTCTGTCAATATTAATTAAGCCAGTTGTTTAATTAATACCCTGCATCTCGCACAAAGGTCCTAAAATATTTAATTTGATACTTTACCCCTTTTCCTCCTCTAAATTAAATAAATATCCCCTTTTATTTAATTTAGTCATATTCCCCTTTTGAATTAAAATGCATTTTTAATTCATCTTTTCTCTCTCATGGTCACATCCTCCAACTTTTGCAAGTTGGTCCCTAATCCATTTTAATTACTTCATCCTCTTCTAATTAACTAGGGTTAGCATGTGCACACCCTTAATCATCATTAAGGTCACATCCTCCATAATTTCCCACTTGCCTCTAATCAGTCATTAGTCTATCTAACTAAGTACTTGCACAACCTTAATCATTTGATTAGTCTAACCTAATCCTCATCCTATTTATGGCACATGTCCTTGAGTCAACCTTATTAAAGGCTTTCTCCTTTTGGACAAGGCATCCCCCTTCCCCATGTGAATTTTTAATTCACCTTTTAATCCCCCAAGGCACCTAAAAGGAATTTTTAATTCCTTCACTTCTCCCCACATGTCCTCTATTCATTCTTTATTCTTTCTCTCATCCCCATAAAGATATTTGGAGGAATTTTAATTCCCCACTTGTCCTCCTCACTCCACATGGGGACAAGGACCTCCTTTATGAGGAGATCTTGTCCAACTTGCATTTTGAAAATTCTCCATGCTCATGTCCTTTCCTTCCACCTCATGTCCACTTCACCTTTTAGGCTTTCTCACATGTTAATTACACATGTCAAGATGGGAGGGCTTGTGACCTCAACTCACCTTAGCCCTACATCTTGATACATTTGTGGATCAATCTCAACCGTCCATTTCCCCTAAGATTTCCCAAAAATCCTATAAATACCCCCTCTTTTCTCTCATTTTTGGGAGATCATTTTGCTAGCCAAACTCTTGCAGTTTTGTCTCTCAATCCACACTTAGCCATTTTCATATTTTCATCCACTTGCACCCATCTTCACATCCTCATCTAGCTTTGCATCTTGCCATCCAAGGAGCATACACACATCCAAGATCGGCGGGCCAACCAAAGGATCGACTCAACGTAAGGTATAAAGTTCCATTTCGTGGCTTTGTCTTGTTTTGTTTCTAACTTAGGCTAATCTTGAAGTGTAGGTTGTTTTAGTTGTTTATTTGTGCTCTTTTGCTTGTTGCTTGTTTTCTAACACCTATTTTGACCTATCACATTTTTGGCACGACACTGCGGGACCCAATAAATCCAGTCTTTTTTCTTTCACGCTTACTATTTCTCTTGCATTCTTGCTGTGTCCAAGTTAGAGTGGGCTAATTGCCCCTCCTCATAGCGGGCGACCGTCCTCGAGGGCGTGACTGGCCCTGTGGGTGGCGCCTGGCCTTGACAGAGGGCGCACCCCGCCCCAGTGCAAGCATGGGCCTCGTCCTGGGGCTCACAAGCATGGGACTGGGCTCTAGTGCAAAGGGCGCCCGTCCTGGCCTGGGCATGACCCTCGCCCCACTACATGGGCCCGTCTCTGGGCCCAAGGCACCCGCCCTAATTCAAGCATGGGCTTGTCCCAGTGCAGTGGCGGACCTGTCCTAATTCAGTGGCGGGCCTGTCTTAACAGAGTGGCGGACCTGTCCTACAGAAGGTAAAAATTTCAAGTTTTCCCGAATTCTGTTTTGATAAAATAGGAACATAGCTTAATTAAAGAGGTGTCAATAAACCTTGCTTGGCATGTTTGGGAAAGCTACTTGACGTATCCAATCCCCTTGCGCTATTTGGTGATCCTGGGTGACGAGAAATCGTAGCTCTCCAAGTCCTTTTTTGTCACCCTTTTTCAATTTCTTAGTGGGACCTGCTTGGGGATTTCATCACCCCAAGGGACGATTCCAACCACGCTGCATTCCTACGGTATATGTTGGGAGAGCTTAAAGTCGTGAATTTCAATCCAACCACGCTGTAATCAGCGGTTACCGGATGACGTGAAGAGTTGGTCCGAGCCTCTAGTATCTCGCTAAGGTTCCCGACTCACGCTTGTAACGGGTTGGTGTTCACGGTTTGGGCCTCACGTACCGGGTGTATATCGAGGACTCCTTAGAAACCATGTGCATCCTAGAATAGAAGACTTTGTTGACCATACCCGTTTCTACTAATCTTAGGGTTGTGCTGTTTGAACTGTCTTTTTTGTGCAAAAACCAGTGATTATCAGTTTGGTCAAGTCTTTCTATGATTGCTACACTTTGGGTCCTTTGCCTTTGCCATCCATCAAAACATCAACCTTGAACTCATCCTTCGGCGGACTTGACCTTATCCTTTAGCAAACTTGTCCTAGTGCATTGGTGGACCTGTCCCAGTTCAATGGCGGGCCTGTCTTAGTGCAGTGGCAGACCTGTCCCAGTTCAGTGGCGGGCCTTTCTTAGTGCAGTGGCGGACCTGTCCCAGTTCAGTGGCGGGCCTGTCCTAATTCAGTGGCGGACCTGTCCTAATTCAGTGGCGGACCTGTCCTAATGCAGTGGCGGACCTGTCCTTTGATCACCCTATATCATCACTTTGCATGCATTGTCCCTCTATTTTGACCATCGATACGACCATTTAGCATCCAAAATAAGCTTTTGAACGTCCATTCCGAGCCTCCATCCCTTCATTTTAAAGGTCATTTATTCCGAACACTCTTCTGCTTGTTTCGAGAGCCATACGTCTCCCCTAAGACGCTACCCATTCGTCCTAATTCCATTTTTCATCTCCGATCCCCGTTATTCCATATAAACCTCGTTGGAGTTGCCATCCAAGTTGACCTAGGTATTTATCCCTAATCGCAATCATCATAGCTGGCTTAGGATCGCTATCCATCTTAAGTCAGTCATCCTTTTCGGCCCAATCAATCCGCTTCTATCTCAAGTTGGATTCGGTGTCGTTATCATATATCCACCTCTCAATCAATACCTAGTGTTTCCAAGGATCCCTCTTAAACCCGGTTGTGGATCTCGATCTTCGTCATACTTATCATCAATTCAATCCTAATCATCAGATTAATCCGATCCCTACATCATCAAACCTATTCGGATCAAAAACCTGACATCCAGGTAAATCCAACATCTACCGATCAATCCATTCCGATCCCATCAAGCCAAGCCACATCGGCCTAATCAATCGTCATCCACTAATCTCCCATCAAAATCGAATCATCTTGATCTACTTCATCATCTTGCATGCCCGTTCAGACTCGATCACAAGCAAAGAAAATGGCCGACCAACAAGCCCTAAATGCCCAATCGAACAACCCTCAAAATCCCATCAACACGGTCAACGTCACACCCGATCCTAACTATGGTGCTAATATCCCTCACGATCCCCACAACGGCACCTCATCGCAATCCAATGTGGATGGTCAAAACACATCACCCCCTGGGGAGGAAAACATGGCCGATCAACCCGAGCTCATGTTCGAAGAACACTTTAGCAACCCTGTCAATGCACAAATGACAGAACGCCTCTTCGAAAGACATGGGGACAAAATCTTGGCTCACTTGATTGACAAGGGTGTCAAGCAACCGTCAGGTGTCGACTTATCCAAGTATGGCACCTCAACATCCAACGTACCCCAAGGCTCACATGACATCCCTAGTAGCTCGTATGCCCCCATAGAAGGTTGGCATCAACCCGAATTCGGCAACGCAGTCCTGTATCCCATTGGAAATCCCACGCATCCCACCATCTCGATCACGGGAGCACCTCAAACCATTGATCCCAATGATCCCTATGCCTATGGCATGCCGCAAAACATCCCGCAACCACAACCATTAATGCTACCGGCACCGCCCCTTTCGAACCCGCCTCCTGTCAACACTGGGGGCAACCCTTTCGCTTCTTTGCATCCGCCTCAAGGAGCAACCAATCCTCCACCCTCATCATTCAATCCTCCACCATCGGCCCAATCCAACGTCCCTCCTCCATCGTCATTCAATCCTCCACCATCGGCCCAATCCAACGTCCCTCCTCCATCGTCATTCAATCCTCCACCACCAGCCCAATCCAACATTCCTCCGTCGTCGTTCATGCCCCAACAACCAGCCCAATCCAACATTCCTCCATCGTCATTCATAGCTCAACAGCCGCCCCAATCTAACATCCCTCCATTATCATCGTACGCTCCCACTAGTGCTCAACAACCTCCCTCGCACAACATCTCAATCGCACCTCCACTTCAACAACAATCGTGGGTCAATCCCCTATTCTCAGCACAACCGCCACAACATCAACCGCAAGGAAATCAACCCCGGCCTTTAGCCCCCACCATATCTCCATTCCTTGCATCCATCTTACGCCCGCAAGCGCAACCATCACATAACATCCCGTCTCGCCAACCACAGCTGCCAACTGTGCATCAACAACAATATCAACAAGCGCCCCATCATTACAACTATTACAACCAGCAACAATATCCATAACAACCCTCCTATGGGGCATCGCAACAGTCATATCAACACCCCCAATATCCGCAAGCTAATCAACAACACTTTCTCCACACTTCCCAACAGTACGCCACCCACAACTACCCAGCCAATCCATATCCCCCCTCGCAACATCAACCTTTTTATCAACAAGGTCCCTTGGCATATCAATAGGATGTGACACCTCCTCATCCATACACCCATCTCCAAACATCCTCTCACAATCCACAATCATCATATCATCAATATCCATCCAACACACCAGCCAATGCGAACATCCTGGAAATCAAAGCCGCACTGAAGGATCTCCAGGCAGGGACTAGCAAACAATCGTTCAAGTTCGAAGATATATGCCCCTATCCGTATGATCCCTCCATCTCATTGATTCCCTTCCCCAAACATTTTGAGATACCAAAATTTGACAAGTATAAGGGGAACAAAGATCCAAAGGCTCACCTGCGGGAGTTTTACTCCCAGTGTCAAGAAGTAATTCACAATGACAACTATCTCTTGCGTTTGTTCCCCCAAAGTCTGGGAAGCGACGCACTAGGGTGGTTCATGACCCTCGACAAGGGATCTATAAAATCTTTTGCGGACTTGTCAGAAAGGTTTGTCTCCTACTTCTCCTTCAATTTGGAGAAGGATACTGATACCCTGGATCTTCTCAAAGAAAAACAACGTGAAGGGGAAACTTTCACTAGCTACCTTCAGAGGTGGCGTGCCCTAGCCAGCCGAATGAAAACCCCTTTGAAAGAAAAGGACATGGTCACCCTTTTTGTGGAGAACTCCCATCTTGACATGGCCCACAACTTCCGATTACATTGTGTCACCACTTTCGCGGAGGTAGTGGAGAAAGGACCCATCCTTGAGCGTGCCCTTATTGCTAAAGGGCACATCAAAGGCGTATATAAACGGACAGAT
This sequence comes from Sequoia sempervirens, assembly GCA_007258455.2. Taxonomy (NCBI): domain Eukaryota; kingdom Viridiplantae; phylum Streptophyta; class Pinopsida; order Cupressales; family Cupressaceae; genus Sequoia; species Sequoia sempervirens. Next base: position 182,961,384 of record VDFB02193867.1, read on the forward strand.
AAGGAAAAGATCTTTCGGCGACAAGCCGCCACGTTTTTGGAACAAGAACAAAGTCGCGATTGAATGATGGTGTAACGCTAAACCGTCCGCGTAGCATCCTGAAACAACAACAATCCATACCTATTTACCATATATATATAAATACTTGCTTAAAGGGCACGGTCCTCCAACCCAGTCCAGAAATCCGTAGCAAAGGAACAATAAATGCCAATATGCCGCTCAAAACCCAAGGAGAACCCTTGAGGTATTTGTATCTTCAACAAGACATTGCAAATTAGCTACGCAGATCCGTATCCTATCACCCGAAGCAAAAAGCTGATGAATCAAGAGCCTAAGCATGGTTTTAGGGAAAATGGAATATTGTGGATTCCACGAATCAAAGGACACTCTTTGAATAAATGTCAGGGTCTCAAAAACTACGTCTAGGATCTCATAGATCGAGGTGACATCAAGGTTGATCCTAGTCAGGCTCCGTCGTCCAACGCTCAATTACAGATCTATCAAAATGCCTTCCCAAATCATAACCAAGGTAAGGCACTTCCCGATAAGTAATCCCGCCGAAACCGCGGTACAAATGCGTGAGCTGCAAGGTGTGCCCTCAATTCGCGAGGGTGTTATTCGGTATTGTTACATTGGCGGGTAGAACTTTCGTAGCCATCCATGTTACCGCGTCAAAGCTAAAGACCCCGATGTCGCACATTTACCCACCGGCGAGGCGTAATACGCCGAATTCCGCAACAGGCACCAGCGCAGCTCCAGGCTCTGTAACTGCGATTACAATATCATGATCCTGCAGGGAAGACCCCTGCACATATCTCCATTTTGGATTTACTCAAGTCTTCCCCTGTGTATCAAGAAATCCTCAATAGAGCTCTACAGGAAACTCATGTGCCTAATAATATGGATCCTACACAGTTCCAAGCCTTGGTAGGACACCTGGATTCATCCCACCAACTACACTTCAGCCACAATGATATGCCCAACATTGACGTCAATCACAATCGTCCCTTACATATTGAAGTCGTGGTTGCTCGGCATAAAGTAAAAAGGGTCTTGGTAGATAATGGCTCTGCCCTCAACTTGTGCACTTTAAAATTCATAAAACAGGTGGGGTATACCCAAGCAGACTTAAGCAACCAGATTATTACAATCAAGGCTTATGACAATGCAGAAAGGAGTTCAGAAGGGATCATTAATCTTCCTGTCCAAGTTGGACCGGTGGTTCGGTACATCACCTGTCATGTCCTTGATCTGGACTTACCATATAACCTCCTACTCGGCCGACCATGGCTCCATGCTATGCAAGCCGTACCCTCCACCTACCATCAATGCCTCAAATTCCCAGTCGATGGACAGGAGGTCACCATCTATGCCGACCCCCAACCATTTGAATATTGCCGCGCTCTAGAAGCATCATTTCCCCATCTACATTATTGTCCTGGGGTTGAAATGGGGGCATCCCAATCATCACCCGTTCATCCACAATCCACTACAAAAACCACTCCATCCTCCCCCACTGAGCCTACGTTCACAAAAGTCCAGATCATTGACAAAGGGTGTGGCGAGTACGAAATGCACACTTCTCTTAATGTGGCGACCATGCCACCATCACCACACGAGTACGGTCAACCTTCCCGTGCTACCCCAAAGGAAGACAAGACTGTCACCTTCAGTGGCACGAATATCCCTACCACCACCTTTGTATCCCCAAGTATCAAGACAGATGCGCCCGAAGAAGACATAAGCCAATGGGTTTACCGAGAAGAGCCTCAGCCAGAAACTCCTCTCAAGGAATACTTCCAAGAAAAGTACCCCTGGCCGACAAAGTTTGTGGAAAAGCATAACTATCAAGGTAGAGGCCTAGGAAAGCAAGAACAAGGGCGATTACAACCCATTGATACATGTATGTTACCAAAGAATGTGGGCATTGGGTATGACAGAAAGCAAAAGGGCCCTGAAACATTGTCTAATGCCTCCAATAGTGTAGTTGTGGACGATGGCTTATTGGAAGACATACCCGAGGAAGAATCCATCATACGTGCGTACGATGACGTCGACCTATCCTCCATGTTTGAATGCCTATCCGTCTGCACCATTAGCCTATCCCTTTGCCATCCTGAGCTCATTGATTGGGACCTACGAACTAGCACGCCTGTCACTATGTCTACGGATACATATGTCAACCTCATGGGATTAGGGGAGGATGAACACTCCAGTCGCAAAAGTGAGAATAAAAAGAATAACAAATGGTCATCTAGGCAAAGAAACCTCCACTGAGGGCGCCGGTGACTAGAAAAAGAGAAATAAAAATAAAGGGCGCGCTTTATCGGCGAAACCTAAAGAGAGGCGCGGAAGATGGAGATGTTCATCTTCCCTTAGCAGAACTTCGGCTATCACGGATCATCTATTACGGTGAAGGCGAAGATGTAATTTGGGAACTAAAGAGAATCCTAAGATCACCTATGTAGCCCGAAATTAAAACATAGAACAAAGGTTTCAATCTTTTAGCATGACTACTCGGGGAGGGTGTGCTTCGCTTGGTCGCCATTGGACATGCGAGGTTAGATCCTTGCTTGGTGGTTCATCCTGGACATCAGCTTATTTGAGGCCTTCAAACACATCAAGCAAAAACTCATGAGGGTATCCTTAAAATTCGCATTGTTAGTCAAGAAGGAATTAGAGAAGTTACTGGAGGCAGTATTTATCAGACCAATTGACTACTCCGAATGGATCTCCAACATAGTGCCAGTTGCTAAACCAAATGGCGACATTCGGATATGTACAGACTTCAGGGATCTCAACAAGGCCTGCCCCAAAGACGACTTCCCCCTACCCAATATTGACATGTTGGTCGACCTAATAGTAGGACATGAGATGTTGTCCCTTATGGATGGCTTCTCCGGGTATAACCAGATCCGAATTGCACCTGAGGACCAACACAAAACCGCCTTCACCACTCCTTGGGGCACTTTCTGCTACAATGTTATGCCCTTCGGTCTTAAAAATGCGGGGGCGACATATCAGAGAGCCATGACGGTTATCTTCCATGACCTTATCCACATCATCATGGAAGACTATGTTGATGACCTATTGGGGAAATCCAGAACACGAGCAGAACATCCTGCAATCTTGAAGAAGATATTTGAGCGGTTGGAACATTATAAGTTGTGGCTGAATCCGAAAAAGTGTGTCTTTAGGGTCACTTCTGGAAAGTTGTTAGGTTTCATAGTCTCTCGCCGGGGCATTGAGGTTGATCCCGCTAAGGTCAAGGCTATCCTAGACATGCCCCCTCCACGCAATCTCAAACAGCTAAGGAGCCTCCAGGGAAAGATGCAGTCTATCCGTCGGTTCATAGCCCAGCTTGCAGATAAATGTCAGTCGTTTACCCATCTCCTGAAGAAAGATTCCACCTTCCGATGGACCCCACAGTGTCAAATGGGTTTTGACAAAATCAAGGAATATTTAGCTCATCCCCCGATTCTGATGCCGCCCATTCCAGGAAAACCCCTCCTACTTTATATCTCTGCTACCTTAGTCGCACTGGGGGCATTATTAGCCGCAGCCACGATGGAGTCACTCAAAGAGGCGATCCTACATGACCAAAACACTAGTGGCTATGGTGCAAATTATCTCTCCTATGGAAGAATTGCTACTTGTTTGGTCTTACATTTTCTGAAACTCGCCATTACATGCTTTCAGTCATCGGTCAGATTAATTGCTAAAGGTGATCCTTTGAAATATACATTATCTAGAACTGCTTTTGGTAGCCCAAATGGGTCATGCTACTAAGCGAATTTGACATTGAGTATGTAGAGCGCAAAGATATTAAAGGACAGGTTATTGCTGATCAATTGGCTGAAGCACCCCTAGTAGATGCATACCCAATAGACACTGACTTCCCGGATGAAGGAATCTACACAGTAACAGAAGCATCAACTTGGACGTTATACTTTGATGGCTCATACACTCATAGTGGATCTGGGGCAGGAATTCTATTAGTCACCCCTCAAGGTGACTACATCCCAAAATCATTCAGGATAGCGTTTCCCTGCACCAACAATATGGCAGAATATGAAGCCCTCCTCACCGGCCTTAGAATTGCAAAACAGTGGCATATTACAAATTTGAAAGTCTTTGGGGATTCCTTGCTGGTCATCAGACAAGTTAATGATGAATTCCTCACAAAGGATGACAAACTGCTACCCTATAAGTGTATGGTGGACGATTTCAAGAAATACTTCACCTCCATACAGTTTGACCAAATCCCTCGGGTGCAGAACAAAGCAGCAGATGCCATGGCCACTATTGGTTCTTTGATCGACATGCCCAGAGATCGAACAGAGTGTGAGTTTCTTGTCGAACAATTATTAATCCCTGCATATGATGTTCCTGACACTGACATGGTGTGCGATGTTGTAGGTCCCGCCTCCCCGTGGTACCAAGACATATATAATTACCTCCGTGACAATACCCTACCCCCAAAACTTACATGTAACCAACGTAAATCATTTATCCACTGTTCATCTCGATACGTCATTGTCGGTGATACACTTTATCGTCGCGGGTATGATGGAATCCTCCTCAGATGCCTAAATGAGATCGAAGCCCATGCTACATTAATGGAGGTACATGGCGGTGTTTGTGGAGCGCACTCAAATGGTATGGCTTTAGCCAAGAGAATCTTACGAGCGGGGTATTATTGGCCTATGCTGGAACATGATGCTTGTGAGTTTGTAAAGAAGTGTCTCCCATGTCAGCAACATGTAGATTTAATCCATGCTCCAGCACAAGATCTTCAGCCCCTCCTGGCACCATGGCTGTTTTCTCAATGGGGTTTTGACTTGATTGGCAAGATTCATCCACCCTCATCCGACGGCCATACCTTCATAATCACCGCCACCGAGTATTTCACCAAGTGGGTAGAGGCAATCCCCCTCTCACAAATCACTGGCATTCAGATCTCCAAATTCATCCTTTACCATATTCTCTGCAGATATGGTATCCCATCCACCATCATTTCCGACAACGGAAAACCATTCAAAAACCAAGCCATGAAGCACCTATGCGAAACCTTCCATATTCAGCACCGTTGGTCAACGCCGTATTACCCCCAGGGTAATGGTCAGGCAGAAGCAACCAACAAAACCCTCATTCGTATTCTCAAAAAGGTTGTCAATAACACTGGATGAGATTGGCACCTCCATATTCATCCCGCCCTCTAGGCATATAGCACATCCATCTGCACCCCAACAGGTGCCACCCCCTACTCTTTGGTGTTTGGCAATGAAGCCGTCTTGCCAATCGAGGTTGAACTTCCATCATTGAGAATCTCTCTTAAGAACCTTATCAGTGAAGAGGATGCTCGTGTTGCGAGGCTTGCACAGCTAGAGTTATTGGACGAACGCAGAATAAAGGCCTATGATCATCTGCAAGCATATCAGAATTTCCTCAAGCGTAGTTACAACAAGAAGGTTCGCCCTCGCCAATTCCAGGTAGGCGAGCTTGTCCTTAAGGAGAACCAGCGTACTCAGCAAGATAGGGACAAGAAGGGAAAATTTGAGGCCAATTGGTTGGGGCCCTATATCATAGCTGCTAAATATGGATCTGGGGCATACAGGTTGACTACTCTTGAAGAAGACCCCCTGGATGAGCCTATCAATGTCATGCATTTGAAAAAGTTCTATGCCTAAGTCTGCTCGATTACCCCACCTAGTCCCAAAAAATCAAAAAAAATAAAAAATCAAAAAAATTCAAAAATAGTCAAGAGAAATAAATCCGTCCTATGGTGAAAACTACCTCTTGGTGGTGCCTTGGACAAGTATGGGTGGTGAAAACCTGGCAACAGGCGTCATCCATAGAGGGCTTAACCATTATCTACCTGACATCCTAGTTAGTTTGTGCCTTCACCCACACCATTGCCCTCACCCGTCTCATCCTAGGCTGCTTGGTAAATATTGGATTGAGTATTGGATGACCCACCTAGCCTATTCCCCACTCCCGAAGCTGCAAGATCCCACTGTTTTGCTGCCACTGTAGTTGTTGGCCGCTAGGTAGTGGCCATCCGCTGGCCGGGTCCTCACTGACCCATCAGGCGGACTGGCTGGGCCAACCTATGCCTCTGCTGCTCAGCTGCAGGGGCAGGCCTATCTGGCCGGGACCGCACCCCGGGCATCTGCACAAGGTCTCACTGCTGGTTCCTACTGGTCTCTTTCCAATTTCATCCATGCAGGCTTGTGAACTACGAGAGGGCTCTCGTATTCTTCAATGTGAGGCAAGGCTTAGTTCCACTGGGTCCCTAAGTCTCCCAGGGTCCGTGGAGGGTTAGGCCGGCCTTTTGTTTCTTGGCCACGTTGCTGCCCACATTCAACCGGGGTTCTTAACAAACAAAATTCCCTTGCATTACAAGACCTTGTCCTTCGATGACATCCCGCGTCACCTGGATCATCCTACTCTCGCATCCATCCTTGGTCTCAACAGGATGAACCCTTCCTATTAGACCTCATCAATCACACCCATCACCGTGATCGTATGGCAAAGGACCCGTTGTCTTATTTTGATCTTTTGATGCTTTTGGGTTTTTTGTTTATCATTTTGGGTTCCTTCCTATCACTCGTCAAGGTCACCTTGGTCTACCATACCATGACGTGCTTTGGCTTGTTGAAATGGGGGCATGCCTTGATCCTTTGTTTTGTCTGCTGTCTTCTCGGTTGTCCCTCGTACGAACCACCAAGATCTCTAAGGTCTTTTGTTACGCTGGGACAACTGTGTGTGTTTTTGGTTATTACAGCAAAAGGCCCGACCGAGGTCATCATGACCTTGGGGTGTTGGGATAACCTTATTGTTTGCTGTGTTTGTTTCATGCATAGAGTACTCACTCGCCTTGGTCTTTTATATCAAGGTGCTTGGTACCCTATGCTATAGTAAAAATCAATGCTCCAAAGATGGCAAAATTTTATTTTCACTGCATTTCCACTACTTTGCATGCACCCTAACCACAACTTATGATTTTGGTTGTGCAAGTACTCTTGTTCGTTGTTCCTCTTGTCGGTCCTCTTCCTCTCAGGATATTAATGGTTGTTTTTGGCAAATGCAATCTTCCATCCGCCTATCGCCTACCCGCATCCTCATAATGGTCGTTATTGGAATTTAATTGCATCAAAAATTATATCAACATGTGCATCCATAAATCATAATTCATACATCATATAAACGTGCATAAATCGTCCATCCATTACGTGGCGGTATACCGGGTCCGCCTCAAGGGGTCGCCGGTGCGCCTGCTCCACGGGCGGCGTGGTTTCGTCTCACTGGCAGGGCGGGTTGTACAAGGGCGGCTGGTTCGCTACGCCGGCTGGCCTGTTCATCGCCAAGCGGGCGGGCTCGCCATTGCAATGGCGACTCCGTCTCACGGCCGGCTGTGGACCGGAAGCCACGGTCATGCTCTTCCTCTAGCGCGAAAACCGAGGCGACCCAGAAAAAATTTTTCCTACCCATTTCACTTCTCGACGCCCCGCAAAAAACCCATGTTTTTGTTTTTCGAAAATACGTGTCAAAATGCCAAAAAACACAAAAATGAAAATCCACAGTCTTTGAGCTAACCTGGCGGGGTACAGCGCAATGGGTGAAAAATATCCGTCTCTCATCCGCTCGGTGGATGACGTCACTGTCGTACTCCGGCATGATGTCCACTCTAGCTCGCCTTCTCGTCTCTCTCTCCTCTTTCTCCACTTGTCAGCTGTCACAATGGGCCCAAGGTAAGTCCCCAATTACCTTTTATCCCCTTTTCTTTTTTTTCACCACATGGTCTTTTTTTTCTTCTTTTAACCAAAAATCACCTCAATTAATTCATCCAAGCTCTTTCTTCTCGGGGCCGCCATTTGCACACCGTATATCCAATTGACTCCGTTCAAGCGCCGTTCTTCTCATTTTTCCATGCTCTTTCCAACAACACGTACCACTCTATACTTTCGAGAAGTTGACCGGGGCTCCTTTTTCCTCCCCCGTCCCCCTTCTCGAGGGGGCATACCATACCATTTCCTCCTAATCCATTGCTCTAGCACTACCTTTTCTTGACCGGGCATCCTCTCCGCTTTCCCTTCGTCCAGGGCGGCTCGCGCGCATTCCCCCATGCTGGGGCATCTCTTTTCTGGTCTCTCCCTCTACGGAGTCATCTGCATTCTGTTTTTCTTCGAAACCCTATTATTCTAATAGTCTTTCGAAGAGGGGCAAAATGTAGACGTCCAATTTTGATCACTTCCATATGATCAAATGCGTCTCCTTGATTCATCCGGTTGCTCATCCCCTTTGTCAATATTAATTAAGCCAGTTGTTTAATTAATACCCTGCATCTCGCACAAAGGTCCTAAAGTATTTAATTTGATACTTTACCCCTTTTCCTCCTCTAAATTAAATAAATATCCCCTTTTATTTAATTTAGTCATATTCCCCTTTTGAATTAAAATGCATTTTTAATTCATCTTTTCTCTCTCATGGTCACATCCTCCAACTTTTGCAAGTTGGTCCCTAATCCATTTTAATTACTTCATCCTCTTCTAATTAACTAGGGTTAGCATGTGCACACCCTTAATCATCCTTAAGGTCACATCCTCCATAATTTCCCACTTGCCCCTAATCAGTCATTAGCCTATCTAACTGGGTACTTGCACAACCTTAATCATTTGATTAGCCTAACCAAATCCTCATCCTATTTATGGCACATGTCCTTGAGTCAACCTTATTAAAGGCTTTCTCCTTGTGGACAAGGCATCCCCCTTCCCCATGTGAATTTTTAATTCACCTTTTAATCCCCCAAGGCACCTAAAAGGAATTTTTAATTCCTTCACTTCTCCCCACATGTCCTCTATTCATTCTTTATTCTTTCT